>CM053783.1:636487533-637087533 GCA_028749045.1 Cupressus sempervirens | reverse complement strand
GGGCAATACTGGTGAAGCATCGTATGCCCAAAGAAGATTTATTGTATGATACTGGAAAGTATTGCATGCCAAAAGGAGTTCCATCGTACGATACTGGAGAGTATCACATGCCCTTTGAAGTTCTATTGTATGATATTGGAAGAGTATCACACAACCATACTCTATCGCCTGGACCCTGAAAGTATTGCACGACAATGGGAGAAATGGCGTACGATACTAGTGAAGTATCACATGGGCATGTGAGAAAACTTGCTTGGGTGACCAACATGAACTTTTTGACTTAATCGAAAGGTTTGAAGAGGTGAGTTGGATACCCTTTACTAAGTTCTTGAACCCTTGAGTTTGACCTTTTGAATCTGGGATGTTTTTGGTTCGAATGCATTTGTGACCTCTATAGCTCTATCATTTTTTGTCAGTAGTGGTGCTTGGACATTTGTTAGTGTTTGGATGTTTGTTTAGTCTTTCATTGCAATCTTTATGATCCTTGTACATTGATTGTCATGTGCATCCATACTTTTTTATTAAAAAAAATCTTGGCTTTTATTTATCCTTGTTCCAAGGATCTTTGGGCAGGGCATTACAAAGTACAAAGGCAAGAAAGATTTCAAAAGCTACAAAGATAACAAGGATAAAGGTAAGAAATCTTGTTACATGGCTAAAGACTTTGATAGTAATGATGATGATGAAATGGTTTACATTGCCATTAAAGATTAATCAGATGATGAAAATGATAAGATGACCCTCATTTCTCATATTAGCAAGAATGAGACATGGATCATAGATAGCGGTTGTTCTTACCACATGACCGATAATAAATCTAAATTTGAGCACTTGGTACACTATGATGGTGGAAGTGTCATGTTTGGAAATGATGAACCATGTTATGTAAAAGGAAAAGGTTGTAGTGCATTGACCAATGAACTCAAATATGACAATGCTCACTGAGTTGAAGGACTGAAGCACAATCTACTTAGCATGGCACAGTTGAACAAAATTGGATTCAAGGTAGAATTCATGAGTGGAAAGGCCAAGTTGTCGGATGGGAAAGGAAATCTAGATGAGAATGGCAATCAAACAAAAGGTAATCTATTCTATCTTGACCTAACTGATAGTTCATGTTTCCTAGCTCAAGTAGAGGAAAGTTGGTTATAGCATAAGAGATTGTGTCATGTGAATTTTGATAACTTGGTATTCATAAGCAAGAATAGAAGAGTGAGAGGCATTCCAAGCCTCAAGAAACCTGACATGGGCATGTGCAAGAATGGTCAAATTGGGAAGATGGGAAAGACAAGTTTGAAAAGCAAGAATTATCATTTAGAGAGATCAGATTTCTACAATCCATTAATATTGTTCATAATTGCTTCTGGATTAGATTGTGTTGTAATTTTTACCATTAACATTTTGAATCACACTACGTGATACATCATCAGGATGACTCTCATCTTGATGATGTATCATGTAGTGTGATTTGAAACGTTAATGGTAAAAATTACAACACAATCTAATCCAAAAGTAATTATGAACAAGAATTATCATTCTAAAGAAGTTCTTGAACCGATTCATATGGACCTTTGTGGACCTATTGGAATAAAAAGCTGTTGTGGAGATAAGTACTTCATTTTATTTGTTGATGATTATTCTAGGATGATGATAGTAATGTACTTGAAAGATAAATTTGAAGCATTTCAAAAATTCAAGTGGTATCTCGCTAGAGTGGAGAAAGAAACAGGAAAGAAATTGAAATGTTTAAGGTCAGATATAGGAGGAGAATTCATCTCAAATGAATTCAATGAATTCTGCAATGAAAGAGGAATCAAAAGACAAGTATATGCACCTGGTACACCTCAACAGAATGACATAGCAGAAAGAAGAAATAGATCCATTATGATAGAGAAAAATATTGCAATCAAATACTGGATGGAAGCAATCAACACTGCAGTTCATACCTTGAACCGAGTTCAACTGAAGAAAGATTTAGAGCAAACACCTTATGAATTATGGTATGGATATAAACCTAATGTCTGTTATTTCAAAGTATTTGGAAGAAAATGTTATATCTTAAAAGAGACAAGGAAAGGGAAAATTGATGTGTAAAGTGATGAAGGCATATTCCTAGGATACTCCAAAAAAATCAAAGCATACAAATGTTTGAATCTTACTACTGACAAGGTTATAGAAAGTGCACATGTAAAAAATGATGAGTTTGTAGAAAAGAGTGAAGAAAAAAGCAGTAAAGAACTTGAAAACTTAGAAACTTTGTCTACTATGAGCTTGATACCTTACTTGAAGTTCAAACTAATGCAATTGGAAATCACCAGTCATCACCACCCGAGTCCCCAAAATCTCTAGTTCAACCCAAGTTGCAGCTAGTGCAACCTAAGTCAATGTCTGAAAGACCCAAGTCACAGTCAAAAGGACTTGATTCATAGTCAAAAGGACCTGAGTTGGAGCTAGTGCAACTCTAGTCACAATCTATAGGACTCGATTTATAGACATTGGGACCTGAGCATGATTCAAAAGATCATTTTGAGCATGGTGAGTGAAGTGAAACAAGTTCCAAGGAGAAGACACCTGTACTTGCTAGATATGTCAAAAGGCATCATGCACTTGAGCAAATCATTCGAGATTAGTCAAAAGGTACAATGACAAGGAATAAACTAAAAGGTACATGTTTGCTTACTAATTTTGAACCTAAAACTATTAAAGATGCATTAGACAATGAAAGTTGGATTGAGGCAATTAATGAAGAGATTGAACAAATCGAAAAAAATAAGACTTGGTCTCTTGTTCGTAGACCCAAGGACAAAAATGTAATTGGCACAAAATGGGTATTGAGAAATAAGTTAAATGAAAATGGAGAAGTATCAAGGAATAAAGCAAGACTAGCATGCAAAGGTTATGCTCAAGAAGAAGGTATTGACTGTGGAGAAACTTTTGCTCCTATTGCAAGACTAGAAGGTGTTAGAACACTACTTGCTTATGCTACAAATAAAGGATTCAAAGTATATCAGATGGATGTAAAGTCGAATTTCTTGAAAGGAATCCTAGAAAAAGAAGTTTACATTGAGTACCCTGAAGGTTTCATAGATCCTAGCAAAAGGAATATGGTTTACAAATTACACAAAGCTTTATATGGTCTCAAACAAGCCCCCAGAGCTTGGAATGAAATATTGCATAGTTATTTGGTAAAGATTAGTTTTCAAAGGACAAATGACAACAACAAACTATACATCAAGGAAGGACCATGAAAGAAGATATTGCTGGCAATTTTTTTTGTAGATGATATATTACACTAGACATGATGACTTGTGCAAATCTTTTTCTAAAGAAATGAGCATGGAGTTTGAAATGTCAATGTTTGGAGAGATCAAATTGTTTGTTGGCTTGCAAATTCAATAGAAGAAGGATGACATCTACATTACTCAATCAAAGTACATCAAGGAAATATTGAAGAAGTTTGGAATGGAGAATTCTAGACTAGTTGGAACACCTATGTCTATTGGACATAAGCTTTCCAAAAATGATGATTCCAAAGAGGTAGATCAGACTACATGTAGATCAATGATTAGAAAACTTCAGTATGTTGTACACACAAGACCTGACATTGTACTAGCAGTTGGTATGGTGGCAAATTTTTTTGCTAATCCAAAGGAAAATCATGTGATGGTAATAAAAAGAATTATGAGGTATCATAAGGGTACTTGAGATTATGGTTTATGTTATAATAAAGGAGGCAACTTTGCATTGAAAGCCTTTACTAATGTTGATTGGGCAAAAAGCATTGATGACAGAAAGAGCACTAGTGGTGGAGCATTCTTTCTTCAAAAGAGGATGGTGTCTTGGACAAGCAAAAAGAAGAATTGCATCTCTTAGTCTATATTAGAAGCATAATATGTTCCAGCAGCCATCAATTGTTCCAACATTGTTTGGTTCAAACATCTGTTGTCAGGTATGAAGGAAGAAATTAAAGATCCAACAATTGTCTTCTCTGGTAACACCAATGCAATTAACATTTCTAAGAATCCTGTGATGCATACCAAGACAAAACACATTGCAATAAAATATCATTTTCTAAGAGAATTAGTGCAAGAAAAAGAGGTGAGATCAGAATATGTGAATACAAAGGAACAAATTGCAGACATCTTCACCAAGCTAATACCTAAGGATGCATTTTTGTATCTAATAGGTAAGCTAGGGGTTATTCCCCTATCTAAAGCTCACTAAACATAGTTTAGTGATGCAACAACCAAGCATTTTAAGATTAACTAGGGGTGATTCAATATTGTAAGAGAAGATTGCATATGAATCAGTACATCAGGTACATGGAAAGTCCATTTATTGTTTTCTTTGGAATGAGATGTCAAAGAGGGAGAGTTTGTTGTCATATTAAGAAATTTTGTAAAGAGTGAGATGTCAAAGAGGAAGAGTTTGTTGTTAAGTCAGATGAAGAGTAAAAAGGAGAGTTTGCTGTTAGAGGGAGAAATTGCAGTCTAAATAATCAAAGAATCATTCTAGAGGGAGAGATTGATGTCAGAGGGAGCTCACATTGATAGAGGGAGTTCTCGTGGAAGAGAATCAAAATCAAACTAAGGATATTATCCTTACTTTTATTTTTGCTCTAAAGTTTCATTGTACTATGACATGTTGTGTTGCCATCAATGCCAAAGAGGGAGATTGTTGAAAACAATTATTCAATTGTATGTTGTCTTTGATGTTACACAAAATGTCAAGTCTTTATCGAGCATTTAGTGTTTGTCGAGCTCACTCAGGTGATGAAGACAATTTCTAGTGTATGTTGAGCATTCTAGTAATAACCAAGTTCAGAGCTAGTATCTACTGAGCTCACTTGGGCATCGAAGGAAATCTAGTGTTAACCGAGTTCACACGGTTACCAAAGGAAAGTTGGCATGGAACCAGTGTTAATTGAGCTCACTTGGTTACCAAAGAAAAGTTGGCAAAATCTAGTGTTAATTGAGTTCACTTGATTACCAAAGGAAAGTCTTCTCTAAGTTAGTGTTGTTCGAGTTCGGTTAGCTAACGAAAGATTTTCCTATGACAACATATTAAGTTTGATGGATTTATTTGTTAGTCCTAGTTGACTCAAGGGTTGATTATTGATTGTTTAAAAGTGTATTCAAGCCAACTTGACAAGGTAAATTATATAAGTATAAGGTCAAGTTGAGGATTGAATGTGTGAATATGTGGAATAGAAGAAGATGAATTAAGGAAGCAAATTAGAAGGATATCTGCAAAAAGATAGAGTATCTGAGTTAACCAAGCTGCAAAGAATATTCTGATCAAGGAGGATCAAGTAATCAAGCTAGAACATAGATCTGAAATCAACAAGATATTTGCATCAACAATCAAGTCAAGTCATTGTTACTCTCTAATAATTGTAGCAGTGAATCAAATCTCTTAATAGAGTTAGCCTAACAACTATTTGCCAAATCCTCAAACAAGGTGGCATTTCTAGATTGAAGTGTCTGAAGACCTCTAACAAGGCCACTCCTAATAGGGTGAACTAAATCCTTTAATAGGGTCAGACGTAACAGTGTGTTTTGTAACCTTTAATAGGGTTGGCTCCTAATAGGGCTCACTTCAAAAGAGTGAAAAACAATAACTAGTTGCAATTGGTGGTTTTCCCAAATTGGGTTTCCACATTAAATCTTGGTGTCTCATGTATTCATTATGTTTCTACAACTAAGTTAATTAAGATAATCACATTTAATATCTTAAGATCTACATGTTTAGTGTTTATCGAGTGATAATAATTTTTAGTGTAAACCAAGTTATGATGTATTAACTGAGTGATCCTGTGCTAACTGAGTTACACTAGTATATTCAATTTCAGTAGAGTTTTGGTTTTGTATTGTATTGACATCTTAAGGGATCTTGGATTTGTTTTTGTGGTAACTAATTCACCACCCCACCCCCCTCTCAGTTACTCCTTTATATTTCCAACAGTTTTATCTAGGGGTGTCCCCTTTACTGAAAAATAATTAAGTGTAGAAAAATTGCAGAAATAAGCAAACACACATAACATAGTATTTATGTGGAAAAACCTAGTAAAAATATACAAGTAAAAAATTATGAGCTGCTCTCTTAACTTTTATTGTTCAGGAATTTTCGTAGTTATATAAGTGTTCAAAACATATGAAAAATTATGCCTTCGAGTTTTAGATAACAACTGAGTTGCAGAGTTTGAAATAAAGACCACTTACTAAATTTAGTAATTATGACTCGTACAACTATATGTTAAACACTCATTGAATATTAGAGCAAAGCCACCTATGCGAGTTACTATTTATAGTAAGTCCACTCATATATTTAGTTACTATTTATAGTAAGTCTCAAAATAATTTGTGCCTGCAACATGGCTTCTGCTGACACACTACATGAGCATTTGGATGACTCAACCACAACTAGATGACTAGTTGTATGACCTCACATTCCAACATCTCCTTACCCTAATTTGGGGCAATATGGAGTGAAACAAGTCCACTAGAGTCAACTACCATGATAATGAGGCAATTAGATGCACCCCACATAGTCTATTTTTACAAGTTTAAACTTGTAAAATACATTATGGCTCTGTGCATTCTAGTAGCCCCATAGATATTCAAACTATTAGATTTCCACAATCCATACAAATGCTATTTTAATTGTTGGATTCAATTGTGAATTTTTTTTTGTCATCAACGTTTTAGATCACACTACATGATCCACCATTAGTATGCAATGGTATATGCTCCTTTTGCTCTCTTGCATCGTGATGATGGATCACCTAGTTTCCCCCTTTTGCTCTCTTGCATCCTCATGATGAATCACATAGTATGCTCCTTTTATGTTCCCTTTCTCTCTTACATCTTCATGAGGGATCATGTAGTGTGATATGAAACGTCGATGACAAAAAAAAATGCACCTAAATCTAGAGACTGATATAACACCCATAGATGTTGCTAGGGTCGATGGTAGTGTCTATAGGGCCACATAATGCATAACCCATATCATACTTTACAATTTTAAAATTATATAATACACTATGGCACCATACATTTTGGTGGTTGCATAACCATGGTGTTTTATCTAGGGGTGTCCCCTTCACCCCCAATTTAAAGTAAACTAGAGTGAAACAAGTCCTAAGATTTAACCACCATGATTATGAGACCACTAAAATGCATAACCCTATAGTTTATTTTACAATTTCATCCTTATAATATATTTTACAAAACTTATAAAATACACTATAGAACCCCATAGTCTTATAACTCCATATAGACCATACCTAGATTAAAATTTTTTAAAAAATCAATATACCTAAAAGCCGAATAGAATCAATAGATTACTTTCAACTTAAGCACACATTCCACTTCCTCATATTGATGAGACGAACAAATTCCTCTTCACCATTTCCTTAGGTACCCATGAAATGATGGGCAGTAGGCACCGTCAGTTACGGGCTGGCGATGACCTCGAAGCTACTTAACTTAATCCCTATCAAACTTTACCCTGTGTAAACTCACGTCGCAGTGCATCTTACACGTCACAGTGCTATTGGACGGGAGCATTTTAAGTTAATCTCTCCCTCGAAAAATATATACAGAAGCCTCTCAGATTCGAAGAGCGGGTTATAAAGAAAGTTTGCCGGGGAAAGCAAGGAACATCGTAGCGAAAGACACCAGCAATCAACAGTGGGAATTGTAACCCACAGGCCGTAGATCTGTCAACAAATCCGGATCCGTGATCGGTGAAGGAGCCGACTGAGCCAGAAATTGATTTATTTGGTAAAGAATGGAGTGTCTTTAAGCCCGATTCTTCTGATTTCGAAAATCCCACGAACTCCAGTTGAGAAGGCTTAGATAATCCGGATTTGAATACCCATTTCGTTTTTCTGGTTGAAGATCTCGAGCAGGGATCTATTTACGGGGAGCAAGATTTAGTTCTTTCAAGGGTGCGAGGGTTTCTTGGACATCAACGCTAGGGCCTCATGGCTCCGCTGGCGCCGAGATTTGCTTCACAGATGAGTATTGCAGCCTTCTTTGTTGTTGTTTTGCTATTTGGGTCTGTTTGTGATGCATTTTATTTACCTGGAAGTTATATGCACACTTATCCTAAAGGTGGGGATCTAGTTGTCAAGGTTAATTCTTTGACCTCAATAGAAACTGAGTTGCCCTTTAGTTATTATAGCTTGCCATACTGTAGACCTCCAAATGGAATTAAAAAAAGTGCAGAGAATCTGGGTGAGCTTCTCATGGGTGACCAGATCGAAACCTCACCTTACGTTTTTCATATGAATCAGAATGAATCGTTTTATCTTTGTACCACTAAGCCATTAAATGAGCATGACGTTAAGATCTTGAAGCAGAGGATTGATGATTTGTACCAAGTTAATGTGATTCTTGATAACCTTCCTGCAATGAGGTATACTGAACAGAATGGTATTTCTATAAAGTGGACTGGGTTTCCCGTTGGCTTTGTGTCTGAACAGGATAAGCAACATTATATTATTAATCATCTCAAATTTAAGGTTTTGGTGCACGAGTATGAGGATGCTGGGTTCAATTCTCTCATTGGTACTGGTGATGACGGGACAATGATTCCCGAGCAGGATAATTCTAAGAAGAAATCTGGGTTTGAAGTGGTTGGGTTTGAGGTTGTTCCTTGTAGTGTAAAGCGAGATGCAGCTGCCTTGTCGAAGAAAAAGATGTATGACATAATTCCTTCTGTAAAGTGTGAAGATGAGATGCAGCAGATGATTAAAGAGCAAGAGCAGATTTCCTTTACTTATGAGGTGAGTTTTGTGAAATCTGATATCAGATGGCCTTCCAGATGGGATGCATATTTAAAGATGGATGGTGATAGGGTGCACTGGTTTTCTATCTTAAATTCTCTTATGGTGATTTCTTTCTTGGCTGGAATTGTTTTTGTTATCTTCTTGAGGACCGTCAGGAGAGACTTGACCAAGTATGAGGAATTGGATAAGGAGGCGCAAGCCCAAATGACAGAGGAGCTTTCTGGGTGGAAGCTTGTCGTGGGTGATGTGTTTAGAGCACCAAATCACCCAAAGCTTCTTTGTGTGATGGTAGGTGATGGTATACAAATCACAGGGATGGCAGCTGTGACAATACTTTTTGCAGCGTTTGGGTTCATGTCTCCCGCTTCAAGAGGAATGCTTTTAACAGGAATGATTCTATTGTATCTCTTCCTGGGAATTGCTGCTGGTTATGTTGCTGTTAGAATGTGGAGGACTATTCAAGGGGATTCTACGGGTTGGAGATCTGTAGCGTGGTCTGTTGCATGTTTCTTCCCTGGAATAGTATTTTTGATCCTGACAATCTTGAATTTTATTCTGTGGGGCAGTCATAGCACAGGAGCCATCCCGATTTCCCTGTACTTCATCCTTCTGTCTCTTTGGTTTTGCATTTCTGTTCCTCTGACACTTTTGGGAGGTTTTATGGGAACCCGAGCTGAAGCCATTCAGTATCCTGTTAGAACTAATCAAATTCCAAGAGAAATTCCAGCTAGAAAATACCCATCCTGGCTTCTTGTCTTGGGAGCGGGTACCTTGCCTTTTGGAACCCTCTTCATTGAACTTTTCTTCATCATGTCAAGCATTTGGCTCCGAAGGTTCTACTATGTTTTTGGGTTCTTGTTTGTTGTGCTCATCCTGCTTGTTATTGTATGTGCTGAGGTCTCTGTAGTGCTTACATACATGCACCTGTGTGTGGAGGATTGGCAGTGGTGGTGGAAGTCGTTCTATGCATCTGGGTCAGTTGCTCTCTATGTCTTACTTTATTCTATCAACTATCTGATTTTTGATCTTCGTAGCTTGAGCGGGCCTGTCTCTGCAGTGCTTTATCTTGGCTATTCTCTAATAATGGTGCTTGCAATAATGCTTTCCACTGGTACCATTGGGTTTTTGACATCATTTTATTTTGTTCACTATCTCTTCTCATCTGTTAAGATTGACTGATTAACCCATCGAAGTGATCCATGAGAAGAAGTGTTGAGAAGGTAATTTTCGTTCAAGAGATGTAGGCTTTCCTGTAGTTGAATTCTTCATTACACTGGGTAATTGTAATGTGCATGGGTTCTTTGGGAACCTTATTGCCTAAAAGCTTCATGTTAGGATTCAGTTCATCTTTTCTTTTCGTTTTCTTGTAGTTCAGAAACAAAATCCATTATTTTATGGATATCTACTTATTTACATTGAAGGAAGCACAATTATATCTATTGTTGCTTCGTTTGGAAATTTTTTTTGTTATAAGATGAAATGTAATGTCGGAACTACCAACTATGAATCTATACTTTTTTTTGGTTATAAGATTAAGTGTAATGTGGGGACTACCAACTATGAGTCTAGACTGTATATTTCTTAAAGTAATCTTTACATGGCGATAAGCAATAAAGTAGTTCCAAATGCTTTTATCTCTCAAGATAAGTTGTCGGGGATGATGGAACATTCAGTTCTTCAGAATTCATTTGTGTCTGTAGCTTTAATGCCATGAAATTTTATGTTAATAGAATGATTGCTAATTTATTTATTTTAATGTGATGATTGAGAGTTATATCTGCACTATCCCATGCTATTCTCTAATAGCTTGCGTTTCAGTGGTTTTAAGGTTGAACTGCATTTTGAAATTTATAGTTCCATTTGATCAACATTTATTTTGCTCTGCATGTCCCGTAGAATTTACATTCTGGATTTTGAGGTATGTGGCATTAACATATTTATTAATTATTCTTATTATTGGAGTTTCTTTCATTTCTTTGCATCAAACAATTGAAATATATGACCTTTAGTTTTATTAATTGAGTGTAAGAAAGTTCTGTTTTAAACATTTCATTATTCCATTTGTAAATCTGTTTATATTCGAGAAGTCATCATATAAATATCCTATATTTTCTTTTTGGAAATTTTCTTTTGAAAATCAACCGAGACTACCAACTATGAGTCTAGACTGTATATTTCTTAAAGTAATCTTTACATGGCGATAAGCAATAAAGTAGTTCCAAATGCTTTTATCTCTCAAGATAAGTTGTCGGGGATGATGGAACATTCAGTTCTTCAGAATTCATTTGTGTCTGTAGCTTTAATGCCATGAAATTTTATGTTAATAGAATGATTGCTAATTTATTTATTTTAATGTGATGATTGAGAGTTATATCTGCACTATCCCATGCTATTCTCTAATAGCTTGCGTTTCAGTGGTTTTAAGGTTGAACTGCATTTTGAAATTTATAGTTCCATTTGATCAACATTTATTTTGCTCTGCATGTCCCGTAGAATTTACATTCTGGATTTTGAGGTATGTGGCATTAACATATTTATTAATTATTCTTATTATTGGAGTTTCTTTCATTTCTTTGCATCAAACAATTGAAATATATGACCTTTAGTTTTATTAATTGAGTGTAAGAAAGTTCTGTTTTAAACATTTCATTATTCCATTTGTAAATCTGTTTATATTCGAGAAGTCATCATATAAATATCCTATATTTTCTTTTTGGAAATTTTCTTTTGAAAATCAACCGAGACTACCAACTATGAGTCTAGACTGTATATTTCTTAAAGTAATCTTTACATGGCGATAAGCAATAAAGTAGTTCCAAATGCTTTTATCTCTCAAGATAAGTTGTCGGGGATGATGGAACATTCAGTTCTTCAGAATTCATTTGTGTCTGTAGCTTTAATGCCATGAAATTTTATGTTAATAGAATGATTGCTAATTTATTTATTTTAATGTGATGATTGAGAGTTATATCTGCACTATCCCATGCTATTCTCTAATAGCTTGCGTTTCAGTGGTTTTAAGGTTGAACTGCATTTTGAAATTTATAGTTCCATTTGATCAACATTTATTTTGCTCTGCATGTCCCGTAGAATTTACATTCTGGATTTTGAGGTATGTGGCATTAACATATTTATTAATTATTCTTATTATTGGAGTTTCTTTCATTTCTTTGCATCAAACAATTGAAATATATGACCTTTAGTTTTATTAATTGAGTGTAAGAAAGTTCTGTTTTAAACATTTCATTATTCCATTTGTAAATCTGTTTATATTCGAGAAGTCATCATATAAATATCCTATATTTTCTTTTTGGAAATTTTCTTTTGAAAATCAACCGAGACTACCAACTATGAGTCTAGACTGTATATTTCTTAAAGTAATCTTTACATGGCGATAAGCAATAAAGTAGTTCCAAATGCTTTTATCTCTCAAGATAAGTTGTCGGGGATGATGGAACATTCAGTTCTTCAGAATTCATTTGTGTCTGTAGCTTTAATGCCATGAAATTTTATGTTAATAGAATGATTGCTAATTTATTTATTTTAATGTGATGATTGAGAGTTATATCTGCACTATCCCATGCTATTCTCTAATAGCTTGCGTTTCAGTGGTTTTAAGGTTGAACTGCATTTTGAAATTTATAGTTCCATTTGATCAACATTTATTTTGCTCTGCATGTCCCGTAGAATTTACATTCTGGATTTTGAGGTATGTGGCATTAACATATTTATTAATTATTCTTATTATTGGAGTTTCTTTCATTTCTTTGCATCAAACAATTGAAATATATGACCTTTAGTTTTATTAATTGAGTGTAAGAAAGTTCTGTTTTAAACATTTCATTATTCCATTTGTAAATCTGTTTATATTCGAGAAGTCATCATATAAATATCCTATATTTTCTTTTTGGAAATTTTCTTTTGAAAATCAACCGAGACTACCAACTATGAGTCTAGACTGTATATTTCTTAAAGTAATCTTTACATGGCGATAAGCAATAAAGTAGTTCCAAATGCTTTTATCTCTCAAGATAAGTTGTCGGGGATGATGGAACATTCAGTTCTTCAGAATTCATTTGTGTCTGTAGCTTTAATGCCATGAAATTTTATGTTAATAGAATGATTGCTAATTTATTTATTTTAATGTGATGATTGAGAGTTATATCTGCACTATCCCATGCTATTCTCTAATAGCTTGCGTTTCAGTGGTTTTAAGGTTGAACTGCATTTTGAAATTTATAGTTCCATTTGATCAACATTTATTTTGCTCTGCATGTCCCGTAGAATTTACATTCTGGATTTTGAGGTATGTGGCATTAACATATTTATTAATTATTCTTATTATTGGAGTTTCTTTCATTTCTTTGCATCAAACAATTGAAATATATGACCTTTAGTTTTATTAATTGAGTGTAAGAAAGTTCTGTTTTAAACATTTCATTATTCCATTTGTAAATCTGTTTATATTCGAGAAGTCATCATATAAATATCCTATATTTTCTTTTTGGAAATTTTCTTTTGAAAATCAACCGAGACTACCAACTATGAGTCTAGACTGTATATTTCTTAAAGTAATCTTTACATGGCGATAAGCAATAAAGTAGTTCCAAATGCTTTTATCTCTCAAGATAAGTTGTCGGGGATGATGGAACATTCAGTTCTTCAGAATTCATTTGTGTCTGTAGCTTTAATGCCATGAAATTTTATGTTAATAGAATGATTGCTAATTTATTTATTTTAATGTGATGATTGAGAGTTATATCTGCACTATCCCATGCTATTCTCTAATAGCTTGCGTTTCAGTGGTTTTAAGGTTGAACTGCATTTTGAAATTTATAGTTCCATTTGATCAACATTTATTTTGCTCTGCATGTCCCGTAGAATTTACATTCTGGATTTTGAGGTATGTGGCATTAACATATTTATTAATTATTCTTATTATTGGAGTTTCTTTCATTTCTTTGCATCAAACAATTGAAATATATGACCTTTAGTTTTATTAATTGAGTGTAAGAAAGTTCTGTTTTAAACATTTCATTATTCCATTTGTAAATCTGTTTATATTCGAGAAGTCATCATATAAATATCCTATATTTTCTTTTTGGAAATTTTCTTTTGAAAATCAACCGAGACTACCAACTATGAGTCTAGACTGTATATTTCTTAAAGTAATCTTTACATGGCGATAAGCAATAAAGTAGTTCCAAATGCTTTTATCTCTCAAGATAAGTTGTCGGGGATGATGGAACATTCAGTTCTTCAGAATTCATTTGTGTCTGTAGCTTTAATGCCATGAAATTTTATGTTAATAGAATGATTGCTAATTTATTTATTTTAATGTGATGATTGAGAGTTATATCTGCACTATCCCATGCTATTCTCTAATAGCTTGCGTTTCAGTGGTTTTAAGGTTGAACTGCATTTTGAAATTTATAGTTCCATTTGATCAACATTTATTTTGCTCTGCATGTCCCGTAGAATTTACATTCTGGATTTTGAGGTATGTGGCATTAACATATTTATTAATTATTCTTATTATTGGAGTTTCTTTCATTTCTTTGCATCAAACAATTGAAATATATGACCTTTAGTTTTATTAATTGAGTGTAAGAAAGTTCTGTTTTAAACATTTCATTATTCCATTTGTAAATCTGTTTATATTCGAGAAGTCATCATATAAATATCCTATATTTTCTTTTTGGAAATTTTCTTTTGAAAATCAACCGAGACTACCAACTATGAGTCTAGACTGTATATTTCTTAAAGTAATCTTTACATGGCGATAAGCAATAAAGTAGTTCCAAATGCTTTTATCTCTCAAGATAAGTTGTCGGGGATGATGGAACATTCAGTTCTTCAGAATTCATTTGTGTCTGTAGCTTTAATGCCATGAAATTTTATGTTAATAGAATGATTGCTAATTTATTTATTTTAATGTGATGATTGAGAGTTATATCTGCACTATCCCATGCTATTCTCTAATAGCTTGCGTTTCAGTGGTTTTAAGGTTGAACTGCATTTTGAAATTTATAGTTCCATTTGATCAACATTTATTTTGCTCTGCATGTCCCGTAGAATTTACATTCTGGATTTTGAGGTATGTGGCATTAACATATTTATTAATTATTCTTATTATTGGAGTTTCTTTCATTTCTTTGCATCAAACAATTGAAATATATGACCTTTAGTTTTATTAATTGAGTGTAAGAAAGTTCTGTTTTAAACATTTCATTATTCCATTTGTAAATCTGTTTATATTCGAGAAGTCATCATATAAATATCCTATATTTTCTTTTTGGAAATTTTCTTTTGAAAATCAACCGAGACTACCAACTATGAGTCTAGACTGTATATTTCTTAAAGTAATCTTTACATGGCGATAAGCAATAAAGTAGTTCCAGATGCTTTTATCTCTCAAGATAAGTTGTCGGGGATGATGGAACATTCAGTTCTTCAGAATTCATTTGTGTCTGTAGCTTTAATGCCATGAAATTTTATGTTAATAGAATGATTGCTAATTTATTTATTTTAATGTGATGATTGAGAGTTATATCTGCACTATCCCATGCTATTCTCTAATAGCTTGCGTTTCAGTGGTTTTAAGGTTGAACTGCATTTTGAAATTTATAGTTCCATTTGATCAACATTTATTTTGCTCTGCATGTCCCGTAGAATTTACATTCTGGATTTTGAGGTATGTGGCATTAACATATTTATTAATTATTCTTATTATTGGAGTTTCTTTCATTTCTTTGCATCAAACAATTGAAATATATGACCTTTAGTTTTATTAATTGAGTGTAAGAAAGTTCTGTTTTAAACATTTCATTATTCCATTTGTAAATCTGTTTATATTCGAGAAGTCATCATATAAATATCCTATATTTTCTTTTTGGAAATTTTCTTTTGAAAATCAACCGAGCTAGATTTATCTGTTCACGATCTCCCTAACCTGAGATTCTTGGGATGAAAACTTTTACATTTGCTTGTAAATAATTATCAAGGTCTTTTCTCACATCTTGAAAGATCAGTGAGAGACCTTTAAGGCAGATATAAACTTAGGGCTGTGGATCTTTATGCATATTCTGACCAGTTTAGCTAATCTGAGCATGCCCCTTATTTTTGGCTTCATATACTCTCTTTGTCTCTTCCATTTCAGTGTTAGGAAAATTGGAGATGGAGTGTGGATATACTTCCAGAGCTGCTTATGCTTGACTTTTTGTAGGCCCAAATTTTCTGGACAATCTCATTGCTATGAGAATTGCTCATTCATGCCTGTCTACAGGCTCAGATTGCACGTAATATTGCAGATGTTTTATGATATCTAGAAGTTACTTTGTTTTGTGCCATTTCAACCAAGGGCTGCATGTTGGCTAGAGCTTGGAAATGTCTTTTTAATGTGTTCAGTTGTTTTTCTCCCACAAATATATAGTCATATTCTCAATATATCTTTTTTAAGAGCTCTATTATATATAATGTTAATTTTATAAGTAGCATTTTCATGTTTGTTTACATATTTTCTCTAAATGGAGTAGATTAATAAATTTATTTTTTAAAACTATATATTACAAACTTTTAACACAAAATTATTATTTTTTCAAAGAATTATGCTTTAGATGAACCTTGATTGGCCTCACACGATTGAAAGATCTTTATGCCATTCTTCTGTCTGGTCTGATGTTGCATTTCATTGTATAAAAGTAAATTTTTGTAATTGCTAGGTTAAGTACTGCCTAGGGGGCAGTTCCCATGATATATGATCAAAGCAACAGAAAGTTGTGTTGTCAAATGAACCTACTCAACTATCCTAAAATTAAAATTATCAAACAAGATGGTCCCCCCCAAACACCCCCTCCCGATTTTTATATATCATAATGTCATTGGATGTTTTAAGTCTTGGAGAAAGTAATCTCTTCCTCTATACTTCCATGCAACCTGTTTGAATTTTTGCACATATTTCTTTTTTTGCCATTTTCCTTCTTTCTATAACCTCCCATCTTTATTCCTGCTGGAATTGCCAATGGCTCAGAGTCAGAAGACCACAGATCTGATTTCAGTATTGATTCTGAATTTTGAGTTGAATCTGATTTAATGCACTTTTATCAAACCGATTGAAAAGACTTTAATGTCTAAAATTTAAAGCTCATTGTCATAAATCAACCGGTTAACAATGATGTTACCCAGACTTGTATAATACTTTGCTTCAAAGATCTATTAAATGATAGTCCTTAGTTCTTAACCCTAATTTTTCCAGTTAAAATAAAGACATTCAAATTTATTAAATGATAAAAATAATTTTGCTTTATAGAACGTGATAGAATATGGTGGAATAAACAATCAACAAAGTGGAGGGGGGCCAGCTGGTTAACTACGTGATGGAACTCAATTTTATGTTCTTTTTCACTCTAGTCCCATTCATTTATCTATTTTTAGAGTATCATCCTTAATTGACAACTGATCTGTGAGAATTCAAATGATAAAAATAATTTTGCTTTATAGAACGTGATAGAATATGGTGGAATAAACAATAAACAAAGTCGAGGGGGGCCAGCTGGTTAACTACGTGATGGAATTCAAATTTATGTTCTTTTTCACTCTAGTCCCATCCATTTATCTGTTTTTAGAGCATCATCCTTAATTGACAACTGATCTGTGAGAATCATATGCTGCCTGTTTGTTGTGCTTATGAGCACTATTTGCTTTCCATGTTCATGCCTTAGCCAAATTTTCTTGTGGCCAAATCAGAATTAGCTTAGTGGCTTTTGGGTTTTGTTCTTGGTTCCCATGAAACTCTTACATTCCCACTGTTCCTTGAGAAGGGGAGAGAAGACTCATAATGCTTCTTTTGGGTGTGTAGATGGCCCAGTATTGTGCTCAGGATGTTGGTAGTGGGCTAGTGTCTCTTGCAGGATTCGTGACATGGCTTAACTGCCTCCATTGGTTCTATAAGACTAGGTTGTATCGGGCATTGACAAGTTGATCTTTTGGTGCAACGACAACTCTGACCTTTCTAACAATTGGTCTCAGAGCTTGGTCACAGGTTTGAATCTCGCAGGCCATGATGAGTGACGCTGGGAGGGGGACTGTTGGCAGTGGGCCAGTGTCCCTCGCAGGATTCGCGACATGGCTTAACCGCCTGCTGTGGTTCTATAAGACTATTGGTTGTATCGGGCATTGACAGGTTGATCTTTTGGTGCAACGACAACTCTGACCTCTCTAACACAACACATTTTATTGTTTTTGAAGGCTGGCTTGCAATGGCTGCATGTGTCGCTTCACCCTCAATGCATACTTGATTCTTGATGCCATTCCTCTCAACCACTAGTAGTAATTGAGGGGCTCTACGTTTATCTGCAATGCTCCTTTTTGGTTGGGGAGGTCAACCTCATTCCTGGATTTGGAATGGTCACATGCTGCATTGTAGTGTCAGGTCCACCAGTTTGTAAGGAGGATTTTTGACACTTTTTTGAAAGCGGGTTGTTTGCAGAGTGTGGGGTTTCGGATTTCAAGTATTTTGCAAGAAGACTATAATTGCATCTGATATAATTATTTATTTCTTCTTAATATATGGTGAATTTATTTAAACTTCCATTTTTTGTTCCTGAATTTTTTATCCTTGCTGAATTTCATCTGAACGCTGTTGTTGCCAAACTTGAACCTGAACTCGAGCCTTGTGATTTATGTTTTGTCCTTAAATGTTTCAATATACAAGTGTGCATGCAACCGAGTTTCATAACTCTGAATTTGAAGTAGCATCTATTGTGGGTTCAGCAAATCAGCCATGAACAAAATCTGTCAACTGACTGGGTACCTTCCAAAACCCATCTTGTCATCCTGGTACAGCAATGGGGGTACCGGCCCAGGGGATACATTTCTGTGGAGTACAGATTAATACATGTTGTATGGATAAATAAGCATGTATGCCGTGGAGTACAGATTAATACATGTTCTATTATGGATAAATAAGCATGTATCACTGCAGTCTTCATTATCAATGGTGCATGCAAATACATGACTACTTGTTCCTCATTTCCTGTTATCTTCTCAATGCACACATTGTTCTGGAACCCCAGCCAATCTTATACCTTCAAATCAGCACACATGAATCAGTAGTACTTTTTGCCATTTTTAACCCAGTGATATTACAAGGAGGGAAGACATCTCCAGTGAGTTGTTGATTGATTCTATTTCTTGTGGGTTGTATGTGCTCAGTCATATCAGCTATATAGAAGGTTATCGAGGCAGCTAGTTCTTAGTCTACTGATATTCTTTGGGGTTTAAGTCAGCAATATGGGTTTGACTGTCATTGGTTTGTAATCATTCATTTTATGTGATCCCAATAATTAAGGTATATGACTAAGATCCTCTTTGAGTTTAAGCTGAGCTTGAAGAGTAGATCTGATTGACTCTGGTAGACTTGGTTTTTCACCCTCCACTGCCCCTCGACGAGTTAATTTCACTTGCATGAAGACAACTCTGACCTTTTGAGTAAGATTTGGTTCTAGGAAGTGGAGCAGTAGAATTTTGAGATCCAATGCTAGATAAAAATTGAGTTATATTGTAGTTTGAAACCCTAGAAAAATATATTAGGCTGACATATAGTAGCTTTCTTCAGCTTGTTAGGCATAAAAATTCATGATTCATTTTTTGACCATAAGTTCTTGAACAGGGTTTGATTTTTTTGAATATTTCTTTTAGCAGTTAAACTGTAATTTTGAAAATGATTTCAAGGTTTGTCCTTTCTATAAAATAATGCTGCTTCATTTTTTGACTATAAGTTCTTGAACAGGGTTTGATTTTTTGAAGGGGAATATTTCTTTTAGCAGTTAAACTGTAATTTTGAAAATGATTTCAAGGTTTGCCCTTTCTATAAAATAATGCTGTCAAATAAAAAACACAAAGCATATGGTGTAACAAGCAATCAACAGAATGAGTGGGTGTATAGCTGATCGATTAGGTAAGATTTGTGTTTTCCTTTATTTGAACCCTAAAAAAATCAGCTTAGGCTAAAATTTAATTGCAATCCGGTTGGGGAAGCTTGAAAATTCCTGATTGCAAAACATATTTTTGTCTTGTATTCTGTATTTTGAGGGGGATATTTACATTCAGCCAGAGGTTGAGGGTTTGAAACTAGGATCTTCTGACCTCTGTTTCACAGATTATTATATTTGAAGCCATCATGACTGAAGTAAGTTTGTAGCAAAGGTGAGATAGGAAAGCATGTTGCCTTACCGTAGCTTGCCGTGTTGTAGGCCCCTGAGAGAACTAAAGAACAATTGCAGAGAATTTGGGTTGGTGTCTCGTAGAAGATGAGATCAAAATCACAACCTTTCATTTTTCTGCATGAATATAAAAGAATCTTCTATAACTCTGCACTACCAAGCCATTAGACCAGCATTCGATTAAGGTCTTGAATTAGAGGATTGCTGTTTTATATTTAGCTAATGTGAGTGATCCTTGACAATCTATGACCCTTCTATGAGGTATGCTGTGCAGAATGTAATGGCGATAAGCAGGTTTTCCTTGTGTTTGTGACTGACCAGAATAAGAGATGTTATGCAAATCATTTTAAACTTAATGTTTTGGTGCATTAGTACAAGGATCCTAGGTTCAGTTTTGTGATTGCCAGAATGGACACTGTAGAAGAGAGGAAATCTAGGTTTGAAATAGTTTGATTTTGAGGTCCGTAGCTAGTGCCAGGAGAAGCTAGAGGCAGACCTAAATCCAGGATGGAGGACGAGCCACAGACTGTGTTAAGACATACTAAGCAAGGAGGCACAGTCATGCCAGTGCAGACTTCTAGGACTAGACCCTCTAGTTCTACCTCCCCCTTAGTTTTTACTAGTGTTTGGACGAGGAAGATATAATTGTAATGATGTATTTACTTTTAGTTTTACATAAGTTATATATTATTTTGCTTCCAGCCATTTGCATTCTTCTTGGGAATGCAATTTTGTACCCACTTTGTGTTCAAGTATCTCTAGATTCTAGACTAAGCTTGTTTCTTTTGTGTTCTCATTTATTGACTCATTGGATGCATCTTTTCATTGAATTTTGCAAAAAAAAAGAACCTTTTCTAATTAAATTTAAGCAACTTTTTAACTTCTCAAGTTTTTGTCAGAAATTGCCCGAGCTTTTCCTGAGTTTTATTTTTAGGCGTTGGCGAGTTTTCCAATTATGGTTCTTAGATCTTCTCAACCTTGAACTTTATTTTGTGGGACAGCTACAGCACAGCAGAGCCATTCTTATTATTTATTACTACATTCTTTTGATTCTCCGTTTCTTTCTGACTTCTGCCTTTCAGTCTTTGTATGAATCATAGGATAAGATATTCTTTATTCTGTTAGATCTATTCAAATTCCCTGGGAACACCAGAAAATATGATCTTTCTTTTATGGGGATGGACATGTTGGCTTTTGGTCTTCAATCGAACATTTTTTCATGATTACACATTTCACTGGAGATTCTATTATGTTTTTGGGATCTTATTTGTTGCACTCATCTTATTTGCTACCATGTGTGCCGAGGTTGTGGTGGTTCTTACTTGCTGCACCTCTGTGCGGAGGATTAAAAGTGACGGTTAAAGTCATTCTATGCATTTGTGATGGTTCTCACTTGCTGCACCTCTGTGCCGAGGATTAAGAGTGGTGGTCAAAGTCATTCTATGCATCTAAGGAAGTTTCTCCGACTTTCTGTATTCCTTCGACTATCTTTCCTGTTTGAAAAGCCCTATTTCTGCAGTGCTTTATTTAGACTACTGTATAATAATGGTGCTTGCAATAATGCTTGCCATTATTAACAATAGTATTGGGTTTTTGACGCGAACTTGTATTGTTGGCTCTCTAGTTCTCATTAATAAGATCCAGGATGCTGTTGCAATGTTTGTGAGAGGAAAAATTGAGAAGGTACTGTTGTAGGAAATTTAGTTTTCCTTAATTAAACTTATGGTTTAGGGTTAGTTTCATCTTCCTTAGCCCAGAGTTTTTCGTTATGATTCATTCCTAGAATTCCTAATGCTATCATGATTCGAAGCTAAATTTTCCCAATTCAATCACAATAAATCAAAACAACTTTTGTCTAAACGTCATCTTTGGCAGTTGTTGGTTCATGCCTGAAATATCATTTTAAGATTCAAAAAGTTATAATTATCTTTTATTCTTTTATTTTCAGATTGGCGGCTTGAGTTAAATTTCTGATTGCTGAATTTCATCATTTCAAGATTTGATAAACACATCTTAGATTATGTTGACTGGAATAAAAATCAAACAGCCTTATAAATTGTTTTTCTTCGTAATTCTGCTGATGTGGATTTCTATTGTGGGGAACACTCGAGGAAGCACATCTATGGATGTTTGAGATTATGGCTATAGATTTTTCTAAAACAATCTCAACCGTGCGATGCTGAAAATCAATGAATCAATTTTGATGGATGATTTCTGATTACCCTTTTTTTTGAGATTTTTTCAGTTGCACTTTTGTATTTGAAGCGGGCCTTCCTCATCGAGTCCTTGTGTTATATTTTTGCCATCGAGTCCTTGTGTTATATTTTTGCCTGATAATCAGGTAAGCATCGTTTTTGCAACATAGGTGGTATACACAATAGGTCAGTTGGAAGGGTTGGTATATATGTGGTTGTCCTTGGAATTAAGTGCACATTTACTAGATTTTTTTTCAACATTTTAAGCGACACAAGTCATTTTACAAATCCTATAATTGGATCTTTTTAGGTTTTGAACTACCTATAGTTAGATCTTTTGCTGTAGGCAGTTGAGGCTTCATAGGTTTGGAACTTATCTTCTATTTGCTAGAGCTAGAAGACAAATACCTAATACCTAATGCAAATTTAATTAATAAAGCAAATAAATTAAAACACAGAACAATAAGATACAAAGTATTTAATGTGGTTCACTCAATTTTGGGCTACATCCATCAAGGAGAGAAACTATTTTATTTATTTAGTAAATCAAATTGATTACATTGTGCAATGCCTTGGAACTTGATACTGTTGCAAGATTGCTACCAAATTATCATGTGAAAAGCTCTAATCATAAGCTATTTTAATAAAGCTTTTTGTCGTTACAAAAATATGGTTAGAATATAGTGGTCAATAGGGAAGCAATTATTAATGCCTTTGTACAATATTAAAAGTTTTTTGAGCTTATGGGTGTTGCCTTTGACTACGAAGGGGCACTTCCCCTAGTGTGTTAGTCTTGGGATGGTTGTTTCCAAACCCTTGGAGAAACTGCACCGATGGGGTTGTCTCTAAGCCCTTGTAGAAACTGCTTTGATTAGGGGGGATTAATTTCAGAGTCTGACTAAGTTCAATACAACAACAATATAGGGTCACTAATTGATCGAGGCTTAAATTGAGATTTGAACTTGAATCTATTTAAAGAGTGTTCTACTTGCACAATTTGTTCCATTTTTGGGATAGGGATGTCTTTAATATGTGTCTTGGGGAAACATTCCCTTGTGGTAGGCATGGCTCCAAGGCAATCCCTTTTTATGACAATGCTCCTCTAGTAGGGAGGGGACATCTAGGGTTCGTTTGGCTATAAGAATTACCGAATGCGGCATTCATCTATGCTGGAATCAGATCTCTTTTGGTATTCGTGCATTCTTAAAATAAGTTCTAGAATATCGTTTGGATTTGTTTGGTTGACCTGGAAGAGGAGTTGAAATATGCACATTCTATGTTTGGTTGCAACAATTGAAATAGGAATTGGAATAAGTTTTGTTTTAAAATTTTAATAATTAAATTATTATTTTTAGTTTGGTAATATTTAAATAAATAAGATTTTTTATTTATAAAAATTGGCTTTTTCTTAATTTTTTAAGCAGTCATACTATTTTCATTAGCTTTTATTTTATTTTTTAAATTGACTTTATAAGTGAAAGATATATCACAACCTTTGATATTCATTGAAATTCAAAGGGCATATTATATTGTATATTATAAATTTAATTCTAAATTGAATCAAATTATTTTAATAAGTATAAGATTAAATCTAAAATTATTTTATTTTAAAATATATTAAAGAAAATAAAAAATACAAATAAGCTGAGATCATTAATATGATATTTAAATGATCTTTCAACATAGTTTTAACTATAAGACTAAACACATGATTTATTTGTAAAAATAGTTTTATGAAAATTTAAGAAATATATCAACTCTGATATTAGTCTTTTTTGTCATTTAAAAAAAAATCACATATTAAACGTTAAATAATGTTGACCTAGTTTATATCGTATGATGAACAAAGAAAATAGTCCAAAAATGAATTTGAGTGGAAAAATACAATCAAACAACAAAGTCACAGACTCGACAACCCATCAAATTGGGTTTATTAAAAATTGGAATAAGAATAAGGTTTTCTTATTTCATCTTTTTTTAAGAATTCTGCTATGCTCATTTTGAGGTCAAATTAGGATAGGCGAATACTAATTCCAATTTTATATTTTGCAAACAAATGTCAAATTGGCGAATGTGAGTATTTAGATTTTCCTATTCCCTCCCAATTCCTGCAACTAAATAGGCCCCTATGTTTCTAAAGCATCCCCTTGATTTGGAAACTTAAGGGGCATCTCTAAGAGGTCTCCTTAAATAAAGGACATTTTGAGGCCCCCACTAGGCTAGTCAAATCCTTCAGCTTCCCTATTAGAATGATAGATTTGGTTACGTTTAATTAGGATGTGTTGGAGAGATCATGATGATAAAATGATATGTGCCTTATTAAGTCTTAAAAGTCTTTAATTTTTGTCTTGGTGGTGGGACCCCATCTCTCAACCTTGTAAATGTTCAAGGGACATTGTCCTTCAACTTCTTTAGTTGCTATGTTCCTAGATCCCTTTAGTTGGCATAAACCCATGTTACCCATTTTAAGGTCCTTTGCCACTCATTTTTTTTTGCCTCAAAACTCTGCAAATTATGCATCTAATTGTCATCTCATAACATTTTTTTCCCTCGTCTAATGTATACATGCTTGGCTCAATAACTTCTTTGGCTGTTCTATCTATAGATCCATATAAATTGCATTAAGCCTAGTGTACCCAATCTATGTGCCTTAACTACCCCTTCTTTTGTCCGCCTATTTCAAGACTCTATGAACTATACATTAAAGTATCATTCCATATCATTCTAGTATTCTGTCATCTAATTCATACGTGCTTGGTTTGTCTTTCAAGTTCACATGCTTTTCAGTCACAAAGTAGTAGGTTTAATGGTGTATCTTAATTTTATATTTCGAAGTTTGCTTTATAATACATAAAACAATTTTCACTTAGGTGTGGGTTATGCATTTTTTTTTTCAATAAAGAATTTTGTTAATTATATAATATTTGTTATATACAAGACTCTATTTTTCCATTCAATTGAGTAGTGCTAGAGTTTAAAAATAGGTACAAAGTTTTAATGCAACTGATCTTATCAACAACGCACATAGTTAATCAAATGGGTTGGTGATTATTCTAGAATAATACTGATTTACCTAATATAACTATATGAGGTGGGAGTTTCAGGTAAAGTTCATGTTAGATTTCAATAGAGAACACTATACTTTATTAAAGGATGCTATTAGATTTCAATAGAGAACACTATACTTTATTAAAGGATGCTACTTAGTTATTTGAGAGGAATTTTTATTGATAATTTATTATCTCAAGATTGACAATGTTAGTAAAAACAGAGAAAGGTGTTGAGTATACAACTTTTGTAGATTTGGACTAGGTTGGAGATGTTAATAGTTAAAGATCCATAAGTAGCTATGTTTTACATTATGATTGGAGTAATGAACTAAATGTGTGAAAATCGACAATTGCATGTCCATTATTAGTGTATATGGCTCCAATACATGCTAGTAAAGTAGTAGTATGGCTAGAAAGGGTGTGTTGATATTCATATCAAATATAGGGTAGTAATAAATAATTTTAATAGTAGGTTTTTTGTGTTGTTACATTCAACTTCTTTGGATATATCTTTTTCTTTATTACATGAAGTAATCGTGGATGATGTAGTGGTGGAGGATGCCTTGATGCAAGTTAGAGAATTTTTCAAAGAAGGGTCTTCACAAATTTGTTTTAGAATCCATCTTTTGGTTAAAGAGTGTGGATTGGAGGGAAGATGTTCGACATTATATATTTTGGTTGATTATTGTTCCGCTCTAGGATTCTGACATTCTATCTTGTTCTATGGGTCAACTAATTTTTTGGTGATTTTTATTTATTTATTTTGAGTTTAAAGTCTTGCTTAATTGTTTAGTCGTAGCTTAGCTATATTTTTTTCATGTTTTGTGTAAGGTTCTAGGGCTTGTTCAAACCTTATATTGTTGATATAATAAAAAACTATGGCAATCAACACAATTTATTTGATAATGAATTCTATGAACTATGCACATAGTAAGCGTATAGATTAACAATATACTTTTATTAATGAGATGTTATATCTTATATGACTCAAATGGAAATAGATGATACTTTGAGAATGTTGCTAACTCTAAGAAAAAATACGAGCAATGCAAGGCTTTATTAGGCATAGATGCAATGGTTTATTCCAATTATATACCTAGTTTCTTTTGAATTTGTTCTATAACTCTCTTGTAATAAGAATATGAAAAAGGAGAATTTGATGACCGATATAAAATTAAATAGCATAGACCTTGCAAGTATGAGAAGAGTGTTGGAACTTTTTGGAGACTTCTAACTATAGAAAAGTATAAGAAGAATGTTGGAACTTTTTGTAGAGTTCCAAGTTTCTAGAAACTTTAGTGGACATTAAAACAATGTTGATAAACCTATTAGTTATCTTGGACCTTTGTGGAGCCATTAAAAAATCAGAGGAGTTTGTGAAGCCATTAAGCAATTAGATGAGGTCTAACTATTGTGTGATTACTACATCTTGTACAAAGTATAAGGCTAGAGTAAATGTGTTTGTAGTGCATGGGGCATTGTTAGAGTGCATTTATCATCACACAAATGATAAGTAGATGTTTAGAACATTCTACAAAGTGTTACAACTCATGGAATCTACATAATCTTGATAGTTTGTATGATACTATTTTTGACTATTCCTTCCAATAGGTGCATCAAATCAATAATTGTTAACTTGGATTATTTGTCAAAGTATCTAGATTGATGATTACTTTGTACTTTTGAGACCCCCTCATGTGAGTGGCAAGTACAATGGATGATATAACTATAAGATCATTATTTAGTTGTGTGATAATTTTAATAGTAAATTGGAATGAGGGTTACTAGCATTCCAAGAAATGACCATCCCTACATCTAATCCCAAACATAATGCAAATATTAAGGATGATTGATTGGTAATGATATAATGCTTTTAATCAAAAAGTGCATGTGTAGAGTTTATACATTGGATGTTTGGTAGCTTAAGGAAAGTAAGGAGATGATTATTGTATACATGCCTCTTTATTTATTGAGATTTTACCAAATGACTTTTCAAAGTAAATTCTTGTGCCTTGTGGGCCATGTAGATATTGTATTGAATCTCTTGTTCTTCCATGATGTTTTGCTAAATGAATTGGCATAGAACACATAAAATAATAACTTGATCTTCTAAATTAGTATTCTATAATAATTAGTTACTAGTATCTTTTTGCATCGTGATACTAATCTAATCTCACTTATACATTGCTTCTTGTTTATGTCTATGTTGAGGACCAATTCGATTACAATTCCATGCCTTTTTGATATATCTCGATTCAATTCACACCCACCTTTTACAGCATGCCACAAACTCCGTAATTTCAGTCTCCAATGTGTCCATTAATATTATCATTTTTATTCTTCACACAAATTTGTTTACATGTTTGATATATGTGCATTATCATCATTTTATAGGTAAAAATAATTACCTTTTCTATGCATGTATGGAAGATGTTGATTTTTACATGTACATAAAGATCCTTTGGCATCATCTACTATTGTATCTTGGGTTCCCTTACTTTTCATAGTTTCACAAGTGCACCGAAGTAGGGTAAACTTGCACATCCTCTTCACAACTTTATTTTACACCACTTAGACATATGTTATAAATACATTTGTATAAATCCCTTTCTTTGTCTCTAGTATTGAGAAGTCTCTTGTTTTAAATCTATTGGCAATTTTTTCATGATTTTTTACAAGATGTTATAATAGTAAAATACAACCACACTTCTTTTGCATACACTTCTTGCATACTGACACAATTGAGGACATTCTCGAGGACATTGTCCTAGTTGTTGGGTAAAAACTATGGACTCAAGCACTTGACCACGAGGTTCTCCCTTTTCATTGTAGGAGATACTTTTTTATAGACAATTGGCTTCTACATACCTTAGTTCTTGCCATAATAAAGGTGAGGCAATGGCAGATCAACTTGTCTAAGTGCAATAGCACTAGATCAACTTGTCTAAGCGCAATAACACTAGATATCTTTTCCAAAACCTTTGTATGAAACTTCTTTCCAGACCATTCTAATAATTTGACATTTGTGTCTAGGTCTTCATCCTTAATCTTGTCCACAATGTTGACAAGTTTCTCTATAATAGGCTTATCTTCATTTGAATCTAGGAGACTAAAATCATCAATGAATAAATCTTTGATTTCATGCAAGACTTGCTTCTGCTTGTGCTACCTCCTTAAGATTTCTTGCCTTTTCTTCCTTTGTAGAGCGTCTTGAAGAATGCTCATTTCTTTAATATTGATTGTGTTCAAATCAAAATTTGGTAGAACAATCACCTCATCTAAGCTGACGTCCTCAAATGATGTAGCATCAACACTCTTTGCTGTATTGGAACTTGGCCTTGATATTTGCAATGGAGTGTTCTATGTACTCGACCTCTGAAGATCTTGATTGTTGAGAGGAGATGGAGAGATTGACAAAGTAACCAGTGTCTATATGGCAATTTTCTCCTCAAGTGCAATAGTCAACTTGTCCTCTTCAGTCTTTTCTACCTCTTTTTGTAGTTCACATTGTGATGGTGGAATGAGTACAAGACTTTCTTCCTTACCCTTGTTCACTTCAGTTCCATCCTTTTCAATAATTACTATATCTGGTAAACCTAAACTGTTTAGGCTCAACAATGATGTAGCTTTTGGTTTTGCCTTTGCCTCTTTCATCTAAATGACAACTATAGGCATTACAGATGGTGTATATGTAATGTCAACTTTCTGTCCAAGGTTTACACTTTGAGCTCTTTGTTGATCCTATGATTCTTTCTCCTTTACCTCTGTAGTTGGTCGGGGCATTTCTGATGTAGCTTGTTTGTTCTCCCATGAAAATGCAATTTCTTCCTTCTTTAATTCATCTATTCTCACCAATACTAGGTTAATGCATGGAATAGATGCATTCGTAGAATCTTTCTTTAGCTTCTTTAGATCATCATTAGTCAAAGGATTTACATTTGGAGATGTATTATCAGGAACACCCTTGATAATAATTGAGTCCTTTCGACTCTCCTAGTCTCCATGTGGGGGACTGGCACTCGAAAATTGTACATCTTGTACATGATGTTATTCTTCATCTGCTATTTCTTCTATCTCCTCCAAAGTACCTTCCTTGAATGGATCCTCTTTTTCAGTATTTGCTACTTCTTGCTCACCTTTCTCAGTTATAGCTTTTGTGGATAACCCATAGATAGATTTTCAAATCAATGTGCTCTTGGCTACCACACCATCTATTTGCTTCTTTAGTATATAAAATGCTCTATATTTGGGAGAAAATTTTCCTTTGTGTTTCTCCATTGCTTCTGCAATCATCTTCTTATCCAAAGCAGGCATAAATTGGGCTAATGTAGCCTCTCTTATTTTCCTTTCAATAGTTAAACTGAATTGCCACTTTTTCTCAACTCTATCATATAAGCTCTTTGGTACAGAGTTGGCAATCTCTAGAGGAATGGTCTTAAAAGTTACCATCATATCATATATGGTCTCCTCTATATTATTTTTATCTACACTTCCTAACTTATCAAAATCTATATGTGAAAAGCCTGATAAATCTGCATTTGACTTAATGTTTTCACATAGATTGTCAATGTCAGATAAAGGATTGTGATTTACCACTTTGAATTGACTCAAGTTGTCAGACTCTGTCTTATCCTCATCTGAATCCTCACGTGGCTTGTATTTCTTCCTCAATCTTTTGAAAGGCTTGCTTGACTCTGCTATGGCACTTTCTCTTTTTCTTTTACACTTTGATGCATCTTTCACTTGTGCAGTGGCTACCCTTATGCTTGACCTTGTTAAAGGCACTGTTGGATTTTTTTGTGACAGCTTCATAATATTCTTTGGTTTCTCCACTGCCTACTTCTTTTCTTTCCTCTTCTTCTCAGTTTCCTTAGGTGCTTCCTCATCTTCTTCTTCCTCAACATCTTTTTCTTCACCCAAGCCTTGAGTGAGCTCAAGATGTCCGTGACCTTCTTCCTCTACCTCATCTTCATCATCTTCTTCTTCTCCTTCTGCACCTTCTTCAAACTTCTCTTTCAAGTTCTTTACAATATTATTCTTTTAACTTATGACAGAGTCAGTCTACAAGTTGATAGTTATTCTAGACTCTGCCTCTTCATAATTGCCAAAGGATGTAGCATCCTTGTCAATTTCCTCTGCCAATAGTGCAGTAATGGTTGTTGAAGCCTCATCAACATTAATTTCATATGGAAAGGGTCTTAGCCATCTAACCCTCGGTATAGCTTCCTATACATAAGTGTAGTCGGAATCCACTAGAAAACAAATATCATTGTAGTGTTGTTCTACTAGTGATACAGGTATTATCAACCTTTGTTTCATTGACTCCTTGAAATCCTCGAAATAATTTGTCATAATAGAATCAAAATTATCTCCTTGTTGTTTAATGAATTTTGTTATTTGGTGCGTGATAGGTCTATTTTTCTTCCACATAGCTTTTTCGAATGTGGGAAAAGTATTTTGTACAAAGAAAAATATACACATGATCAATGAACCAAACTTACATGATGTACTTTTGGCCTTCCTGATGGATTCAATATTCTTTGAGAGTTGTTGAAGCTGCAACTTAGCTAGGTCATAAGAATGATCACATTTTATGATCTTGTAGCCTAGGTCAACTACCATTCAAGAAACCCTATTCAATCAGCTCAACTGAAAGAACTTGTGTGCTATAACTCACACAACAAACTCTGCCAAGGGATCTGAAATTGTATCACTTGACATCCCTTGCTTGTTCCACATGGCTCCAATATTTTTCTCAATGACTTCCTTCACATCTCTTCTCATACTCTTCAGTCTATCTAGGGAAGGGTACCTTGATACTTGGTGTACAATCATCTTTGAAATCCTAGTAGGCCCATCTTCCAACCAAACCTGGTTGTCATGAATTCTGCTCAATACAATCTTAATCTGCTCAATTTTGAACACCTGAGGAAAGTCTAGGGCACGCATCAACCCTTTCTTCTCGATGATTTTGTTCTCCTCCTTCAAAAATCCATTGTCACTTAACTTCTAGTAGGTTTTCCTAATCTCCATATCTCCAACCTCTCCTACCTTGCAAGTGTAGCAACATCGCACATCCTGAATCATTAACACCTCTGGTGGTATCATGGATAACACACTAGCCAGATCTCCCTTATATGCAATCTCATGAATTGCACTAAATGGAGGATGTCTTACATAATTTCTAATTAACTTAACATTGAAAAATTCCTTCCCCTCTTTCCTAACTATTGTTAAAGAACTAGCTACCATTTTGATTCACTAGGGTTTTAAAAAATGAAACAATATAACTTGACACAAGCTAAATACCTCTCAAATATGATGAATGATGTCAAGTTGCAGTAGAATCTGGTTTGTAAACACTTGAATCTTCTTTTTCTATTTTCCTTCATTCTCTTCAAGTCCATGGTAGGTGAAAATCAAACAAAAAATTGACTATATAACCCTTCAAATTTGACATTAATTCCTTAGTGCTTACACAGCTGTAAACTCAACTATCAGAGGATTTTCAACATGCTCAACTAACTTAGTGAGCTCAGCTCACACTATAATATCTCCGTAACTTAGTTATAACTACATTTCCTTTCATGCTTGAAAACAACTATAATTACAACAACATCATAGAAAACAACAAAATGATATATTGTCTCTTGCTTCTACACAATTCATGCATATATAATCCTTTCAAATCTTAGATATTTGGAATTGATGTATAATATTTTATTTCAAATATTAGTTCCACACATACCTTTGATTTCCTAGTTGGGGGTGATGTGATCACTTGATCCATTGGATAAAGCAACCTCATCTACATTTGATGTGTTGTAATCTTCCTTCTTTTTCCATGTCTTGTTCATTTGCATCTTCACCTTTTTAGCACCAACCTTTCCTTTACCTTTGCTGAATTCATTATATGGTGTAAGTGACCAATTTGGACAATTTCTATTAACATGACCAATCTTAAGATAACTCAAATATACAATCTCATTCAACCATCTATTGTTGTTACCTTTGAAGTGTGTCCTAATGCAATTTTTTAGGAATGTGACCATACTCTTGACAATAGTGACAACTGTACCTTGTGTTATAATCCCAATCATAAGAATTTCCATTATGGTGTACCTTTGTCTTCTTGTTTGATGTCCACTTGGATTTGGATATGCATTCATATGCATCATGTCCATATTTTTGACAGTTGTAACAATAACCTTCAAATCTCTGAGTGTTGGTGGTCTTGGTCTTGTATTCTTGCTTCTTGCATTTATGATAATGTCCGTTGAATTTCTTCTTAGGGTTTTGATTTCCAATGTTGCTAATGCAAACATTTGTTGTGTGACCCAATTTTCTATCGTGATGACAAGTGGGCTTGATTTTCTTTCCCTTATTATTCCTTTGTTCCCTTTTTTTAGATGATTCTCCTTTTTCAGTTGTGGAATAGCCTAAACCAGTAGTGTCATTGCTTGACCTTGGTGCTTCCAATAGTTTTTCAAAGTACTTGATGACTTCACTAGGCTTGTTGATGTGATAACCAATCTTGCTCCTACCCTAGTTTCTCCTAAGGTCTCCTTAGGTATTTCTCCTGACCTTATAGGGTTTCTAGTTATCCTAATCTCCTTAGGATCCTATCTATGAGGTTCTAGCCCTTTCAACTGTTGCACACCAATTAGGTAGAACAACAACTCTCCTATTACTTCCTAGGCTTGTTTAGCCCTTCTTTCTTTCTTGACACCAACTCCACAATCGACCCCAACATCTCAACTAGCACTCCAAATGAAGGAATGGTCATCTAGGAAGGCATTAGGATTCCCTTCAAGATCTATAACCACAATTGGTATTGAAACCCTAATCAAGTTCCAAGAATCATACCAAATTGCACAAAATTGCTTGCAATAGGGCTACAAGCAATTAGCCCTCCCATTGAAGAAAATCCTGAATAGCTTGCAAAATCCTTTAACAAAGGGGTAAAATAACCATGGATTTAGACACCCTTTTCAGATTACTAAAGGATTCTTAAGGTATCAGGCTCCCAATACATCTATACAATACGACTTACAATAGTGCTTAAAAATTAGGGTTTGCAAATAAATTAGACCTGTCTAGCAAGAAATGAATTTTCCCTCGATAAAACCTTCACCAATTCCCCCCCTTTTAGTTGGGGATTCACCATACATCATTCTATCCCACTCCAAGCTTTGATTGAAGCAATCAAAGCATTCAATCCTTCTTAACACACGTACACTTTATTGTGATCCCTAGCCATGCATCATTGGCTCGTCTAGGGCATCACCACGAAAATGTCTCCCTTGCTTTTTAGGGCCCCTCATTCATAGTAAAATATGTAAAAGGAGTCATCTTCCTAATCCAAAAGAACCGTGTAAGTTCCACAATGGGAAGAGGAGCTATGATTCCATTTTTCTCAGTTGCCTAATTCAAAACAACAAACAGGTAGGAAGCAAAAGAATTTTATTAACCAACAAAAACCTTAAAAAATCACAAAATTCTAAACTGAAGGGTCTTAAAATGAAATCCTCTAATACTTCTAACCACTGAAAACCCAAGTTCAATCCATGAAAGTGCCAAAATACTCAAAAAGCATAAACTGTAACTGATTTCTTGTTGCTCAGTCCGTACACACCAATTTGCTAAAACTTCCAAACCTCTTCAATAGGTCAAGGATGGCCTTAAATAATCATCCCAGGTCCCATCCCAACTATTTTAGATAGTTACCAATCTTCATCTATATAGTTTCTCGAATGCAACAAAAAGTTGTCAATGTTGTCAATGACAACATTGACAATTTTTGAGCAACTTTTACATCTTTTAGAGTTTGCCCCCAAACTTGGTCCAAAGGCTCCCAAAATTTACCAAAATACTTGAATAGACTTAAAACATATAAAAAGGACCTTAAAACACTTATTTGTCCATTCTACCCTCCAAAACACAAAAATGCCCTATCTGACCTAATCATGCAACTAGGAGCAACCAAGGGCTCATAAGGCTTCCCACACTTAACCTACTACAACTTAGGACTAATTTGATCCCATTATTATCCTAGTGGTGTGGATAGCACCACTATAAGACAAAATAACCAAGGAGCCCTAGGTCTATCATGAGCCCACCTAGGTGCCCATGCTCTACTTGTTAAGCTTTTCTTTCTCAGTCTTCAACTCATTTTGTAGTAGGGTATTATGTGTTTCCAAAGTTGTAATCTCAATGTATTTCCTATTTAGTTCTTGATTTGTGATCATCAGTTGATTCATCATATCTAATTGAATGCTTGACAATCTCTGTACATTTGATGACTTCTCCTCAAGTCTGTTAGCTAGTAGTCTTTTGTCTTCTTCAATCACAACTCTATCTTCTTCAACTTTCTTTTTTAGTTTAGTTGTCTCACACAACAATATTGATTATGCTTCTTGTTCTATTTTTAGATTAGTGACTTCTTCACTGAGGGCATTGTTCTTTTCCATTAGATCTGCAAATGCTGCATCGAACTCTTCTGAGTTTCTATCCTCAAATAATCTAGTAGTGTCTACTTCTTGAGATTGAGTGTCATCTTGTTGAATAGATATCTCCTTTCTTCTTTTCAATGAATGTTGCAGTTCATTTCTTGCCTCCTTGAGTTGATGAAGGCAAAGTTGTATTTCAATCTTCTAGTTCTCAATAGTCTTTCCCAACTTGTAGACTTCCATCTTTAAGATCTTACCTCCAAAGCTATCAAACTTTCCTTTCTAGAGAACTAAGCTTTGATACCAATTGTTGGAAATACCAACGGGAAAGTAAGTTCTGCGGGGGAGGGGGTGAATCAACACTTAAAATTTTAACCTTAAAAATAATTCACCATACATCTAATCATTACTTTGCATATAAACTAAAATAATTAACCATTCATCACATGCATAGCATAAAGTAAATCAACACATAAGATTTTGGTTACCCAGAAACCCTCCAAGGAGAAGATACAACTGGGGTGGGGATGACACCCAAAAATCTTCACTAGTATAGTTGTAAAGTGTGGCCTATTATGGCTACAAAGTCTTGATCATAAGCTGTGATCTACCCTGTGAGGGGTCTACCCTGTTAAAGGTTTACAAGACTATTAGATCTCATGTTGACTAAAGGATCTCAAACTCACAATTAAGTAAGAACTCTTTTAAGAGATTTACAACAGCCTATTAGGACTTCTCTGTTAAGAGTTTAATCTACATCACCTATTTGAATGATTCAACACCCGATCCTTTGGTTAACACTCTACTACTTAATGTCAAATCTTCTCTTTGCTAGTTTTCTTTTGATCCTTCTGATTAGATCTATCCTTTCTAAACCTCTCACTTCTTGTCTCTGTTTCTCTTCGACCGATTCTCCTTTGCATAACTCTTTCATAGCCATCATAGCCACCATGAATGGTCTCTAATATTTTAGCATTCATCTCCTCACACATTTATGAACTCTTTAGGGTTTACCTTCTTAAATAAGCATTGGTGGAGATGGGCTAGGTCAAAATCAACGGTTGTGATTGATCCATATTTCTACCTTAAGCTTCCCTAAATATGATTGGTTGCATCCATTACATAGGGATGCGTAATATGACTCCATACTTATCTCTTATAATTGTAAATTCATGATTATGTTAGCCTAAAAATGGTTTACATAGTAGTTTTTTCCATAACAAACAATTATGTCATTAACTATTCACTCAACATCAATAGGATTTGATGCTCGGCCTTCAGTGTGCTTTGAATTTTGTAACTTGACTTCTATATAACTTTGCACTTATTGTTACTCGACACCTAAATCACTCGGCATGTATAGACTTCTCGACATTAGAGTGACTCTGCACGTACTATCTGCTTGGCACAGACTAGTCATATTACTTAGTAAGTATTGTTTGGACAATTATGCTTGATACGGTTTGATCACTCGTCATGCATTATTCATTGCTAAATAATGACTAAGTGTTTTTCACTACCTTTTCAAAACCAAAATGAGGTCAACAGATCTCACAACAAAACAAGTTTGAATACACGACATATATTTTTTGAAACTTTGAAGGAAATAATTGAAAGAACAATCAATAAATAATCAAATCCTCTCCATTCCAAAGTTGATAGTCCACTTGTATACCAACCTATAACATGATTTTTTTTGTCAAGTCTCTCATAAATAGCATCCTCTCTAAATTTGTGGTTATTGTAGGTGGAGATACCGTTACTTGATTTTAAATAAATTAAGTTTAGGAAAACAAAATTTTCCTAGAGGATATCATCGAATTGTTCATATCATGATAATTCTACTATTTTCTCCCCTAAAATAGAAAGTGCATTGAATTCACCAACTATAATCCATGGAATAAAATTAAAAAAGGATCACACATATATAATGTGATTCCAAAGTTGTGCCTTACTCCAAAGTTTAGTGCGTACATAAACATTGGTGAAAAGGAAAGTTCCCTAAAATCCAAACTAGTAGCAATAAAAGAAATAGAAAAGTGACTTGAGCTCCACCATGGAGGAGTTAACTTCCTTGGGGTTTCAAAAAAAGCAATAACCTTGAATTAATTTGAGCACCTAGACACTAACACATGCCACATGACCAAATTCTAGGAACTTTTTTGAGAAAATCATCCACTCTCAACTTAGTTTCCTAAATAAATATAATATCTAGATAATGAGATTCAATTAACCCATGGATAGAAGTTTGTCTAGGGATTCTATTCATACCCCTCACATTCAATAATATGAAATACTTTTATGGGGTTGGGATGAAATGGGAGTCAATGATCTTTACTAACCTAGATTCTACTAGGGTCTCTCTAATTAATTTCACTTTAACTTGATCTAGTTTGTGATTTACTTTCGAGGTCTTCTCAAAAGATGTATTCTTTAGGGTTTATTGATGTAAACCTAAATCTTGAAAAGTCCAATTGCTTTTACTCAAAACTAAACTCTCTTTTACAAGAGACAAACAAAATATATATAGTCTCCACATTCTGTTTCATAATGATCTCATTTAGGTATAATTATTAAGTGTCCAAGAGGGTACATTTGTATCTATATGTCCCTCACATAATTTGAATAAATCCAAATTCTTATTCTTATTCTCACCATCTTTAGACATGGCCATAAAGGCTCAAAACTGTACCACACTTCCCCCTTCTTAAACTAGAAGGCCTTGTGTTGATCTAATTTCTCCTTAAATTGGGTGTCCCTAAATGTTCTCTTCTACCCTCTCCCATTGTTCTAAGACATAATGAGACTAAAACCTTCTTTTTCTATACTCCCTTTCACCATAAGAAGGTTCTCCTTATCATTCTTCGGGTGCGAATTCAAAGGAGCACCAAGAGAAAAGTTATAATCTAACCAAATCAGGGGCACTTTTTTTTGTCGATAATCATATTCATGGAAAATACATATAAATATAAGCGTCCCATAATCAATTTATTGACTCCAAGAAGAGGATATCCCTAGGATCTAGTAAATGTGCAATGCCCCACCCAGAGATGCTTGAAAACAAGGATAATAATAGACTAACTTTTCTTGTTTGTTAAAAGTACATAATATCATGCACATTGTAAGCATGCTTTCAGTACCCGATTTTGAAAGTTCAAAATCAACTCCATGGAAAGGTTTCCTAAATTGTCTTGGTATTTTGGTTGGTTTTTATCACTAACGATGCCCTTTGAAAGTTTTGATCTATGAAGAGGTAGTGTTCCAAGGTCGTGGTGAACTTGAATTCGAAACAAAAAGTTCAAAGTTCAAGTTTAGGTTCACATACTACAATTCAAAGTTTTGAGGTTCAACTTTAAGGTTGAAGTTCAAACTTCAAGTTCGTTGGTTCGGAAGTGCAGGTCAATCTGCCCTTCAAATTCAAAATCCAATACTTCAAAATGCAGATTGACAACCCAAAGTTCAAAGGACCAATTCAAGTTCAAGTTCAGGTTCAAGAGCGCGAACGATTAGAGTTTGAAATGCAGACTCATTAGTTTGGGATTTCAGTTTGAAGTTCAAGATTCAAGATGAAGGTGTGACAGTTCAAACTCAAAGTTGAAACTTAGCTTGAACTCACAAAAACCATGAAGTAAGTTCAAGATTCAATGTTCAATTCTTTTTTAGAAGTGGAGTTTGTCAGTTCATTGTTTCAAAAGTGCAAATTTAGTTTCAAAGATTCCAAGGCTCAGAGTTAGAAGTTGAGAGTTCTATAATTGAGTCAAGCTTACAGAGATGGTTCAAACTCAAAAGAACTAATAGGCAACATGCACATTATTGGGTAGAAAGATATTAGCATTGATTTTTAGGGGGAAGTGTCATATGATATGATGTCCTTGAACAAGAAGTTATCGAACATAATTGAATGGAGATAATTCACCTTCATGTATTCATCTACCATACTTGGTAGCCTCCTACATATCAAGGCATCTGATTGGTTTAGTAGAACTCATGGACAATTCTATTGAAGTAGTGACATTCCTTTTCACTATATGGTATATAGTGTTGTTAAAAAGACTATGACGGGAAGTAAAGGATGTAAAATGTTTGGCAAAACATTGGTCATGTGTCACCTCATTCTTGTGAAGTTGGGCTTGATACCCATATATAACATTGTTCAAACATACGACCACTATGCATAGAAATTAAAGGGAATAGAATATGCACAAAGTCTCAAACAAATAAGAGTGTCTTTTAAATGCTTCCAAGACTCCAATTGGGGACATGGATTCCAGCTATGACAAGAATGATGTTAAAGATTGTGTTCATAGCTTCATCCCAAGATATAATGTTGATAAATTTGCACTCCTGAGATTTGATGATTTCAAGTTGAGCATTCAACTTTGACAAAGCATGGTAGTATCAAGATAAGTGTAGAGGTATGGCCCGAAAGGTTTGCAAAAGATACCCAGACCTCGTTTAACATATGTTGTTCCAAGCATATGCACTGGACACCCCCAAAAAAAAAAACACAAAGTTGGAATGTGATGACTATTGCAACATGGAAAGGAAGGTTGGGTTTCTAATGTCCTTGCAAGCCAAATGTCGCACAAATGCATAATAGATATAATTCTATGTATCTAATGTCACTGCAAAAAGTAAAAGGTTCATTGTAAAGAAGTATGTGGCCTGCTTATTGAAAATCAAATCCCATTTTCATACTGTGAAAGCAAGAGATAACCCTCATCAAGTTACCTTTGAATGGCAAGGAATATGCATGATGACGGAGCATGGTTAAAATTTGTGACATGTTTGACATAATGCGCAAGCTTGATCCGTGTAGCAATCTTTGAATGTGATGGCGATAAGGAACGTTGGTAGCATTCATTGAATGTAGTTGTGAATCCAAAGAGATGGTTATTGAGGAAAATATGAATTGAAATCATGCTCAAAGGTGGAACTTTTTTTTTTTTCACTGGTTATGATCTCAATCATTATAAATCATCAGGTTTCTTGCAACCATGTTAAGTGTGAGGGTGCAGAAACTGCACGGAACCGTTTGACAAAATGCCTGAAAAATGGAGAGAGGCTATGGTTGCAATATCTGATGAATGTTTCAAAGCATCGGTTCATCTTTTCTTTTAGATGAACTACAAGATTGGATGTAGGGAATACATATGCGACACCAATGTTGTTAAGTGCCCTTCTCTATGATAAAATTTTAAAGATTATCCATGTCTCAATGTTTGGAATATCCTGATCCCAGATCAGACAGTGGGGTAGATGAACTGCTACATGCAATTTGAATGTATACCAAGAAGGATGGGCACTTTACATACAATGACAATGTTGAATCAATATTTTAGTGGTTCTGGTATTGTTAGTTGAATTTGGTGAAGGCATAGAAATAGGCCAGCACACATGTCAAGTTAGATTGTTTGCCCATGACAAGTAAGCATCCAAGCGGCAACCATCCATGAGTTTGAGATGATTCCCATCGTTGTTAAAGTGTCTATATGTGCCTTCTAATAAGTTGAATAAAATTATCATATATAAGTGGGCTCATGACCAAAACTTTAAGGGGCTATTCTTAAAAGTTTTTATAAAAACTTTATAGAATATAAGAATAGTTACGATGATAACTGAATTATTATGAGGTGAGCCAAGTATTAAATGGGAAACATAATAACAAAAGGGGGTTCTTTTTTATGGTTGAGAGTCCTTGCTAGGGGAGAGGGAATACATCTCTTATGCTATTTGTAACAAGGAGAAGGGGGAATTTAGTTTGGTTTTGTGTACTTTGATTAGATTTGTACAGATAGGATAATCTTGTGGTCATTCTGTTATGTACTTAGAATGAAGGAATTTTATATGTCAAAATTTGAAGTCTAGGTATAAATTTGTTAGATTGATGTTGATTATGTAGTCACCTATTTCACATTTTGAATGCAATTTTGTACTGTTATTCATTGTTCATAAAATGAAGCAATAGTTTCTTCCATTTTCTCTGTAACATGAATGATTGGCTAGTTAGTCTTGTGGCTTCTTATTCGTCTTTCTTCTTTCATTTAGTTTATAAATTTAACAATCTCATTCAAATCATGCCTATGAATAAATGTTAGAAAGCCTTAGTATCTTCAAGTTAAAGATACACTTATCATTTAATTCATTGCAAATCTTTCTATGAGGGAGTTGTACATCACAATTCAGAGGAGGGTCATCAATCCAATGATAACTCATCCAATTGTTTGTAATGCCCCGCCAAGGGATCCAAAGAATGTAATCTGATTATATATGTTATGTTTACTTTTAGATGGACATTACTATTGCTTCCGTTATGTTGTATGAGTTATATGTGGTATTTACTTCCATGTTTAAAAAAAAAAAAAAAAGCTACTAAACTTAGTGAAATTCTAGGTTAATTCTTTGGATCCCTTGGCGGGGCATTACATTTGGTATCAGAGCCCGAGTTTCTACATTGGGAGCTCTGGGTATTTTGGAACAACTGGAACTTTAAACTATTAAGTGTATCTGTTCAACTTGAAACTAGGTGAATTGAAACAGAACTTGAACTGTTACTTGAATATTTTTCATACTTCAACACTTAGTTTCAAAGCTGGAAATTTTAACTTAAACCTAAACATAGAATTGAACTTAGTCCATTGCAACGTGTGATTGTAATAGTACTTTGTGTTGTTGTAGGATGGTATCTGGGACTAGGTCTTCTGTTAGAGGCCATGGTAGAGGCCGTGGTCGTGGCAGAGCCGTCAGTGTCCATGAGTCTGCCCATGAGGGATCAACTCACGTAGAGAGCAGGGAAGAGCACTTTAGTAGGCAACAGGAAGAGAGCCGTAGAGAGGACCAAGCTGAGTCTTAAGAGGTTGGTTTGAGACAGATGATGCTGACTATTGTAGAACGTCTACCTCATGTTCAAGAATAGCCTAAAGTGCATAAGACAGAACAAGAGCATAGACCCAGATCTAGAAGTCCTCGAAAGGATCATCAGAGGTCCATTTTGTCCACTCAGATGAAGGATCTTTCAAGATCCAAGGTTAAGCCTTTCAATGGGCAAGGTTCTGGTTATGTGGCCGAGCAGTGGCTTATTTCCCTTGACAGGATTTTTGCCATGCAGGAGTTCGACAACAATGTTAAGGCAAGATTTGCGATCACTAATTTAGAGAATTTTGGGGCCACTTGGTGGACAATTGAGGAGAAGAAGTTGGGAATCAATATGAGCAGTGTTACGTGGGAGTTATTCCTAGAGAGTTTCCGTGAACGATTCCTACCAGAGGAATGGAAACAGCAAAGGGCTGATGAATTTCATAATCTTAGACAGTACACTATGTCAGTGACCGAGTATGAGCGTAAGTTTTATGAGCTCATGTCTTTTTTAGGGTTCAGTGAAAATTCAGCTCAGTTGACACAACATTTTATTAGGGGTTTAAATAACCGTATTATTGGGGAAGTCAAGGTATTTGAGCCAAAAACCCTCAAGGATGCAGTACATCGAGCTATCCTTGTTGAGCAAAGTGTCAACCTTGGTCAAGGTGGTTTTGTAGGAGTGCCAATAGCATCAGGATCTAAAAGCAACTACAATTCAGGTGGTAACAAGAAGTTTTCTTTCTCTATGGGGAAACAATATCAGTAGCAGTCTCAGCAGACACAGCAACAGAAGGGCTCGAATTCTCAAGCTCAAGGCAGTGGCAAAGGTTCTAACACCAAGAACAACCGCAATGCTCAACACAATAAACAGAATCAGTCCAATCAGCCAGCTCAGAGTAGCAAGTCTTTTGTGAGCAGGAACAACCGTCAGCAATCAAATGTACCACCTATGGGAAGAGGATCTGGCAGAAATATGGAATGTTTTTCATGTGGTCAGATTGGGCATTATGTAGCTCAGTGTCCTCAGTGAGAACCTCAGTTTTCAGGACCTAGACCTACAGTTTCAGAGCCTACAGTTGGTGATGCAGGTAGAGATCATAGAGTTTTTGCAGCAGTTGATCAGCGTCAGGCAGATCATCAGGGAATAGTGGTTGAGACCATAGGTGCTATTAGAGGTATATCTCTTTTAGTATTGTTTGATTCAGGAGCTACATATTCATTTACTTCACCATCTATAGTTTCTAAGTGTAAACTGGATGCGGTGAAGCAAGATCATGGTTAGCAAGTGGAACTAGCGTCAGGCATTAAGGTCTCCACAGACTCTGTAGTTCATAAGTGTGGGCCTAGCTTAGGAAGTTTTGACATTGCAGTGGATCTTCGAGTCATACCCCTTGGTTCCTATGATGTGGTTTTAGGCATGGACTGGCTTGGATCTCATAGAGCTAGTATAGATTGTAGGAAGAAGATTATTATGTGCCAAGATGACCAAGGGAATGATGTGCAGATAGTTGGGATACCAAGGCCTATATCTCTGCGGATCATTTCTGCTATGCAATTGAAGCGAATTTTTCGTAAGGGATGTCAGATATTTGTTGTTATGGTAAATGATCTTGATGAGGAAGATCCTATGAGGAAGACTTTAGATCACCCGATTTTGCAAGAGTACGCAGATGTTTTTCCAAGTGAGATTCCAGGCATGCCTCCGAAGAGGGACATTAACTTTAGTATTGATCTGATTCATGGAGCGGAACCTATCTCTAAAGCTCCTTATTGTATGACTACACAAGAATTGGGTGAGCTACGTCTTTAGCTAGAGGAACTTTTGGCCAAAGGGAGCATTCGACCTAGTGTATCACCATGGGGAGCTCCAGTGCTCTTTGTGAAGAAGAAAGACAGTTCTTTGCACCTTTGTATCTACGAGAGACAGTTGAATAAGGTGACCATTAAGAACAGGTATCCCCTGCCTAGGATTGATGACTTATTTGATCAGATCAAGGGAGCCACAATATTCTCCAAGATTGACCTTAAGTCAGGATACCACCAGCTTCGTATTAAGGAAGTAGATATTCACAAGACCGCTTTTCGAACTCGCTACGGGCATTATGAGTTCACAGTGGTACCTTTTGGGTTGACTAATGCTCCATCGGTTTTCATGAGTTTGATGAATGGTATGTTCCGATCTTATCTGGATAGGTTTGTACTCGTGTTTCTTGATGACATATTGATATATTCTAGGACTCAGAAGGAGCATGAGGAACACCTGCAGTTGGTATTGTAGTGTTTGAGAGACAATTAGCTTTATGCCAATGCAGCTAAGTGCGAATTCTTCAAATCAGAGATTCAATATTTAGGGCATGTCATTTCAAGTGATGGTATTTCAGTGGATCCTGCAAAAATTCAAGCGATAATAGATTGGCCGACACTGACTAATGTGTCAGAAATTTGTAGTTTCATGGGTTTAGCCGGTTATTATCGTAGATTTGTCCAGAACTTCTCTAAGATAGCACATCTTGTCACTTCTCTTTAGAGGAAAGGAAAGAAGTTTGTATGGATAGAGAAATGTGAGGAAGCTTTCCAAAAGCTCAAGGAGCTTTTGACCAGTGCATCGATTCTAGCCGTACCTGATCCAGAAGGTGATTTTATGGTATGTACAGATGCTTCTCTTGAAGGGATTGGAGCAGTGTTGATGTAGAATGGACAGGTGTTTGTGTATGAATCATGCAAGCTCAAGGATCATGAGTTAAATTATCCTACACATGATCTTGAGTTAGCATTAGTAGTTCATGCTTTGACTAGATGGAGACATTTCTTGTTGGGGCACAGATTTGAGCTACATAGCGATCATTGTAGTCTTCAGTACATTTTTACTCAACCTAATTTGAATGCTCGCCAGAGGTGATGGATGGAGTTTTTATGCGAGTATGATTTTGAGGTTAAGTACATTCAGGGTAAGGAGAATGTGGTGGCGGATGCTTTGAGTCGCAGGAGACATGTGGTATTATCGATGACTCTTAGTGTGGATTTGAGGAGTCAGAATCTTCAGGCACTTCCTACAGATTCCTGGTATCAGGAAGTGTGCAGAGAGATAGATTCAGGGAGATCTTTGGAAGGAAAGTTTGCAGGTTATGTTTGAGAATCAGATGGTCTTTTAAGACATCTGGGAAGGATATATGTGCCATTTTTAGATGAGCTTCGCACTTTGATACTGGCAAAAGCCTATCATACACCTTACTCAGCACATCCAGGTGTCAAGAAGATGCATGCTGATTTGAGACGTTTGTTCTTTTGGTCGGGGATGAAGCGAGATATTGCTGATTTTGTGGCTAGGTGCCTTGAGTGCCAGAGAGTTAAGGCAGAACATCAGCACCCGGATAGACTTTTGCAGCCAAATCTCATTCCTTCTTGGAAATGGGATATCATCTCCATGGATTTCATTGTAGGATTACCTATGACAGTTCGACGTCATGATGCTATCATGGTCACTGTTGATCGATTGACTAAGGTGGCGCATTTTTCACCGATTAGGTCTTCCTACACAACAGTTTCTATAGCTAATGTCTTCATGCATGACATTGTGAGATTACATGGTATTCCTAGAAAGATCATTTCTGACAGGGATCCTGCATTCACATTTGCATTTTGGACATTGCTACAACATGAGCTTGGAGTGCAGTTAAACTTCAATTCGACATATCATCCAGAGACTGATGGTCAGACAGAGAGGGTGAATCAAGTTTTGGAGGACATGTTACAGATGTATGTGATGGTAGGCAGACACATTGGGAGGATTATCTCTACCTAGTGGAGTTTTCTTACAACAACGGGTATCATAGTTCTATTGGCATGGCACCATTTTAGGCATTATATGGACGTCCTTGTCGTACACCATTGAGTTGGGACAGTCTTGAGGATCGCATCGTGTTGGGTACTGAGATGCTTCATGATATGGAGCAATAGGTAGTGCGTATCCATGAGCACTTGACTACAGCACAGGATAGGCAGAAGAAGTATGCCGATGCTCATAGAACTGATAAGAAGTTTGCTGTGGGTGATAAGGTTTTCTTGAGAGTGCGATCGCGAAAGAGTCCGATCCGATATGAAAAGGGATCTAACCTATCACCTCGCTTTGTGGGACCATTCAAGATTCTAGAGAGGATTGGCCTGGTTGCTTACCGCCTTGCTCTACCGCCTAGCCTAGCTCGCATTCATGATGTTTTCCATGTTTCAGTGCTTTGGTAGTATATACCTGATATTGTACATTTTCTTGATTGGAATGCGTTGCAGGTAGAGGATGAGCAGCTGGCTTTGGAGCCGGTTTGTATTTTGGAGCAGCAGGAGTTGACCCTCAGGGGTCGAACCATTGAGCACGTAAGGGTCCAATGGGACCCTACTGATGATTCTTTAGCTACTTGGGAGGATACAACTAGATTGAGGGAGTTATATCCTTACTTGTTTGTAGGCTTCCAGGAGTAAGCCTAACCCAAGGGGGGGTGGATGTAGTGCCTACCCTCGTTTAGATCTTTTCTGAACATATTGTTGCTATTATTATTAGACTATGATGGACTAATTTTATGTTGATGGATTAGTGGTATCGTTTTGAGACTATCAGACATTATGTTATGGATTCAGAGGTTATGTGATGAGATCATTTAGACTTTACATTTCATGCATACATGATGATCATTATATTGTTTTCAGCTATTGTTGATGATTAGTTGATGGTTATTATCTCATGTGTTTTATTATGGATACTTACCCCATATTTGCATGTGTATGGTGTGCGTGTTTTCTTATTGTATGGCGTTTCTGATGTGTTTAAGGAAGGGAGTCGTAGTCACCTACTTAGTCGGGATCTACACGATGCACCACTTCGTGCCATTGTCTGTTTGGCTTAGCATTATATATATATTGTATGTACATGCATAGTTTTTCTGCAGGTTGCAGGTACCGGGTACCGACTTCCCTGAATTGCCAGGATGAGCGTACCCTATTATACTATCTCAATGATAAGAGAAGGGAGATAAATTGTCAAGTCCAAATCCCAAACCTTTAAGCCAATTGTCCTAGTGAGGTAGGACAAGTATCTGGATATTTTACCCACCGAATGTGTCAGATGACATAATTCGTGATTTTTAACCCTTTAGACTGAGTTTGTGTGATTTGCTCTATGATGGGTTTTCATATTTTATCTTGGAGGTCTATGGTGAATTTTATATTAATTAAGTCTTAATAAATAGATTTAATTAATAAATTAATTATTTGAGAAAATTAATATAAAATATCATGTTATTTGCTATTTTGATTATAATTAATTAAATGGGAATTAATTGAGGAAAAAGAATTAAATAAAAGAAAATTAGAAATTAAAATTAATAATAATAAAAAAATAATAATAAAGTAATAAATAAATAAATAATAATAAAAGTTATAAAAATTAAAATGAAAGTTATAAATATTTAATATAAAATTATATAAAAGTGAATTGGAGTTATAAGCTTGCATGAGAATTAACACACTTTTCTATTTCTCATGTGTCAACAACACGGGGGTTAGTGCATCAATTAAGCACATGGTGTCTACAACCCTATGGCTCATCTTGAAGGTTGGAAAAGACCCATGCTTAGTTGTTGACACCTTCCAGCTGTTTCTAGAAGCATTCTAGATGTTTCCTGAAAGCTCTTTATATTCAGGCATTCCTAGAGGCTTAGACATAGCGTTTGGAGTGCAATTGGAGCATTGGAGGACTCGAGAACTCTGAAGAAGGGAGGAGCTTGCTCTGCGGGTTTTTTGAGGAAGAGCGATTTAGCATCAAAATTCGGGTAGATTCTTGTGATTTTACTTATGCTATTTCCGCATCATGCATTCCCTATCTTCTTCGTGTCTTCCATATGTTTTCTGAAGAATTCCATATTTCTATTGTATGCATTCTCAATATGGGTGGTTTAATTTATTTGAGAATTTTATGCATAAATCTGAAAAACAAGGGGCTAGGGTTTAAATTTGTAGCCAAAACCATTAGATGATTTATTGGATAAATTTTGAGACCAAATAGTTTATTGGAATAATCTGAAAATTGAGATCTTTAAATGAATTGTGTATATGCTCATTATAAAATATACATGTTTATAATTTTTGCATCTGCATATATATATATATATATATATATATATATATATATATATATATATATATATATATATATATATATATATATATATATATATATATATATATATATATATATATATATATATATATATATATATATATATATATATATATATATATATATATATATATATATATATATATATATATATATATATATATGTGCTGTGATGTTTTATTCTGCGAGTACATATAAATACACACACACACACACATATATATATGTATACATTGAATAATCGTACTTTATAAATCGCAGTGAAATATATATAAAATCTCGTTGCGATTTATATGAGATCAACGTTTGAAAAAATGTTATTGATATTGGTTGTTAAATATATATATATATATATAAATAGGGGTGGACGGACTCTTTTCCCCCACACCTGCCAACATTATTATGACCGTTGCGGTATTGCAGGGTACTGCGAGATCGCAGTGTACCTGCAATCCGCAGGTCGTACATGCGCCGGCGGTACTTACGTTCCGTGCGGTTTGAGTTCTTTTTAAAAATGGACATTTTTAAATGATATTTCATATGTTATTTGAATATGAATTTCGGCTTTTCAATGTTGCATTGTTATTAAATTATTAAATGTTATTATATATATATATATATATATATACATACATACATTATTAATAATAAATAATTGATATATTAATTGATGTTTGAAATTTAAAGAGAAATTCTTTAAGAACAAGATATTTTATAATGGTGAGCAATATAGATTCAATATAATCTTTGAATTGGAAAAGATGAATATGAAAAGAATTTCAACTATTATTTTGAAAATGATGGGGGTCTAAATGGGAATATAAGAGACATTTAGAACATTTAGGAATTTGAGTTATAAGTGTTAGAGGGAGAAACTTTTATCTACCAATACAAAAACATGTGTTAGGTTGAAAAGTGAAATTTCTCCATTTGATATTTAAATTGGGAAACATAATTCGAGACTTTTGCATTCAATCTTGTAAATAAAGCAAAACCAAAACATGTGTTTACATTGTGTATTCTTTATGCTATTGTTTTGAGTTTTGGGTTGACTAGTGTTGACCAATTATAAGACGTCTACCGGAGGCTTGGGGGGTTATGTGATTGTGATGTCATGATGATTTTTTAATCTCGATCTTTATAAACCCAACCATGGTTATTTGATGGAATGCTCTATGTATTGGATGTGATTACTGATTGTTATAGTTGAGATTCTTATGTATGAGACACTTGACTTAACCATTATTTTTGGTCATCGATCAGTTATCCTTGGTTATTTTCTAGTCGCCATGAGGGGACTGTAATGTGGATTTATTCTTGATGATGTCATGTTGTGACATATTTTTGACTCAACCATTTTTGGAGTCTTCGATCAGTATGATTGAGATATATTTTGGTTATTGAGAACCATTGGATACTTTGATCATCAGTGATACTTCAATTGCCAATAGAGAGCTGTCGTGATCATGATTTTCTATGAATGTTTGCTCATGGAGATTTGATGCTTTTATGCATATTTGATGATATTATTATGGATTATCTTTTGTGATTTTGAGATTTATGATTCCATGAGCATTAGGGTAAGATATCTGCATGTAGTGATGGGAAGTGGCTTGCAATGGGGGCCGGGGCCCTAAAAGGCTGCCAAGGTAACTCATTGTAAGTTGGATTAATAAGTAATAACATTCACACCTAATACTAACTAAATGAACCTAAAAAGATAAGTGTTTTGTTCTTGCCCATGCCTTCAGTGCTTGTACAGGCTAGGATGAGAGTAGTGAGAACGCATGGTTGTGACCTTGCATTTCGTAGTATGCCTCGTCAGTATGAGAGGATACTAGTGGCTGCATGAGATCAGTATGGACCCGTGGAGTTTAGCTAACTACCAGGGTAACTTGTACATGATAATTGCGATGACACTTTCTCGCTTGCATAGTAGGTTCCTGCATGTCATTGTGTGCCTTTGGGGATTAGATGTCAGATTTTGTGTTTGGAACCTTTGAGTTAGTATACTTTTAGGATTCCTGGACTTATAGAGATTTTTGCTATGTGATTTTGCTAGCCTGTTTGGGACTTGAGATTATCTCCTCAACATGGTGGGAGTGGACCACTTAGGTACCACGCGGTTGGGTGGTAGTGTTTTTCCACTCTTATCATTTGAGATTCATTGAGACATCATGGCTGATGCATCCTTCATGATGGTGGATATGTATCCTTTTCATTGATGATTAGCATATGTTAGATGATGTTATCTTATGCTTATATTTGCATGTTAGATTACTTTCTACATATGTTGTTATATATGTTAGGAGTGACATTCCTACTATGTTAGTACCGATGATCTCTTCGGTGATTTGGAATGTTACACACGGAGGGATGGCTAGGATCCACGATGGTCTGATGATGCTATTAACGGTTGGGAGGAACCGTGCACTTAGTTTATTATGTTTGATCTTTATGATGGATGTATATGTCTTCTATGATGATGTATCATGTGTATCATGTGATTATCTTTACTTGATGAATCATGGATTAGAATAGGATGATGTACCTTATTTTATGTATGTATATTCTTGAGCTTGTCATACCCTATGACATGTACAATGGATGATTGAGTATTTGAAATGTAATGTATAAACATTGGACTTATCATTATTATTTCATGTAGATGTTGTACTAGATGGATTCATGTATGTTAAATGTTTCTAGATGTAATCCAACATTAAGGGATCTTAAAGAATGTAATCTGATTATATATGTTATGTTTACTTTTAGATGGACATTACTATTGCTTCCGTTATGTTGCATGAGTTATATGTGGTATTTACTTTCATGTATTTACTTTCATGAGTTATAACTGGTCAACACTAGTCAACCCAAAACCCAAAACAATAGCATAAAGAATACACAATGTAAACACATGTTTTGGTTTTGCTTTATATACAAGCTTGAATGCAAAAGTCTCGAATTATGTTTCCCAATTTAAATATCAAATGGAGAAATTTCACTTTTCAAACTAACCCATGTTTTTGTATTGGTAGATAAAAGTTTCTCCCTCTAACTCTTAGAACTCAAATTCCTTAATGTTCTAAATGTCTCTTATATTCCCATTTAGACCCCCATCATTTTCAAAATAATATTTGAAATTCTTTTCATATTCATCTTTTCCAATTCAAAGATTATATTGAATCTATATTGCTCACCATTATAAAATATCTTGTTATTAAAGAATTTCTCTTTAAATTCCAAACATCAATTAATATATCAATTATTTATTATTAATAATGTATATACATATATATACTTACACACACACACACACACATATATATATATATATATATATATATACATACATAAATACATATATATAATAACATTTAATAATTTAATAACAATGCAACATTGAAAAGCCGAAATTCATATTCAAATAACATATGATATATCATTTAAAAATGTCCATTTTTAAAAAGAAGTCAAACTGCACGGAACATAAGTACCGCCGATGCATGTACGACCTGCGGATCGCAGATACACTGCAAGTCGCAGGTACTCTGCCGATCACAGGTACACTGCGATCTCGCAGTACCTTCAGATACCGCAGCGGTCATAATAATGTTGGTAGGGGTGGGGGAAAAGAGTCCGTCCGCCCCTATTTATATATATATATATATATATATATATATATATATTTTTAACAACCGATATCAATAACATTTTTTCAAACGTTGATCTCATATAAATCACAACGTGATTTTATATATATTTTCACTGCGATTTATAAAGTACGATTATTCAATGTATATATATATGCATATATATATATACATATACATATATACATATACATATATATATATACATATATATATATATCTATACATATACATATATATATATACATATACATATATATATATACATATACATATATGTATATATATATATATATATATACATATATGTATATATGTATATATATATATATATATATATATATATATTTGTGTGTGTGTGTATTTATACGTACTCGCAGAATTAAACATCACAACACACACACACACACACACACACACACACACACACACACACACACACACACACACACACACAGATGCGAAAATTATAAACATGTATATTTTATAATGAGCATGTACACAATTCATTTAAAGATCTCAATTTTCAGATTATTCCAATAAACTATTTGGTCTCAAAATTTATCCAATAAATCATCTAATGGTTTTGGCTACAAATTTAAACCCTAGCCCCCTTTTTTTCAGATTTATGCATAAAATTCTCAAATAAATTAAACCACCCATATTGAGAATGCATACAATAGAAATATGAAATTCTTCAAAAAACATATGGAAGACACGAAGAAGACAGGGAATGCATGATGCGGAAATAACATAAGTAAAATCACAAGAATCTATCCGAATTCTGATGCTAAATCGCTCTTCCTCAGAAAACCTGCAGAGCAAGCTCCTCCCTTCTTCAGAGTTCTCGAGTCCTCCAATGCTCCAATTGCACTCCAAATGCTATGTCTAAGCCTCTAGGAATGCCTAAATATAAAGAGCTTTCAAGAAACATCTAGAATGCTTCTAGAAACAGCTGGAAGGTGTCACCAACTAAGCATGGGTCTTTTCCAACCTTCAAGATGAGCCATAGGGTTGTAGACACCATGTGCTTAATTGATGCATTAACCCCCATGTTGTTGACACATGAGAAATAGAAAAGTGTGTTAATTCCCATGCAAGCTTATAACTCCAATTCACTTTTATATAATTTTCTATTAAATATTTATAACTTTCATTTTAATTTTTATAACTTTTATTATTATTATTTATTTGTTACTTTATTATTATTTTATTATTATTATTAATTTTAATTTCTAATTTTCTTTTATTTAATTCTTTTTCCTCAATTAATTCCCATTTAATTAATTATAATCAAAATATCAAATAACATGATATTTTATATTAATTTTCTCAAATAATTAATTTATTAATTAAATCTATTTATTAAGACTTAATTAATAGAAAATTCACCATAGACCTCCAAGATAAAATATGAAAACCCATCATAGAGAAAATCACACAAACTCAGTCTAAAGGGTTAAAAATCACGAATTATGTCATCCGACACATTCGGTGGGTAAAATATCCAGATACTTGTCCTACCTCACTAGGAAAATTGGCTTAAAGGTTTGAGATTTGGACTTGAGAATTTGTCTCCCTTCTCTTATCATTGAGATAGTATAATAGGGTACGCTCATCCTGGAAATTCAGGGAAGTTGATACCCGGTACCTGCAACCTGCAAAAAAATCATGCATGTACATACAATATATATATAATGCTAAGCTAAATAGACAATGGTAGGAAGTGGTGCATCGTGTAGATCTCGACTAAGCAGGTGACTACGACTCCCTTCCTTAACCACATCAAAAATGCCTACAATAAGAAAACATGCACACCATACACATGTAAGCATGGGGTAAGTATCCATAATAAAACACATGAGATAATAACCATCAACTAATCATCAACAATAGCTGAAAAAAATATAATGATCATCAGGTATGCATGAAATGTAAAGTCTAAATGATCTCATCACATAACCTTTGAATCCATAACATAATGTCTGATAGTCTCAAAACGATACCACTAATCCATCAACATAAAACTAGTCCATCATAGTCTGATAATAATAGCAACAATATGTCCAGAAAAGATGTAAACGAGGGTAGGCACTACATTGTTGGTAGCAATTGTACCTTCAATCGAGGATTTTGAGTCATTATTTATATTTCTTCTCGAAGGACAAATATGTTCACCAATATATAGAACAATCATAATATTGCAATGGAAGACGTAGTCATAGTACCAAAGATTCTCAAGTGCTCACTACCTACCGACGTGTACTTTCAAAATTGGTGAATTAACCAAATAATGTTCATTTCATTAATCATAATAACATTAGATATGATGTTCATCTTAAAACCCAAATACAAGTTTCTAAGTGTTTAAGCCATACAAATTCATTTTCCATGTTGTATTATCATTGTGATAGAGTAGTATTGTATCTAATAGAATTGCATGTTAGATTTAATATTTGTTATTGTACTTTGATATATTGATGCTATCGAGTGCCTATTCCCCAAGATGTATGTATCGGGTACTCTCTATTGTGGAGGCTTAATATACGTTATTCTTTAGATTAGCTTCTTGTTTATAATCTGGGCATTTGATTGTACCCTTATAAGAAAAAATTTGTATGATGAAACAATACCTTATGTTTCATCACACGTACTTGGGAGTTCTATCCCATACCTTATGGAGTTGTATTATGAGATACTAAAGTTAATCACTCCTAGTTTGGGGTTTTATTGTACGAGTATCATGTGTAGTTTGACCATATTATCACATGTCTTCTAGAGTTTTATCATACAACACTAATAGAAAATCAGCATTCCTCACAAAACAGGCACTTCCTAACTTGTTTGAAGGATGTGACTTGGTGTTTTGGATATTGTTTTGGGATTTGATTCTTCCCACATTGGTACAAATTTCCTATTGGTTGTTTCAGCGTCATTTTGGATGTTATATTATTCCTGGTTCTATGTTTTAGTCTAGAAAATGAATCTGTATGGTTTAAACACTTGGGAACTTGTATTTGGGCTTTAAAATGAACATCATGTATAATGCTAGTATGATTAGTGGAATAAAAAATGTTTGGTTAATTCACCTAGTTGAAAAGAACACATTGGTAAGTAGTGAGCTCTTGGGGATCTTTAGTCAGTTGATTATATCTTCCATTGTGATCTTATGATTGTTATAAGCATGACATTATGTACTTCTTAACAAAAAAATGTTAGTCTATGTTTATCCTTGTTCCCAAGGATCTCCAGGTGGAGCATTACAAAAGGATTATTTAACTCAACCTCAACACAAATGCAAGTATGTAAGAAATAACATTTTTTAGATTGAGCTTGAGTAACAAAGCCACATGTTTTCATAGGATGGTAATTAAATGAAGGATCTCATCCCTCCAAACTTTAAGCGAGAGTCTAGGAAGATAAACCCACACAAGAAATTTCAAGGGCATATTCTCAAGAAAATTAAACCCAATATTCTATGGTTTGATGAAGATCCCAACTTGATTAGAAAAACATCAGCCTTCCTCAAAGGTTGTATTTGATTGTTTGCAACTAACATAAATATATATCTTCTTCAAGATTGTCATGCCCAAACTACGAGGGAAAAAACACACACACTTTTATTTTTATTTTAAAAGATAATTAAAATGCACTAAGATGATAAGTTTATGCTCACAGTTTAGGTAAAGGTTTTCTATATTGCTAAATTAATAATCTCGTAATAAAGTTGATATCAATCATAATTTACGTTCTTACATTAACTTATATCAATATGAAATCATTATTTAAATGACAATGTAAATGTATTTGAGTTTAGATTAATTGAAAGTATCTAATCAAAATCAACTATAAATCTCTTAGACAATTATTGATTTTCAATCTAACCGATAATGAAAAGTCACTTAAAGAAAAACACAATTAACTAAAATTAAAACTGAATATAAATATCTAAAAATTTATTAACTTTAAACCATTTCGACTAACTTAACATAAAAATTAACTATCTAATCAAATAAAATCTACATTCAGAATTTATTTTATATAGACAATTAACCTTTATAATTAAAACTAATTAATACTCAAAATTTAAACTAACTACCCTTAAAAACAAACTATATATATACAAAAACTAAATTAAAAAAAAAAAACTAAACTTAAAATGCACTAATTAATAAAAAAAAAAAACTAGAACTAAATACTAACTAATCTAAAATTAACTTTCTAACATTTATTAAATAACTAAATTAATTAAATACTAAACTAGCTAATCTAATACCTACTAACTAAAAACTTTTATTAAATTAAAACTGACATTACAGAAATTCAACATAAATATAAAAACTAACTTTACAATAACTTTTAAATAACAAAACATTCTAAACTAAATACTAAAACAAACTTATAAATTAATACTATTTACAAAAACAAAACAACATAAACTAACATACATAAATCTATGACACCTACACTAATCTAACTCCTAACACCTACCCTATACTAACCCCCCCCCTAAAACACCTACACTTACCCTTGCCCCCCCCCACTCTTCCCTAGGCCTACCTACACCTTGGGCAAACGCTTCCCAAGGTCAAGCACTTTCCAAGCACTGGCCATGGGTAAGCGCTCTGCCTAAGGCCAAGGCAAGCGCAGGCCATAAAAAAAAAAGACTCAAATCAAATTTAAACCTATTACAAAGTCTGCAACCAAAGTGGATGTGACCGGGTGACATCATCTCTATGATGACTACTGATTTGTTAAACAAAAAAACCTTTACTTTTTCTCCCATTTGCATACTGCGCCCCAAAATGATGGGACAAGGGGGTGACATCATCACCTTAAAATCACAGCAAATGAGGAAAGGGTCAAGTCTTAAGATATAAGTCATATTAATTGGAAAAAGATTTCTAGGTGGGGAGATGAGGATATTTAGGATATTTAGCTTAGTTTCTATATATATATATATATATATATATATATATATATATATTTTTTTTTGTTTATTTAATTACCATTTTAAATTTTAATACAATATTCAATAAAGCAAAGAGGAAAATAAGAGAATCTTTTAGATTCTCTATTACCAAAAAGGTAACAATTCTTTTCCAATACAAAAGACAGAGAGTTTACTCTCTTGAAGCATACATTTTTTTTTTATAACAAAATTTCTAAGTATAGATTTCAAAGCCATGTATTTTTTTTTTTCCAAGGTATATTATTTTTGAATAGATTTAAACATTGATACAATAGTTTGAGGCACATTAACACCATAATCATTTGTTCTCTTATATAACTTGAGTTGAAATAATTCGACCTTTGTCATTATTTTCTTTTTAATGAAAATCTATAAAGACTTGCTACAACCTTAACATACCAAGAATATGAATTATCCGTTTTATTCAATGATGCAATAATTTGTTTGATCCTAATAATCATGAAAACTGAATCTACATGCATGATCGTAATTTTCGTTTTCAACATAAAAGAAAACTTGAAATTTTGCCAAATTGAACATCATCAATTCCATCCTATTTTTGATGTGCATCCATCTAAATTTAAATCATGATTAAATCACATGATAACCAATTATACTCAAACACCAATTTTTATTGGCAAACCTGATTGAAAGGCTCAGCCGGGAAAGAACCAGGAAGTAAACCCGACTTCGTTGCCATTACAAAAAAGTTTGAAATATAAATTAAATAGGATATCAATCCCAAATTTCAACAATTTAATTGAATTTTCTTCATGACCCTCATCAAGGGATTCATAACAATTTCTGCAACACATTTCTAGAACCGTGGAGGGAACAAAATCTGATCAGGTGACAACGAGCATGACCAAGAAACAATTCAAACATGCATATTCATACAAGGTTTTCACAAAAGGATTCACAATGAATCAAAACTAGGGAAAGGTGGATTTTTCCAACAGGAGATGTCAGACACAACACCAAACCAGGTGCCCAATTGGGGCTATAAATCAAGAACTTTTGTTCTTCCATTCTTACATGCCAAAACTCATACGTGGTTTGTGCTGACAGGTAGGGGCCCATAACACCCTACCCTCTCTCCCTCTTCTTGTCTTGAGAAGAGACTCTACACTGTTGGAGTCCAACTAAAATGCCCTTTCTCGAAATTGGCCACTTCTGCCCTCTCCAAGGGTGAGTAATGCCAAAACACCCATGCAAGAACATCTCAAAATTCAAACATAAACATGAAAGGAAATCATTCAAAATAACATGGTTTTCAAAGCCTCCCAACATACCCACAAACATACAAACATTCAAACAACCACAAGGTAGCATAAGCATGAAACAAACATGAAATCTGAACAAAGGAGATGAGAATTCCTACCTTCACAAAGAGGTAATGGTAATGAAAAAGTTTGAGTAGAGCTTCCCTCTTCCTTCCTTCAATCTTCCAAGATTCCTCTCTAAATGTAGAGATTGGGTAACAACCTCAACTAGTCCAAGAAAGGCCTCTAAATAAGCCTCAAACTCAACCACCCAAAAGGATCAATAACTTCTCCCACCCACTTACCATTCTAGAAACTCCTAACTCAACCCACATTATGGTTAAACACTAAGTGGATGTGGGACTCATGGTAGCCATAGTCAATTTTCGCATAAAAGCAAAAAGAGACTTTTTGAGTGGCCTCAAAAGTCAAAAAAAGGGGCTTAGGGATTGGAAAAGACCCCCAACCCATACCCATACCCTTTGGGTATAATCATAACATGATTTAAAGCCTTAGGAATAGGTTTAGAGCCAAACAAAGCTAGGAATAAAATAGGACCATCTAACAACTCTAACATTGCAGATTAAGCACTAATCTAGATTAAGGGACGACTAACCTCGATTAAGAACCCAATTGACAAACTGACACTAACTTAATCCGACTTAGGTCCAGAGGTTACACAACTAACCCCAAAACAACACGCTGAAGAGCATACACAATTCACGAGTGTCAAGTGACACTAAAAGAACACAGTTACGAACATTAACATTTACTGATCAAAGAAAGACACATTCACACATCTCACACTAAAACACTTGAATTACGAACAACAAGGTTTCCAAAATTAGCACATAGGGATCAGTTCTGTTCCTTCGTCGATTTCCTCAGCTAAAATATCTGCACACTCATTGCACACATCAGTAGTCCCGAAAATCACATGTACATATATACGTATCATAAATTCACATAAATTGAAACATACATCGATCAGGGTTTCTTGCATCCTACTTATATCCTTAATCATAAAGATTCCAAAATCAATGTGTTAATCCTACATTTTACTTAATTCATCAACATACATATACATAAAGCATTAAATGACGAACATCAAATATCTAAAAATAACATCACACAACATGAAATAATATGATATGTTCAAGTATCTGATAATGTCTTGACATCTCGAGTCGTGAGTATCAAAATGATAAAATAAAAACTAAGGCTATGAAGGGTCAGGGCAAGGCCTCACAAAGATTCCAAAATATTATCACTATGACTCCAAAATTGACATAGAGAGCCTCACCTCCATAAACTTTCAAATAAGAAGATGATTAATCAAGTAGGTAACACGTCTTAATATCAATTCTAGTTAGATAAAAAAAAAATGTTGATCTTGACTCCTTTGTAGAAATCCATTAACTTTCATAATCTTGGGAACTCTTGATTCCAAATAAGAGCATACCCTTGACGAGATCTTACTAAAATGTCTCAATGGCTCTACATACAAGGAGAAAGTTGGTTATGTAAAACCTGTAATGTAAAAAACCAAAGACTTTGGAGAAACTCCACACTCCTCCATAACTAGATCCACCAGCAAACCTAATATGTAAGGGTAGACAATTACAAAAAAAGACCAACATTCACAAAACCAAATAGAAACCACCACAAAATAGAGAAAATAATGCACAAAAAAGACCCCAATGCATAGTAGAACAATCTGTAGTGAGCTCTTCCAACTCAAACACCGCCACAACAATGCTCCAACCCATGAGCAAGAAGAATCACCCTTAAAAAAAGACCAATCACACTAAACACTTACCAAATGAATACCCAAGGAAAATAATGTAGTTTCCAAATAGCAAATGTAGCTAGGGTGCGACCTTATATTGCGCACACTGAGCAATCACTCCTCAAATTTGAAAAATGTCTACTCGTACGAGTCTCTAGATCAAATAGTGCATTCTACATAGATACATAAATTATATATATTTATGTATGCATTTAAAAAAAAAAAAATCATTATCATCAATTTAAATATATTTTAATAATATTTTATTTTCAAAAGATAGGTACATAGTATTTAATTTTGAATTAAAATGATATTGATACATATATTATAATTTTTTTATGTGTAGGATTATTTTAAATATTTTTTACAATAGTTTTAATATTTAATTTTTTTCTTAAAGATTATCTTTCTAAATACATAAATTTTAATATTTTATTTTAAAAAGATATAACAAATATATTTTTCGGATTGCTAATAGACCAAAGCTCACGTCAATAAGGGACTTGTAAACTCAAACCTTCCAAATTAAAACTTGCAACTTACAATTGTGTGAAAGATATAATCAATCTAGTTTATATTAATGAATTAAAATCACAATTCTATAATTTCAAAATATTATTTAAAAATTTATCATTTATAAATTAAATTACAATAACAATCATATGAATTTTTCAACAAATCAATATGAAAGTATATTTAATAGTTATAAAAATTAAATGACAATTTAATTATTCTTTTTAATTGTATGATAGAAACAATGTATTAGTAATGTACTATTATAATAATTATCTTAATATATTCTATTACTATTATTTTAATGAATATTATTTTATTTGGATTAATATAAGCTTTATTTTAATGAGCACAACTATGAATGTTTAGGACAAATATATATACCAAAATTTTAAAATAAGTATGCAACATTCAAAAGAATATATTTTTATACTATTTATTTTGATAAAAAAATGTGTTTCCCAACAAGCTATTGATTCTCATATGTTGTTAGTTCACTCATAACTTTCAATCCTCATTTCAAAAAAACAAGGAGCATTAAAATCATTATGAAGAAATGTAATAAACAAGCAAATATTTATCAATCCTAAGTTTTGTTAGATCCACATGTGTACAAAATAAAGAGCAATAAAATCACTAAGAACAAAATCAAAGAAAAAAAGAAAAGAGCTACCAATCCCACATTTTGTTAGGTCACTCATAACCATGAACTCTATGATTGATCCTTGTTTACAAATTAAAGGAACACTAAAAACATTGGAATTGTCAGTCCCAAGTGTAGTTATTAGTCCCTGCCTTTTAAAAGGCAGGGAACTAATGGTTTTTTTTCACCCCCCCAATTTATTTTTCTAAGTCAGGAGCTGGCATATTGTAAAGTTTGAGTACGTGTATTAAGAAAATAGAAATATTATATACTAATTTCAGATTTATAATTGGCCGAGACAATTTTGCTGGGGTTTTTTGACTTTATTCAATATTATTATTGGACGAAAATGTGGAGGCTAAATTGGTTGGAAATAAAATAGAATTAATGCAATCAATTGGTATTGATGCCACGACAGAGCAATGGACAGTAGAAGTAGGTTAGCATTTATTATGCTAACATTAGAGAACCACCGACAGTAGAGGTGGATAAACAATGTTCAAATGTTACCAAGTTTGAAATCACAACACAGTAGTGAGCGTGATTTGCAAAAGCAAAGATATGAAGGCTTGGCTATACATGCTAACAGGACCCTTTCTGCCCCTTTGAAGGCTGACAACGATTCACATTCGTGTTACAGTAAATCTAAGCCCCCATTGCATATTTTGTTGTGGTTAAAGTTACATTTTCATGACTGCAAATTACTGGGTGCAATGAAGTTTTTTGAGGGAATGTTTTTTTGTTCTTGCAGACAATGAGGAAGTGCCTAATAGATCATTACATATCTCGAAAGCGTGGCAAGCAAATTCTTAGTAGAACACAACTTGAAATAACAGCGAGTATTCTATTTTGTCTTTGTTATTATGCTGTGGATTTCGTTTATAGGTACGTTATGGGAGGATAATTGTTATTTACATAAAATGGGTGCATAAGAAAGAACTGTAGATGAAATGGGCATGTATGAAATTATGCCAAAATAAATTAGGGCTTTCTACAGCCAACGAAATGGGTTTTCTCTACTGGCGTTCTCTTGCTTGGGTTGTTGTGCTGGCCAGTTTTCTCTTTATTTTCCCCGATCGCTTAGTCTCAGTGGAGCCAATATACCTTCCATAAATGCGAGGGCAGATGCGTGGTATATGACTTATCTGCAAGTATATATGACAAATTGACTTTTTTAAACTGAATAAAATAATAGATTAATCAATCTAATATTCGACCAACACGCCGACTGCTCATAGATTTCCGCTGGGATTCATGCTAAACAAGATTACCAATCAAAAAACAAGAGCTTTAAAATATTATCATAAGACAACAATTTTTTTGAATAAAATAAAATTGCTCGAATGAAATCTATTTTAAATTCATTTCAATTTTTTTTTGTTCAAAAATACTTCATTTTAATATTTTAATTTATGTAAAAATATAATCACGAATTATTATAAATATACAACAGCGAAATTAAATTGAGTATGAAAATGAAGAAGTTTAAGTAAATTGAATGTACTTGTAAAACATAGTAAGAAAAATAAAAAATATCGCAATAATTTAATAGATCAATTATAAAACAACTTTCAACAAAATTATAACATTTTATCAAGTTTTATTAATTTATAATTCTATAAAAGTAAAAAATAATTATTGTACACATTAATTTTTTTAATATGAAAAAGTCAAATTAAATTTAGTATGAAAATGAAGAAGTCTAGTTAAATTGAATGTACATGTAAAAATAGTAAGAAAATATAAAACATATCCAATTAATTTAATAGATCAATTATACAACAATTTTTAAAGAAAAATCATTTTTTCAAGTTTTATTAATTTATAATTCCATAAAATAAAAAGTATTCTTCTGCAGCTTAATTTTTTAAAAAAAATTCTCATCTCTTAACATCTGTTTTTTTTCACAACCTTGCCTTTAATTCCTTACGTGTCCGAAATATCCCATACTTCGTTGGGAAATTAAATGCATTTTCAGAAATGTTGAATGGCTTTCATTCTTTGATAGTAGTGGATTTTCCTTCCTTGGAGAATTTCGATAGGAGATTTGATTAGCCTAGCGTTTGAGACTCGGGTTCGAATCATAGACCTAGATTTTAATTTTCATGCATTTGCGAAGAATGCATAAGACAAAACACACACATAGGTTTTTTTTCACTTGGAAAGCTGTCAAGGAGACCAACACAAGTCGGCAGAACGTGCAAGAAGGTGAAACAATTTTTTATTGTGAAGTGCTCCGTTTGTATTTTGTGTCACTAAAAGCCCAAATAGACCTGTTGTTGAAGACGCCTTCATTTTTGGTGAACAGAAGATTTGCAACATTGCCTCCATACCGAAATTCCATATTTTGAAACCTACCAAAATTTACCGACCCAAAAACTCAAGATTTCTAATGAATGCTAAAGTAGGCATCCTGTAGGCATAGACTAATACCCTAAAGGCCCAAATCCTTATGCGGTAAACTCAGAGACACATTTTCTACAGTATCAAGTGCATGCAAATTGCCATGTCGAGGACTATAGCAGGCCTGTCATTCCAGCCTATGGTCTAAAAAAAAAAGAGCTCAGAAGCTGGATTTCATTGCTAAGAAACCCTGCAAACCCTCTTCTCTCCAAATACGAATTCAGAGCAGGGCATATAACAATTTTTTCTGGGTTAGAAGAATGTAAAGCCAGGCAATATTGAGAGGAACCTAAGGCAGTGGATACATAATGATTTAGACCATTTTATATACTTGCAAATAAGTCATATACCACGCATCTGCCCTCGCATTCATGGAAGGTATATTGGCTCCACTGAGACTAAGCGGTCGAGGAAAATAAAGAGAAAACTGGCCAAAACAACAACCCAAGCAAGAGAACGCCAGTAGAGAAAACCCATTTCGTTGGCCGTAGAAAGCCCTAATTTCTTTTGGCATAATTTCATACATGCCCATTTCATCTACAGTTCTTTCTTATGCACCCATTTTATGCAAATGACAATTATCCTCCCATAACGTACCTATAAATGAAATCCATAGCATAATAAAAAAGACAAAACATAATACTCACTATTATTTCAAGTTGTGTTCTACTGAGAATCTGCTTGCCACGCTTTCGAGATACGTAATGATCTATTAGGCACTTCCTCACTGTCTGCAAGAACAAAAGAACATTCCCTCAAAAAACTTCATTGCACCCAGTAATTTGCAGTCATTGAAAATGTAACTTTAACCACAACAAAATATGCAATGGGGGCTTAAATTTATTGTAACACGAATGCGAATCGTTGTCAGCCTTCAAAGGGGCGGAAAGGGTCTTGTTAGCATGTATAGCCAAGCCTTCGTATCTTTGCTTTTGCAAATCACGCTCACTACTGTGCTGTGATTTCAAACTTGGTAACATTTGAACATTATTTATCCACCTCTACTATCTGTGGTTCTCTAATGTTAGCATAATAAATGCTAACCTACTTCTACTGTCCATTGCTCTGTCGTGGCATCAATACCAATTGATTGTGCATTAATTCTGTTTTTATTTCCAACCGACTTAGCCTCCACATTTTCATCCAATAATAATATTGAATTAAGTCAAAAAACCCCAGCAAAATTGTCTCGACCAATTATAAATCCAAAATTAGTATATAATATTTCTATTTTCTTAATACACGTACTCAAACTTTACAATATGCCAGCTCCTGACTTAGAAAAAGAAATTGGGGGGGTGAAAAAAAACCATTAGTTCCTTGCCTTTTAAAAGGCAGGGACTAATAAGCATAAGTGTGAAATTTCTAGCAATTGATATGATTCATATGGACGCTATTACCATTTTAATGATTCATATCACGTCTAGATGCATTGTTGTGGAGAACGTGAAGTCTCTTTCGTTTTACTATGTGTTTCGTGATCTTTCTAAATCTATTAGAAAATGTCAATGTGTTCCCTTTTCTTCTTTTCAATTTCTTATGAAAATTGTTTACATATTGAACAAAAGTAGATATAGTATTTATTTCTTTATATTGCATGTTTGAATCTCCATCCTAGGTGTGCCCCTAAAGATTAATGCTTACTTTGCTTGTCACATCTCTATAATAATATTTATATCAAGTTTATCGTATTAAAAGCATGAGATAGATTTGATTAAATCTTAGTTCATAACGAAATAGATATTATATTATCATTTTAATAAATCTTTTTTATATTAAGTATTGAATTTTGAAGTTCTATCATATTAAGAAAGTGTTTAAAAAAAAAAAGCATAATAAAAATGATGTGATGAGACACATAAAGATCAAATACAATAAAAATATTTTCTTTTATTAAATATCAAGGAGAAGTATTTACAAGATTATTTGTAAGTTTATAGTTGTAGTATTAACAAAGACAGAAAAATACAATGTTGACAATTCTTGCTAACATTTCAATAGCCTAATGTATTAAGAGCATTCAATTTTTTTTTATAGATATAGGAACAATAGAAAATATCATCAAAAGGTTTTGTCTGTACAATTTTTCAAAATCTTGTTGGGACCTAGTCCTCTCTATCCAAGCAGTCATCTTGTGGAACCATCTGTCCAAATCATTAGAATGTTTTGCAGAGTGAATTCCCTATATGGATGTTCCATCAACTTAATAATAGGTACATCGATGCCAAAAATCACTAGGAGAGGTACAATTCCCTTTAGTACTCCTACTCCATAGAGTGTTATCTTTCATCTTGTCTTTGGCCCTTGATCTTGATGACAAGAATTTCTATTGCTACCTCAAATGTTGTTATTTCCTTAGTCTGCCTTCTCCAGTTATGTCCATGCAAAACTTCTCATATAAATATCTTGGAATACAAATGAGTCCCTCTAGTGTCCCCACTATTAGGGTTAGTTTGGGACAAGTAATTCCTGCAAAATAATGGTTAGAATCACAACAATAACAAAACTAACTATATTATTCTACCCTCTAAGTTAACCCTAATCTTAAGGATGTCTCCAAGTCAGGCTTCCTAGCTCATAGCTACCTTGTCATCTTCTTGGGAGAACACCCCTTAAGATTTTTCTTCGACGAGCATCCTCTATCCAAGGCTACTCACATATGCATATGTTGACAACATCAAAATATTCTAGCACATCGATTATTGGCCATGGCAGACAATGGAGAACTTAATATCTCCATGCTCCATGCTTTGATATCGATTCTTAGCCATGGCAGATAGTGGAGTCTTAATATCTCACATGCTCCATGCTTTGAGTTCACATTGATTCTCGGCCATGGCAGACAATGAAGATCTTAATATCTCACATGCTCCATGCTTTGAATTCATTAATATCTAGGGTGTTGACCTGATAGGTCAACACAATATCATCCAATAAACATCACTTCTTATATGAGAAATTATATTCATTATTCCAAATATATATTTTCATATTATTCAAATGACTATATTTACATCTACATTCAATATAACAAACTAATGCTATTCAAAAGAATATATTTATATCTATATTCAAAATAATTTAATACCATCCAAAATAATACAAATTTTATAAGAATAGAAATAAACGAAATAGTCATTTAGTAATATACTATATACCAACTATGTTATCAATAATATTGATGTAATAAACTTACATAACATATGAAAACAAAATATTATATATACTTACTTCCCTTTTCCCTTTTGTATAAAACATATTATTATTATTTCAATATCCTAAAGATAGCCTTTTTTAATGAATAAAAATATACTACTTCCATATTACATACCTTAAAAAATACCCTCCCTATAATTTTGGGATCCTATTTTGTAGTTACGTGGGCTCTTTTATATAAGATGTTACAAATGTTTTAGAATAACTGAGAGTGGGGTCGTGGGGTGAATCAATTATTCAAGGTCCAAATGTCCTATTCAAACATTTCACCAAGTATAGTGAGCCCATTCAACCATTCATTTATCCAAGCTTTAACTTATCTAATTAGCAAGTTACTATAAATCAACATGCAAGTATAACACATAAGAAATCAACACATGACACAATGATTTACGTGGAAACCCAATTTGAGAAAAACTACCAGTAACATGCTACTCAATTCTCACTCTTCTGAAGTGATGCCTTGTGAAAGGCTTGCCCTATTAAAAGCTTACAACACACTATTAAATGTGACCTTGTTAGAGGATTTAACCACCTTGTTAGAAGTGGGCCTGGTTAGAGGACTTTAGAACATTCACTTGTAATGCCACCTTATTAAAAGATTTATAAATGGCTATTAAACCAACCTAAGTCCATAGAATTTTTCCAGATCTAATACAATTGGTAGAGAGTATTAGAAAAATCTTGATCTGACTACAACATACAACTTATCTTGCAGATTTCAAATCACTTCTCAGCTCATACTCTTGCTTGGCCTTCAATCTTTGCAATTCTAACAATTTTCCCTCCTTTCAAGCTTAGTCTCCTTGAGTCTCAATACTCAATGTACCAGTACAATCATCTCTTCATGACCACTTGTAGAAGCAGAGCCTCTATGCTCTTCCTTCTCCTAGATGTCTCCCCCTTGACACCCTTTCAACCACTTTGCAAACTTGGCTCTTCAGCAGCAACAGTATCAACAGCTCTTTGCTTCTTGGCCTATGACTCTTTAAATAGAAGTCTTGGAGTTCCTTTTCCCGCTCGATTCTTTCATTCTTTATTTTCAATTTGCATGGATTAGGTAGGATTCATTGCATCCAACCCATATTTTGTTTCTTCTAGAAACTTCTTGAATAATCTTTTAGAATTCACCTAAAAATAGTTTACATAGGATTCTATGCCACCAGCTCATCATCCTTATCTTTCAACTCATTCAAAAAATTCAATGTTACTACTATGTCGGCTCAGATTTGGTGATTCTTCATCACTTGAAATAATGCAGCAGCTCGGCACTATTGAAATACTGGTGCTCGACACATACTATTTTACTCGCCATCAACTGTGTTTTTCCTGATGCTCGACACTTGAAGATCACTCGGCACCAACTAAGAATTTTCTGATGCTCAGCAGCTAATCTTCACTTGACACCTGAAGATTACTTGGCACACACTAGAATTTTCTATTACTTGGCTCCAACTAGGAATTTTGCTCAGCTTCAACTAACTTGCTCAGCATCCACTAATGATCTTAGTTTAAGCTTTGCAGTCAACCTTGTTACAACTTCTTCCACCAATGTTTCTAATGTGTTACCAAGCTCTGTATCTTTGAGTATGTTATCAATACATCATTTAACCATTGTCATAACTGAGCCTTGCACTTCATTACAACATCATAACTCAACCTTTCCCTTAGGTTCTCTTTTCACATCTTGTTGATCAAATCCTCTCCATCAATCAACTAAGTGATAGTACTTGGATCATATAAGAAAATGTCATTCCTTCAAGTGGCAGGTTTGACATTAATGACAAAACAATGATTGAAAATATTTTCTTCCTTCTTTCCAACAATCTCCCTCTTTGATCTTCAACAATGAGCTTTTCAATTAGATTTCCAACAATCTCCCTCTTTGGCATTGATGGCAAACCAAACTGATCAACCATTAGACTATACTATTCAACCAAATGGTAACTAGGTTAGAATAGTAAGTCAAATGCCAAAAAGTAAATTGTAGCTTCACATCTCCTTTTACTATTTTGATTGCTTCATTTTTGCTTCTCCCTCTTTGCTATTGCCTCCTTGCTCTTTGTCTTTCTCCCTCTATATTGCTCACCTTTTGCTATTTTGATCAACCTCTGATTATTTCCAACCTCTAATTATTTTTGTCAACTCCTTCCTCTATCTTCATTTGATCAGTTTTCTACTATTTCTCCCTCTTGATCCATTTCCTGTTGATCAGTTTCAAATATCTTCTTCCTCTTTGACAACAATGCCAAAGACATTTAAACATCTTAGTATGCAAGTGTATCTTTTTGTAGGTTCATTCAAATTTTCCTCTGTCACCTTGCTTGTGATTGATATGGAATTTCAACACTTTTGCTACTTCAGGCATGAATCCTAAAGTAAACATCCTCTGCATCAATGTGTAAGGTCTTCAATAATCAGCTCATTTGATGTAGGGCATACTTGCTTGTGCTTCAAGTAGCCTTAGCTAGGGGTATCACCCCTAACTTACCTAAGATACTCAAAATAATTTTTAGGTAGTGCCTTTGTGAAGATGTTAGCAATCTATTCCTTTGAGCTAACATATTCCATCTTCACTTGTTTGTCTTCCACCAACTCTCTTACATAGTGATACTTGATTGCAATATGCTTAGTTTTGGCATGCATTACTGGATTCTTTGATGTGTTAATAGCACTTGTATTATCACACTAAAGTATCACAGGATCAGTTACTTCTTCCTTCATACCTTGTAACAAATGTTTGATCCATACAATATTGGTGCAGTTTATAGCAGCTGCCACATATTCAGCTTCAACAGTGGACTATGAGGTTCAACTTTGCTTTTTACTAGTCCATGTAATCAACCTTTTTCCTAAGAAAAGTGCTCCTCCACTGGTGCTTTTTCTATCATGAATATTACCTCCCTAATCTACATTAGTGTAGGCTTTCAGTTCAAATTTCTCATCCCTCTTGTAGTAAAAACCAAAGTCATGAGTTCTTTTTAGGTATCTAAGTATTCTCTTCACTGCCATTAAGTGATTTTCCTTTGGATTTGTAGAAAACCTTGCCACTATTCCAATAGCTAATGCAATGTCTAGTCTACTGTTTACAACATATTGCATCTTTCTAATAATTGACCTATACAATGTCTGATTTACTTCAATAGATTCATCATTCTTGGATAGCTTATGGCCTATTGCCATTGGTGTGCTAACTGGTTTTGATTCTTCCAACCCAAATGTCTTGAGTACCTCCTTGATGTATTTAGATTGGATCACAAATATATCATGCTTCAATTGATGTACTTGTAATCTGACAAAGAATTTGATTTCTCCAAACATTGACATCTCAAATTCATGCTTAATTTGATCACAAAATCCTTATATAAAACATCTTTTCCTCCAAATATTATATCATCAACAAAGATTTCTGATATCAAAATGTCTTTACCTTCTTCAACTTTGATGTACAAGTTGTTGTTGTCATCTATTCTCTCAAATCCAATCTTCACAAGATATTTGTGTAGTCTCTCATACCATGCTCTGGGTGCTTGCTTCAATCCATAAACTGCTTTGTGTAGTTTGCAGACCATGTCCTTGTTCTTCTCATCTACAAATCCCTCTGGTTATTTTATGTAGACTTCCTCTTCCAATATACCATTTAGAAAAGTAGACTTAACATGAATTTGGTACACTTTGAAACCTTTGTATGTAGCATATGCCAGTAATGTTCTTACTCCTTCCATTCTTGCAATAGGGGCAAATGTTTCCCCATAATCCAATCCTTCTTCTTGTGCATAGCCTTTGCAAACTAGTTTGGCTTTATTTCTTGTTATCTCACCATTCTCATCAAGTTTTTTTCTAAACACCCATTTGGTACCAATCACATTCTTATCAGCTGGTCTAGGAACTAGAGACCATGTTTAGTTCTTCTCAATTTGATCTATCTCTTCTTCCATGGCTTTATAAAAATCATCATCTTGTAGTGCATCTTTCACTATTTTAGGTTCAACCTTTCTTAATAGACATGATTCATTTCTTAGTCTATTCCTTATCATTGGTCTGGCATCCTTGTCACCAATGATTTGTTCTGCAGGGTGATGTCTTTTCACATATTTGGCTAATCTTGGTTCTACGCTTCTTTTCATGTTTGATCCTTCAGCTTTAGAGTCATTTTGTTCTTCTTCATCTGGCACTTTGTCATTCCATTCATGTGTATGGTTTTTAGAGTTAGAATGAGTATTTTCTACATTCTACAACTCAAATTTTGAATGTAGCTCGACATTCATAGGCTGAGACTCGACAGATACTGAAGTTTGTTGCTGATTCCCAACTTGATTTGCAACATTGTCTTCAACAATCATTCTTTCATAGAAGTATAAAAAGGATATATAATACTCTAATAGCTTGGACTCATCAATTTGGACTTCTGCATGCTCATCAAAATTCACATTTGCACTCTCCACAATTTTGTTAGTGTTAGTGTTCAAACACTTATATGCTTTGCTTCTAGTGGAGTAACCAAGAAATATGCCTTCATCACTTTTTGCATCAAACTTGCCATTTCTAGTATCTTTAAGAATATAGCATTTACATCCAAATACTTTTAAATGTTTAACATTGGGTGTGTGACCATACCATAATTCAAAAGGTGTTGCATTTGTACCTTTTTTGACTTGAACTCTATTCAGTGTGTAGATTGCAGTACTTATAGCTTCTCTCCAGTATTTGAGTGCAACATTTTTCTCCATCATCAAGGTTCTAGCAAAGTCAATCACTGACCTATTCTTCCTTTTAGCAATACCGTTGTGTGGTGGAGTTATTGGTGCTAATGTTTACCTTTTGATGCCTTTGTCATTGCAAAATATTTCAAATTCTTTTGATGTAAACTCACCTCCTTTGTCTGACCTTAGGCATTTAAGGTTCTTTCATATTTCCTTCTCAACTCTGGCCAAATACCACTTAAATATTTGAAATGCATCAAATTTTTGCTTAAAAAAAATAGTAGTCATCATCCTAGAATAGTCATCTACAAATAGCATTATGTATTTGTCTCCTAAGTAGCTTTGTACTTCTATTGGATCACATAAGTCTATATGGACTAGTTCTAGTACTTCACTAGAAGTGTATGTTTTACTTTTGAAACAGGATTTAGTCATCTTCCCTAGTTGACATTGTTTGTACATTGTGTTTTTAGGTTTCTTCAACTTGGGCAACCCTCTAACTTTCTTTTTCTTTCTGATGCTGATCAGATTATCAAGGTTAACATGACACAACCTTTTATGCCATAACCACACATCATCAAGTCTAACAAAAAGACATTTTGCATCTTCCATATCTAGGTTAAATAGATTACTCCTAGTTTATTCACCCTTTCCTATTAGATTTCCATCAGTGTCATAGTTCTTGGTAGTTTTGTTTCCAAATTCAACTTTGCAACCTACATTGCCTAACTGTGACACACTCAACAAGTTGTAGTTCAATCCTTCAACATAGTATGCATTGTCACATGAAATTTTCTCTGTGAGCTTAATAGAGACTTTTCCTTTGATTTGACATAGAACATCATTACCAAATCTAACACTATTTCCATTATATTGAGTAAAGGTAATGAACTTACTTTTATCTCATATCATTTGATGTGAGCATCCACTGTTTATGATCTACTTGTCATTCTTGTTCACATAGGTAACCAATGCCGTTGCTTCATCTTCATCTAATTCATCCTTCATGGCTACATAGACTACTTCATCATCATTCTCACCAGAATCTTCTTCAACAATGTAGCATCTTTTTCCTTTCTCTTTGTAATCTTTGCTATCATCTTCTCTCTTGTTCCTATACTTGTTTCCTTCTTTTTAATTCTTCTTTTGTGGACATCTTGCAAAAATATGACCAACTTCATTGCAATTGAAACATATAATAGGGAGCTTACCTTTGAATTTACCTTTACCTCTATGGAATCTCTTAGTCAGTAGTGCTTCCAACTGTTCCACATCTTCCTCATCTGTGTTGCTACCACTGGATGCATGTTTTCCTTTTCTTCTCTTCTTGTTTGATGTGTCTTCCTCAATGTCTTTTATTGTCATCTTGGCCTTAAAAGTAGATTCAAGGTTTTTAGGTCTATAGTTATCGAAATTGGATAGCTCAAATGTAGTAAGTCTTCCCACTATTCCTTCAAAGGTTAGTGTGTTCCCTTTTACACACCTCAGCTCTTGGATGGCTGATACTCTAATAACATAGATAGGGAGCAGAGTTCTTAAGTATTTGCTTATTGCAATTTCTTCTTCAAATTGACCACTTAGAATTCTTATTGCACTTACCACTTCTTTCATTCTTGCAGCATATTGGGCAACATTTTCACCTTCCTCCATTTTCATGTCATCAAACTTTCCTCTTAGGCTTTCTCTTTTTGCTCTTTGGACATTCTAATCTCCTCCATAGATTTCTAATAAGGTCTTCCACATTTTGAATGCAGTATCACAGTCTTTGATGACATCATATTCTGCATAATTAAGTGTAGAGGCAATTTCCAACATTGCTTGATTGTGCTCCTTTTTGTTCAAATCATCTGTAGAAAGAGGCCCTGCTAGAGTTACATGTTCTGTTCCAATTGAGGTTTGTGCATAGTCACCTATTGATCCAAGGTGCCATTTCATCAGACTCTGCCATGTAACAAAGTTTTCTTTGTTGAGCTTGGGAACTTCTCTCTTGGACATCTTGATCTTCTTGCTTCTAGTACCTTGAAACTAAATTAGTAGATGGCTCTGATACCAATTGTTAGAATTTTTTTAGAATAAATGAGAGGGGGGTGGGGGGTGAATCAGTTATTCAAGGTCCAAATGTCCTATTCAAACTTTTCACTAAGTATAGTGAGCCCATTCAACCATTCATTCATCCAAGCTTTAACTTATCTAATCAACAAGTTATTGTAAATCAACATGCAAGTATAATACATAAGAAATCAACACATGACATAGTGATTTACGTGGAAACCCAATTTGAGAAAAACCACCAGTAACATGCTACTCAATTCTTACTTTTTTGAAGTGATGCCCTATGAAAGGCCTGCCTTGTTAAAGGCTTACACCACACTATTAAATGTGACCTTGTTAGAGGATTTAACCACCTTGTTAGAAGTGGGCCTGGTTAGAGGACTTTAGAACATTCACTTGGAATGCCACCTTGTTAAAGGATTTATAAATGGCTCTTAAACCAACCTAAGTCCATAGGATTTTTCTAGATCTAATGCAATTGGTAGAGAGTATTAGAAAAATCTTGATCTAACTACAACATACAACTTATGTTGCAGATTTCAGATCACTTTTTAGCTCATACCCTTGCCTGGCCTTCAATCTCTGCAATTCTAACAACTTGCCCTCCTTTTAAGCTTAGTCTCCTTGAGTCTCAATATTGAATGTACCAATGCAATCATCTCTTCATGACCACCCATAGAAGCAAAGCCTCTATGCTCTTCCTTCTCCTAGATGTCTCCCCCTTGACACCCTTTCAACCACTTTGCAAACTTGGCTCTTCAGCAGGAACAATATTAGCAGCTCTTTGCTTCTTGGCCTATGACTCCTTAAATAGAAGTCTTAGAGTTCCTTTTCTTGCTCGATTCTTTCATTTTTTATTTTCAATTTGCATGGATTAGGTAACATTTATTGCATCTAACCCATATTTTTTTTCCTCTAGAAACTTCTTGAATAATCTTTTAGAATTCACCTAAAAATGGTTTACATAAGATTATGTGCCACCGGCTCATCATCCTTATCTGCCAACTCATTCACAAAATTCAATGTTACCACTATGTCGACTCAGATTTGGCAAATCTTCATCACTTGAAATAATGTAGTAGCTCAACACTATTGAAATACTGGTGCTCGACACATACTATTTTACTCAGCATCAATTGTGTTTTTCCTAATGCTTGACACTTGAAGATCACTCGGTACCAACTAAGACTTTTTTGATGCTCGACACCTGATCTTCACTCGACACTTCAAGATTACTTGACACACACTAGAATTTCCTATTACTCATCTCCAACTGGGAATTTTTCTCGGCTTCAACTAACTTGCTTGGCATCCACTAATGATCTTAGTTTAAGCTTTGCAGTCAACCTTGTTACAACTTCTTCCACCAATGTTTCTAATGTGTGACCAACCTCTGTAACTTTGAGTATGTTATCAATACATCATTTAAGCATTGTCTTAACTGATCCTTGCACTTCATTACAACATCATAATTCAACCTTTCCCTTAGGTTCTCTTGTCACATCTTGTTGATCAAATCCTCCTCATCAATCAACTAAGTGATAGTCCTTGGATCATATAAGAAAATGCCATTCCTTCAAGTAGCGAGTTTGACATCACTAACAAAACAATGATTGAAAATATTTTCTTCCTTCTTTCCAACAATCTCTCTCTTTGATCTTCAACAATGAGCTTTTCAATCAGATTTCCAACATAAGAGTGGTTTTTTCTTTAAGGTTCCAATACTTCCCTTCAATTTTTTAATCTTCCTCATTCTTTTCCATATGATATTCGATTGGTCTTTTTAGTCTTTGTCATTAAGGCAAGAGACTATAGCTTTCACTTGCTTCTCTTGTATTAATTGAATTCTTGGAAAATGTGTTATATGGAAAAACTTTAACTAAAACTATAGTTTTTTAGTGTTGTAGTATTTTTTTATTAAAATTATATATTTTTTCTATTGGCTTAACCTATTTTCCTGGTAGTCTTTTCTTTTTATTTATATAAATTTTACAAGAATTGCTTAATGTGCAACTAGCATTTCTCAGCCAAGCAACGTGTCTTACATGCATAACGTAGGCGATTTCAATTTATCTACCTATCCATTTATGCTATCAGAAGAACTACTGACCTTTCTTATACTTCTATTTGCAAGTATATCTTTTAATTCTAAAATCGTGTCTTGACGTTTTGAGAATATTTGTTCTCTTCTTAAATAAAGCTCTTAATTATTTTTCTACAATCAATGCTTTCATTTAAGCAACTAATATCGATAATATATATTTCAATAGTTGCTTTGGTAAACTTCTTTTATGCTAAAAATATGACAACTTCTTTCATCTACTTTAGTCGTTATGTTCACAACCCCTAACATTATTACAAAAAAATAGTACTCTAGAGTGATATATCATTGTCTTCTATAAAGTTAGGCTACTGTCACTCTTTATTTGCAGATTTTATAAATTGTGATGTAGAAATTTGTCACACACACACACACACACACACACACAAAAGAGATCGTCCCTTATATTCACCCACAATGCCTTTTGTTGTGTTAGCAGTTTCAAACTTGTTCTTCAATAGTTGCTGCCAGTCTTAGTGCTTTATTTTTTACTCAATTCTAACTCCATGTTTCAATGCTGCTATGTAAATTATGTATGCCATTGATATTAAAATTGGTGGCACTTTCTTTTTAGAAATGTTGCCTATATCATTTGTAGGTTTACATCATGTGACTAGGTTATCATCACTACTTCATATTTTTCAGAATCAAAGATTCTTAGACTTGTACGAGATATTACAAATAGGTCCTAGTTCAAACTATGGTCCTAGTGTTCTATTTTTGTTGTCTTACTCTGTTGGCTTCCTGCATGGCTCGTTTCTATCAATTGATGGTAGATATAGTAATTATTTTTCTTGTTTGAATACCTCAAATAATAACATGTCAGCTTTGACATTTATCCACTCTGTGTTTGACTATTTTTGTTGTATGTCTTATTTCAATTGTTGAATCCTATATTTAAAAAAAAAAAATTTTATATGCCATCAAGCACACAAGAAGCTTAATTAATATCTATTCCAAAATATGCATGAGCTTTAACATTTCATATAGAAAATCTTGTTAGCTTATTTCATATCATTCTTCTCAAGTTAGTTTCATCTATCAATTTGATTGTTTCTTTCTTTATGGATTGACTTGTGGGTATGTGTACCAAGTTGTGGTGCCAAAAACATGACACATAAAGTTTTCTTAAAAAAAATTCAAAGCGTGTACGTGCTATAGCACACACATGCTTTGGCTTGGGCTCCACAAGCCTTTATAAATGGGCTGTGAACCTATAGCCCATTTTATTATATTTGGGTTTTGCATTTCTCCTCAACAATGTGCACATGGATTGAAAAAATAAAAGAGTTTTGTCACCTGCCTCCTCAAAATGCCTCCTCATCACTGAAGATCAAGATAAGGATCATGTAGTATGTTTTCGACTCTTGTTTTTGCATTTCTTTATATGTTTTTACATTATTTTGTAAGTTTTTACATTATTTTGAAAGTTTTTTCAATTTAACTTTAAATTTGATTATTTATTTAGATTGCAATTGGTTTCTTATCAAGAAATGTGAATGATGAACCACCAAATGCCCAACTGGATCAACAAAATGAAAATGAAAATCCTCCACAAGATCCAAATCAAAACCCTCCACAACAAGAGCAAGAAACTCCACAACTTACATCGATTAGAAGACCTCCTCTTGGCACCCAAAAAAACATAATGAATGAAATAGAAAGAGGGAAAAATGAACTAGAAGCACTAATTGGTAGGTTGAAAGCTTTTGGAAAAACCAATCCGATGAGAGCATAATTGGCATTCTCCCTCGAGTCTATTATGACCCATGTAGCTTCTATTAGTGGTCAGTTGGATATTTTGTTTGTTAAGCAGGATGAACAAAGAAGATATTATGCAAACAAATTGTCATATTAAGATGTAAAAAAAAAGGAAATAGAAAAATGTAGCATTTGTGCATTGTTTAAAAAGCTTGGAGAATAAGATATTGTTAAACATATAACTAAAAGGTTCCCCATCCATTGGTGCATACATGATGGTATTAGAAATAACTTTTTGGATATAATGTGGATGGTCTTTGATGCCCCTCCCTACAATAATCATGAGGTTCCAATGTCTTTTTTAAAGAAATTATATTGTGAATTTGTCTTTGGGGAGATCCCCAATTATTTTGATATATTAGAATCTTAGGGTAGATGTAGGGAGTCATCATTTGAGAGGATGGGAGCATGTCGTGACCCTAATGTAGTTAGGGCACCTGTTGTCAAGCCACATGGTGAACATGTGATTATTCCTTCAGTTGTGAAGGAACATGTAGAGACCAACACTCTAGGGACTATCAATGCTTTGATGTAGACCCTCATTCATTGCACTAGTCCATTAGTTGAGGAGGATCCTTCTGTGCATCACAATCACATGTGCACATCATGTGGATCCTTATGCACATTTGGAAGTCATGCTGAAGATAGTATGGATAATGGGGTAGTCACTAATGAGTTCCAAAGTGACTCATTTGGCATTGACACATAGGTAAATTACAATTATAATAAAATAATTTGATCACATTTTGTATATATAGTGAATGACTATTAATTGGCATGCATTGACATTGTTCAAAATTCAGGATAAGAGTGTTGCTGGCTCTAGTACAGATTCCCCAGCCCCATTTTTTGTCCCATTGATGAGCCAAGAGGTATGTATTAATTTAATCATTTAAATTAATACATATATTTATTAAGTAATCATATGAAGGATTGACAAAATTTTTTTATGCATGTGCATCAGTTCTCTATTGGACCATCGACATTCACAAGGGACTCTGAGCCTAGGTATGATACGAGCTTCATAGATGTACATTTTTTTCATGTTAATTTAATTCATTTGATTATATTTGTTTCATGTTTCATGTTACATGTAAATTATATCATATGACATGTAGTTGTTGACGTATGAGACTCCTCCTCATCTTTGCTAGTCCATCAATCATGGAGTTACTATAGTGATGGCTAGTTTAGAGCCATTGACCAAGGTATGAAAGAATTTTCTTGGTTTTAGTTTTAGTTTATAATATTTATTATTAAAATTTCTAATGTTATTTATAAGTGATTATATTTATTGTATTTTTGTAGGGCCTCATTACAACTGATTGTCCATGAGCCTTTGAGGTGGACATACATAGTGACTATTTGATGACAGTAAGAAAATAATTAATTTTGTGTGTACATATATTTGATGTCAACATATAATAATTATTGACTCATATCTACTTTTTTTGTATTAGCTTGAGTTAGAGAAGAGCCTAAATAGGAGGATGAGCGAGTGTGTGAGGAAGACCCCATCATCCCCATTATCTCCCTCCACATAATGACTGAAGAGCTCTAGGGATTTGTTTCCTTCTCTTTGTGGGAAGGAGAAGATATAGTTGATAGACACACATGTATAGGCATTAGTGGACATATATGTTGGATTTTATGTCAATGGATATATTCAATATACATTTTATGTAGATATGACATTTTATATTTGATGCATGAAATTATTAGACTTATGACATTATTGGTTAATATATTATATGTTTGTTCATGTATGACATTATTGGTTATCATAATATATTATATGTTTTTTCATGTATGAAATTATTGGTTATCATAATATATTATATGTTCGTTCATGTATGACATTATTGGTTATCATAATATATTATATGTTCCTTCATGTATGGCATTATTGGTTATCATAATATATTATATGTTCATTCATGTATGACATTATTGGTTATCATAATATATATCTTATTTTTCTTATTTAAGTTTAAAGTACATTTCATATATTTTCATTTTAATGTAAATTGCATCCAAAATGATGTAGAGTGCTCACACCAAAAGCTAGTGGATTCCCAACAAGAACACTTTTAAGACAAACTACCTTTCCCACCTTCCTAAGTGTCTTCAAAGAATCTTTCCAACTTGGTTACAACATTGAAAAAACTTCTACCCAACTTCACAAAATTAGTTGATCACTTTCCCTATTCAAGACTTGGGAAGCAATAAGGAAAAAATGAGTAAATTTGAGAAATATATCATAATCAACTTCTTTCTTCCAACTAACATCTTAGACACTTCAAGGAACACCTAATAAGTATCTCAAAAACTTTAGTCTATCATCTATTCCATCCTTCCAAGAGATTCTTCAACATCCTATGAGTGAAAACAATCTTCCAACATCCTATGACTGTATTTTCTTTGCAACAACATGTAATTTGTTGATTTTCGGACAACTCTTCACCAAAGGAAGTGATTATGTTTCAAACCCATGAAATGGTTATTAAGAAAACCAAGAAGATCCTTAACATTTTCCACTAACTCCATTCTGTGATAACATGTAGCTAAAGTGGTGTTTCATTTTGACAAAGTACAAGTTTTCTATTCCAAACAAGAAGTAATGATATTTGACAATAACTCAATGATCCTATATACAAGTTTAACATCAACAATGATTCCTTGCCATATAAAAAAAACTTAATAATCACCAACACCTTATGCCTCCTCTAAATTCATAGATAGTATTTTCATCATTTGATATTCATTCCAACTGATTACTAGTTGGTTTGATTCATTACAAGGTTAATTTCAAGGTTTTCCAAAAAATTGCTAAAATTGCCAAAAAGTTGTCAGCAACTTTTATTGCAAAATGCAAATTTTGCACTAACTCTTCTTAGAACTTAACCAAGTGGTTTTTGGTAACACATAGGACATATATAAGGTGTAATGACTCTCAAAACACTTATTGAGTCAACTTATTAACAAAAATAACAAAAAATAGAAAAATCGTTAGGACTAAGGCAACTTGGGTTTATAGGTGACCTGAAGTTTCTTGACCTTACAAAAAATGATTACCTTATTACCATTAAAAAAAAAGTTGAAAATGAGGTGTATGATGACCCCTTTACCTTCTATCACAAGTCTTCATCATTGGATGAGATGACATATCCAGTTGCCAGAGTCAAACATCGCTGCCCTATGGCATTTAGTGACTCTTAGGGAGGATTCAGTTTGGCGTGCCTGAGAATGTTCGAGTGCTCAACAAGATGGGAGGAGCATGGGGCTAGTGTTTACCCATCCACCTAGAGCTAATGGAATAGAAATTTTGATCCCGCGATAAAAGGTGAGAGAGATTTGGCAGTTGGCCAACACTACAAGTTTCAACATCACTCGAGATGGCATCACAAAATCAAAATAGAATAAGATCTCCAAAAAGTGAGAGAGGTTATTGTAGGTATATAAAACATGGTCCTGCAACACCTAGAATCACATTCATACCTTGCACGAGATCTGAGATATGCCCCATCAAAGATCACTGCCCTATGGCATTTAATGATTCTTAGGGATGTTTTGGTTTGACATGCTTGAGAATGTTTGAGAACTCAATAGGATAGGATGAGCTTGGGGCTAGGATTTACCTAGCCACCTAGAGCTAATAGAATTGAAAATTCAATCCCACGATGAATGGTGAGGGAGATTCAATAGTTGGCAACTTTGTATTGACCAACACTACAAGTTTCAACATCACTAGAGATGGGATCACAAAATCAAATTGGAATAAGATCTCCAAAAAGTGAGAGAGGTTATTGTAGGTCTCCACAACGTGATTCTATAACACCTAGAATCACATTCATACCTCATACAAGCTCTGAGATATGCCCCATCAAAGATAATTTCCCTATGGTACTTAGTGACTCTTAGGGACGATTCGGTTTGGCATGCCAAAGAATGTTTGATTGCTTAACAGGATGGGAGGAGCTTGGGGCTAGGGTTTACCTAGCCAATTAGAGCTAACAAAATAGACAATTCGATCCCATGACAAACAATGAGAGAGATTCAGTAGTTGGCAACTTTGTATTGACCAACACTACAAGTTTCAACATCACCTAAGATGGGGTCACAAAATCAAAATACAATAAGATCTCCAAAAAGAGAGAGATGTTATTATAGTTCTCTAAAATATGGTCCTATAACACTTAGAACTACATCCATGCCTTGTACGAGCTCTGAGATATGCCCCATCAAAGATCGCTTCCCTATGGCATTTAGTGACTCTTAGGGACATTTCAGTTTGGCATGCCCAATAATGTTTGAGTGCTCAATAGGATGGGATGAGTTTGGGGCTAGGGTTTACCTAACCACATGGAGCCAACAAAATAGACAGTTCAATCCCACAATAAATAGTGAGGGAGATTCGATAGTTGACAACTTTGTACTGGCCAATACTACAAGTTTTAGCATCACCAGAGATGGGGTTGCAAAATCAAAATGGAATAAGTTCTCTAAAAAGTGAGAGAGGTTATTTTAGGTCTCCACAACATAGTCCTATAGCACCTAGAATCACATCCATACCTCACATGAGCTCTGAGATATGCCCCATCAAATGTCATTGCCCTATGGCACTTAGTGACTCTTAGGGATGATTTGGTTCAGCATGCCGAAGAACATTTGAGCACTCAATAGGATGGGAGGAGCTTGGGGATAGGGTTTACCTAACCACCCAAAGCTAACAAAATAGACAGTTTGATCCCATGATGATCGGTGAGGGAGATTCAGTAGTTGGCAACTTTGTACTGCCCAACACTACAAGTTTCAAAATCACCCAAGATGGGGTCGCAAAATCAAAATAGAATAGGATATCCAAGAAGTGAGAGAGGTTATTGTAGGTCTCAGAAACATGATCCTATAACACCTAGAATCACATCCATACCTCACATGAGCTCTGAGATATGCCCTGTCAAAGATCGTTGCCATATGGCATTTAGTGACTCTTACGAACATTTTGCTTCAGCATGCCTGAGAACATTTGAGCGCTCAATGGGATGGGATGAGCTTGGGGCTATGGTTTACACAACCACCTGGAGCTAACAAAATATACAGTTTGATCCCATGATGAACGGTGAGGGATATTCACCAGTTGACAACTTTGTACTAGCCAACACTACAAATTTTAGCATCACCTAAGATGGGGTTGCAAAATCAAAATGGAATAAGATCTACAAAAAATGAGAGAGATTATTGTATCTCTCCACAACACAGTCATATAGCACCTAGAATCACATCCATACCTAGTGTGAGCTCTGAGATATGCCCTGTCAAAGATCGCTACCCTATGGCATTTAGTGACTCTTAGGGACATTTCGGTTTGGCATGCCCGAGAGTGTTTGAGTGCTCAATAGGATAGGAAGAGTTTGGGGCTAGGGTTTACCTATCCACCTAGAGCTAACATAGTAGATAGTTCTATCCCATGATGAATGGTGAGAGAGATATGAACAAGATATATATGCCTAGGCTACTTTGTGCAAGATATGAGCAAAGTTGCTAATTAGGAAAAAAATGAGTCTTTTTGAGTTTTTGGTCAAGATAGCCTAGGATTAGGTGTTTTTAGTTGTTTTTTAATAGTTTGGAACCTTTTCCTAGTCCTAGAAGTGAAATCTAGTGAACTTTGCAAACGTTGCACTTTTTGTGCAAAATTGCAAAAGTTGTAAAAGTTGCCTAAAAATGCAAATATGACTGGAAACCTTCTAACATTCAAAAAAAGTTCCCTATGCTCATATACTCGATCATGGATAGTTACAACTTCCCAAACTTCCATTTGAAACTTTTTTGCAAAAATTGCAAAAGTTGCTCAAGCAACTTTTCGAGCAACATTGCAACTTTTGAGCAATTTTTGCTCTTTACATATTTAGGTCAAATGGGTCCATCTAGGACTATTCCAGGACCCTAGTTAAGATTCCTAGGACTTATTAGGTAACCAAATACCTTAGTTTCCCATGAATATTGAAAGGCAATGAATAAGCAATTGGCTACTGATTACAAATATTTCAAAGACATTGAAAACAATATAAATTATTCTTTCAAAAAAAATGAGGTACCAATTCTAAAAATAAGTTTGAAATGATTCCCATCAGTGGCATGGCCAAGAACTACCTTTTTAATATACTGACCAATAATTTGCCTTACTCCCCATGCCTTCTCATTCCTATGGAGGAAAGCTTAATATACATAGGAATATATACAGAGCAATTGTAGCTACATCTATTAAATATACAAAGGAAGATATAGAAAGCTTGCTTAATAGAGAGATTAATCTAAGAGAAAAGGACATTTTAGAAGAAAATGGTTATCTTAGTGCCATCTAGAATATGCCAATTACGTAGGATGAAGAGACAAAACTTACAACTTTGGGAAAGAGTGCACATGTACATAGACATAAAAGTTTTAGATAGAGAAGTAACAAGTGCTATAGAATTGTCCATGGAGCAATGTGAAGTGAAGCATCAAATTGGCTCATTAGTAGGCAAATAATCTGGTCACACACTTCATTCCAGAACCAAAATTTTTTCAATTAGAAATGCCTATTCATCAATGGCCTTGCATTTATAGGACTAGAGAAGCCAGGATACTCAAGTTGGGCATGATCCCTCAAAGTTCTCATTGAAATATATTAATGATCTTAACAGAACAATAAAAAGCTTATTGCCACCTTTAAATGGAGATTGTCAGTTCCCAAACATGTCCTAGTCAAGTAGATGAATGGTGCAGGAGCACCCATTCTAGACTCATCAAAGAAGGCACCTAAGGATCCTAGATAGTTGACTTAGGATAGGTTGTAATGTAGCAGTGCATGGTGGAAGCTTCTAAAAAGCAAGCCACTAGGCAATTAGACAGGGTTGGAATCTTTCAAATTTCCCAAAAAGAGGGTTTAGTACTAGGACACTTATCACAAGCATCAATAATGAACTTATCATAGGTTATCACAACCCAAACAAGGTAGGGAACCTAATCACTAGGTTTGCCTAAGTTCAAAAGCACCAAAACATAAGGATTCTCCAAAAGCCTAATAAGGGAACATACCCCCAAACATGAATGAAAAGAGAATAATGACCATGGAATGGAATAAAAACATACCTTAGACCTATTAAGGTTTGTATAAAGTAGATAAAGTGATTCTCTTGTGTCCAAACAACACTGATATATAGTTACAATAGTTTGCCATTGAAAAGGTTAGTAGCCCTTCAAACTATAAATTGAACATAACATGCAGAAACCCCACATGAAGACATAGTTCAAAGTGAGATTCAAACATCATTTTAGGACATATAAAACATATGTAAACCTCACAAACTGGAAGAGATTAGAAGTCATTGCTGTAACAACATTTGGAAAGTGTTGATAGGCCTAATTAGGTTGCAGTTATGCTATAGGTACCTTTTCACATGTGTCAATCTAAAAAAAATTATTGGAACATCTAGGGCATATTAAACAAGTCTAGATCCAATGTTACAAACCTTGGATCACTCTAGAGAAAAAGTTATAGTGACTGTGGTGAAATGTTGAATGGTGCATGTATGGAGCCATACACCTAGGGTATGGTGGAAAAATTCATTCCTTGCTTGGCCATCTGTAAAACCTACAAAATCATGGAGTGCACTGATAGGGCTTTCATTCCACCAAGGTGCATCAAATTACTATGGTGGAAAGTGCCAAAACAACAAGGCACTAGGTGAAACCCTTTGTCTAATGCTAATTTCTAGGCACCTTCAACAAAACTTGAATAACTTGCAAACTACAAATAATCAAAACATGAAACATGGAATTTTGTAGAAATGAAAGTTAACTCACCCCTCTAACTCTTGGGGTCACTAGCACATGTTCCAATGTGCATACTACTCTCTAGGTGAGTTAACTTTCATTTGCAAAATTTGCAAATGGAAGTTAATTCACCCCTCTAACTCTTGGGGTCACTAGCACATGTTCCAATGTCCATACTAGTCTCTACAACACTTAGAAACATGGAATTTTGTAGGAAAAATAGGTTATTTTATTGATTTCTTACCAAAATAAGTACATCATACCTATCACCCACCTATAAGGGCTAATATAGGTTGTCCCCAAATGTTACAAGGTTTATTTGAACCAACTAGCCATTTGGGGAAGAGTTTTTGAAAGTTTAACAACTTTTTAAGAAGTTGCTCAAAAGTTGTCAAGCAACTTTTTGAGCAACTATGAAAAGAAAGACAATCAAACCAAACTTCCTAAGACAAAATTGTTCTAAACAACCCAATCTAAAAATAAAACCTAGTACAGTCTACAAAAACAATGTCAAAAATGCCTTAAAACTCAAAAACTCATTAATTTTGTCTTCAAATATCATGCTAAGCAAACATAATGATATTAACTTCTCACATTTTAGGGTTTGGAAAGTCTTTATATCTCCTCCTAGGTCTTTCCCCTTAATCCTTATGGTTTGCATTAGAATCCTTCAAGTTTTAAAAGGAAAATCCAAAATTTCTTGCAAAATCAGCATTTTGCAAAAATTGCAAAATTGCAATATAGCAACTTTTGGAATTTTTCTTGCTTGCTCTTCTTAACACTTCTAAGTTGTTATTTAGGCTATCCCTTAGCAATTCCATGCTAGGGACCCTTCCCTAAGCTAATGAGTCATCCCTTAGGTTATTTATTACCCTATGACAATGTATGCCTTGATTTTTAGGTCAAAATAGTGACTCTTCTAAGTAAATTAAATGACATCCATTACCCTAACTACCACACCTAGGTCCAATGACCCTTATTCGACTTACAAGGCTCACTTGGAGCATAACACAACAAAAATGAAAAGGTGAGGGCCCTATGATTTTAGTGCCTCCCCCTCCCCCCCCCTCTCCTTATTCAATCTAACAAACCAACTAGATCTACTCTACATTTTAATATCTCAAGTATTGCCTCATGAACTTTTCAAGAGTCTTATTATGTGGTTTTCCACCATATATTATCAAGTGGACATTTGATGTGATAAAAAGGTTTGGATAATGAAGAATCTTCCTCTCTATTTTCCAATCCTTGAATAACTACAAGTTAGGGTTCTTAATAGAATATTGTCTAAGCCATGTGCCAGTTACAACCACCACACTGATATGGTACTCTAAACCTTCACAATCCATAACCAAACGATTCAATTTTTGTTTGGCTTAGACACAACAACACAAATAATAATCAGTCCCTTCTTCATTTTCTTTAGGTGCAATAACAACAAAAACATGGCCTATAGTGATAAATATAAAAAATGTGGTCATTAATTTAGAAAATACTTATGTAAAAGTTATAAAGTTATATATTGAAATTATATATATATATATATTACCAGGTTGCACTAGATCAGACAAGTGGTCAAAGTCAATGGACGAATCTATTTCTACCATTTCCAGTGCTTGTGGGGGATGATAGGTGTCAATTGGGTCCAAACCTGTATATCCCATTTGTCCACCCATTCAGTCAACTCATAGTCATCTCAATTTTCCTTTGCACATGATGGACAATAGCACGCCATTTTTCATGTGTGGATACTCCATGAACCTGCATCAGAGCTTCTAAAAGAGTGTAACTCACTTGATCCTATTACTGTGCAACAGTCCTCATATGGTGCAACATTAGTATTATCTATCAACCAAAAAAATTTACAAACCATAGACTCACCTTCCTTACCTAGACCCATTGTAGCATTACACCACTAGATGATGGATTTTGTATCTATCAATATTGATCCATATTTGTACTTTAATTATTCATGAGCTAAGGCTCTTTTGATGCATGTGCCTGCACCATCATGCTCTCCCTTTCCATGACCAGCCTCTATAAAATTCTACATATATTGAATTCTAGACAACTTATGCATCCTGCTCAACCAATAGAACATCCGTGCATTCTTGAATTGAGATGTGCAATTGTCTGATCAAATAATGTGTTGATGATATGGTATGCTCCTATTAGCCAAATCTCCATAAAATAGTTGAAAACAACCATGTACAAACTCTGTAGAATGTGATCGATCATCATTGATGTAAAAATGGTACTCCCTCAAAATCTTTCTATCATCCTATATACTTGTAGGTAAATGCATGAATGTTATGTGAACAAATATGGAACCCTTTTGAAAAGTATAATACTTTGCTTGCGCCTTATTTTGTGGTTGTAGTGTGTAGTTCTCTGTGAAGTCTACAACAAAAACAATGGTATCTAGTGGAAACATATCCTTGCACAATTTGAATTGCAAATCCAACCATCAAGCTCTATGTGTATGCATTGCATACTCGTAAATCATTTTTTCACAAAAAATCTTCATGAACTCATACATTGGAATCTTTTCAATGACTAAGTCACATCTTTTATTCTGTTTCCCATCTTTTAGAGCATATGTCACTGTTTTATAATTTCCATAATCTACTATTCCATTTCCAATTGCATGTGTACTATCCAGATGTTCACAAGTAAAATTATACCATCCCCTATTTCACATTAAATGTTGGATATGAATTCCCTTGAAGATCTAGGTGGCTCATTCATGTTCACAAGTAAGATTGTACCACAAAATAACCATGTACCATCCAAGCATGATGTCTTGTAAAATTGTTGGCCATCCCCTATTTCACATAAAATGTTGGATATGAATTCCCTTGAAGATCTAGGTGGCTCATTCATGTCACAATCCTGCAAAACTAACTTAGAATGCAAAAACGCACATATATGCCTAAAAATATCAAAATGGCTAGAAAATTCAATATGTATCCTACAACAACAAGTTGTGCATGTGTGATTTATCTTTACTTAAAAGGTTTACCCATCTCAAAAAATCTTTGAGTTATTCGAATTTGAGGATACATACCAATAAATTTTGCAAATAATTGTATCGAAGTTGAGTCCAAAAAATGTTTCAAATGTGGGTCACAATTTTGGCTACCAATCCTCCTTCTTATGAAATCTCTTTGATTAGGGGAAACACGGGTGTTATTTGTCCAAAAATCTTCAATCAATGATTTCAAAGCTTCACTAATTTCTTTATCCTTTTGTGGTAGTCTACCACTAAATATCCATAACTCTTTTTTTTTTTGGATCTTCCAATCTCTCATGCCTTAGCATGGCTCTCCTTAGAGTACCTCTACCTATTTTCAATATTTTTCTTCTCTTTCTCATGAATTGATCTTTTTTCATTTGGGTACTTACTATTTTCAATGTAAGTACTTGTCTTGTGATATTGCTATCTTTGGTGCATGATTTAGAACCCACTTTGTCATAAGCACTCATTAGAATCTTTGTATGATTTTTTCATTTGAATTGTCCATCATTCTTAGCCCAAGAATCTTCATGATTGGCCTAAATTTCAAATTCTTCATCATTTTAACAAATAATTGGCATTGACCTATAATATTTAATTCTTCAAAGAATAATCTCCACATACGATTAACTTTTCTTTGACAAGTACGCTTGCTAATCTTGTCAGACATTGATTTCAAAATGTTAGTATCAATATCAATCAAATATTTTGGTCTTCTAAAACAAATTCTAGAAGGTGTTATAATCTCTTCCATTCCGTCAATATTTTGAACATCAACATGAGGTTGTGTGCTTTGCCTACCTTGAACCAAAGATGATGTCCCTTGGCAATAAGATGCAAAAGATGGAATATTACCTACTTGATATGTGATGTTGTGCCTTCAACTGACATGATGGAGTGTGTACATGTCAGATCTACAAATTAGCGTCTCTTCAACATGAGATGATGACATGACTCCAACATTGGAAGATAGTGTAGCTTCACAATTCAATTGTCTTCTTGAGCGTAAGAGTCTCATTCATTCTCTTTGTCTTTCCAATTCTTCCTCTTTATTTCTATGTATCAGTGGTTCTTGTTCCTCTTCAAAAATCAATTCTTTATTATTGATTTGCAATTTTCTTTGTTCACATAGTAGTTCATTTGATCTCTTTTAATTGCCAAATCTCTCTCCCTCTCTTCTATTGTTTATTTTTTGGTTTCTTCCTTGGCAGATGATGATTTCTATATGTCAAATTATTCAAACATCTGAATTACTTACAATTTGTAAATTACAAATCATTCAAATACATATACAAATTACAATTATTTCAATGAATAGACAATATATATTAAACAACTTGTCAAATTTCTAACCATTTCCAAATAACAATTCATTCAAACATACAAATTTCAATGAATTCACTATATATTAAACAACATGTCAAATTATAATCAAATTTGTCTCTATATAATAACAAAGAATATTAAAAAGGATTGCAATAACCTTTTTGATAGAAAGAATATTCAAAAAGCCTTCAAATAGTGTATCCATTGATTGAATTTGGTGTTTGCTAGCTTCGAATAGAATGAAAGAATGTTCAAAAAACACTCAAATAGTGTTTGCTAACTTCCAATAGCATGAAACTTGTGTTTTCTATTAGAACAACAGAATACACAATAGACAAAAAGCAGAATATGGATCAATAGGGACCCCAACTTTCATTAGGACCATTTTTTTGGTGTTTTCATATAATGCATATGCACTATAGTGCATACACACTATGTGAAAAATAATCTCTCCCTATCCCACCATCCCCCATCCCCTACTCTCTCTCCCTACTCTCTCACTCTCTCTCCTCTCCCATTCCCTACTCTCTCACTCTCTCTCCTCTCCCATCCCCTACTCTCTCTCTCGGGCTACTTTCTCTCTCTATCTATCTCCCTCTCCCACTCCCTCTCCCACCACCTACTCTCTCTCACTCTCTCTATCCCATCCCCTACTCTCTCTCACTCTCTCTCCTCTCCTATCCCTTACTCTCTCTCACTCATCCCCTACTCTCTCTCTCTCTCAGGCTACTCCCCCTCCCTATCTATCTCCCTCTCCCACTCCCTCTCCCACAACATTCTCTCTCTCACTCTCTCCCATCCCCTACTCTCTCTCTTTCTCTCGCTCTCCCACCACCTACTCTCTCTCTCTCACTCTCTCTCACTCTCTCTCCTCTCCCATCCCCTACTCTCTCTCTCGCTCTCTCTCCCCTCCTATCCCCTACTCTCTCTCTATCTATCTCCCTCTCCCACTCCCTCTCCTACTACTTACTCTCTCTCACTCTTTCTCCCATCCCTACTCTCTCTCTCACTGTCCCTCTCCCACCACCTAATCTCTCTCACTTTCTCTCCCATCCCCTAATCTCTCTCTCCCTCTTTGACTACCTACTCTCTCTCTTACTCTCTCTCCCATCCCCTACTCTCTCTCTCTCATTCTCCCAGCCCTACTCTCTCTCAATCTCTCTCTCCCATATCTTACTCTCTCTCTCAGGCTACTCTCTCTCACACTCTCTCTCCCCTCTCCCATCCCCTACTCTCTCTCTCTCTCTCACACACACACACAAACACACACTCCCATCCCCCCTCTCTCTCTCACTCTCCCTCTCCCTCTCCCACTCCCTCTCCCACTGCTACTCTCTCTGACTCTCTCTCTCTCCCATCCCCTACTCTCTCTCTCTCTCCCTCTCCCTCTCCCTCTCCCTCTCCCACTACCTACTCTCTCTCCCATCTCCTACTCTCTCTCTCTCTCTCTCTCTCTCTCCCTCCCATCCCCTACTCTCTCTCTTACACACACTCCTATCCCCCTCTCTCACTCCCTTGCTCTCCCTCTCCCACTGCCTACTCTCTCTCTCATTCTCCCACCCCCTACTCTATCTCTCTCAATCTCTCTCTACCATCCCCTACTCTCTCTCACTCTTTCTCTCTCTCCTCTCCCATCCCTACTCTCTCTCTCATAGACACACACTCCCATCCCCCATCTCTCTTGCTCTCCCTCTCCCATTGCCTACTCTCTCTCACTCTCCCTCCCATCCCCTACTCTCTCTCTTACACACACTCCCTTCCCCCCTCTCTCTCTCGCTCTTGCTTTCCCACTCCCTCTCCCACCACCTACTCTCTCACTCTCTCCCCCATCCCCTACTATCTCTTGCTCTCCCTCTCCCACTGCCTACTCTATCTCACTCTATCTCCCATTCCCTACTCTCTCTCATTCTCCCACCTACTCTCTCTCTCTCAATCTCTCTCTCTCTTAGGCTACTCTCTCACTCTCTCTCCTCTCCCATCCCCTACTCTCTCTCTCATAGACACACACTCCCATCCCCCCTCTCTCTCACTCTCCCTCTCCCACTCCCTCTCCAACTACCTACTCTCTCTCTCCCATCCCCTACTCTCTCTCTTACATACACTCCCATCCCCTCTCTCTCTCTCTCTCTCACTCTCCCTCTCTCACTCCCTCTCCCACTGCCTACTCTCTCTCACACTTTCTCTCCCATCTCCTACTCTCTCTCTCGCTCTCCCTCTCCCACCGCCTACTCTCTCTTACTCTCTCTCCCATACCCTACTATCTCTCCCATTCTCCCACCCCCACTCTCTCTCAATATCTCTCTCCCATCCCCTACTCTCTCTCTCCCCTCTCCCATCCCCTACTCTCTCTCTCTCATAGACAAACACTCCCATCCCCCCCTCTCTCTCTCTCTCACTCTCCCACTCCCTCTCCCACCACCTACTCTCTCTCACTCTCTCTCCCATCCCCTACTCTCTCTTACACACACTCCTATCCCCCCCTCTCTCTTGCTATCCCATTCCTACTCTCTCTTACACACACTCCTATCCCCCCCCCCCTCTCTCTCTCTCTCTCTCCATCTCCCTCTCCCATTGCCTACTCTCACTCTCTCCCCCATCCCCTATTCTCTCTCTTGCTCTCCCACCACCTACTCTCTCTCTCACTCTTTCTCTCTCATCCCCTACTCTCTCTCTCTCACTCTCCCTCTCCCACTCCTTCTCTCACTACCTACTCTCTCTCACTCCCTCTCCCTCTCCCACTCCCTCTCGCACTTCCTGCTCTCCCACTCTCTCTCTCTGATACCCTATTCTCTCTCTCTCTCTCCCTCCCTCTCTACTCTCTCTCTCCCATGACCTACTCTCACTCTCTATCTCTTATCCTATACTCTCTCTCTACCACCCCTACTCTCTCACACACTCTCACACTCTCTCCCATCCCCTACTCTCTCTCTTACACACACTCCCATCCCCCCTCTCTCTCTTCCTCTTCCACTCCCTCTCCCACCACCTACTCTCTCTCTCTCTCCCATCCCCTACTCTCTCTCTCTGGGGCTATTCTCTCTCCCCTCTCCCATACCCTACTCTCTCTCACTTTGATACACACACACACACACACACACACAGCCATCTCTCCTCTTTCTCTCTTTCTCTCTCTCTCCTCTCCCATCCCCTACTCACTTTCTCTCACACTCCCACCTTCCTCTCTCTCTCTCCATCTCCCTCTCCCACTCCCTTTCCCACCACCTACTCTCTCTCCCATCCCATACTCTCTCTACCATCCTCTACTCTCTCTCTCACACTCTCACACTCTCTCTTATCCCCTACTCTCTCTTACACACACTCCCATCCCTCTCTCTCTCCCCCTCTCCCACTCCCTCCCCCACCACCTACTCCCTCTCACACTCTCTCCCTCCCATCCCCTACTCTCTCTCAGGCTACTCTCTCTCTCTCCCCTTTCCCATCTCCTACTCTCTCTTTCACACACACACACACACACACACACACACTCCCATCTCCCCCCCCTCTCTCTCCTCTCCCATCCCATACTCTCTCTCTCTCTCTCTCTCTTACACACTCCCATCCCCCCTCTCTTGCGCTCTCTCTCCCACTCCCACTGCCTACTCTCTCTCTCCCTCTCTACTCTCTCTCTCCATCCTCTACTCTCACACTCTCTCTCCCATGCCCTACTCTCTTTGCCACCCCCTACTCCCTCTCTTGCTCTCTCTCCCCTCTCCCATCCCCTACTTTCTCTCTCTCTCTCTCATTCTCACTATCCCACCACCTACTCTCTCTCTCACACTCTCTCCCCCATACCCTACTCTCTCTCATTCTCCCACCCTCCACTCTCTCTCCCATCCCCTACTCTCTCTCTCTCCCCCCTTGTACTATCTCTCACCCTCATTCTCTCTCCCATCCCTCCTCTCTCTCACTCTCCCTCTCCCACTCCCTCTTCCACTACCTATTCTCTCTCACTCTCCCTCTCCCACTCCCTCTTCCACTACCTATTCTCTCTCTCTCTCACACACACACACACATCCCCAACTCTCTCTCTCTCTCTCTCTCTCTCTCTCACACACACACACACACACACACACACACACACACACACACAGTCTCTCTTCCATCCCCTACTCTCTCTCACAAACACACACACACACACACACACACACACTCCCATCCTTCTCTTTCTTTCTCTCCCATCCCCTACTCTCTCTCCCATCCCCTACTCTCTCTCTTTCTCTCCCATCCCTTACTCTCTATATCTCTCTCTCCATCCCTCTCTCCCTATCCCACCTTCTCTGATCCCTTACTCTCTCTCTATTTCTCCCTCCCTCCCTCTCTCCCTATCCAACATCCTACTCTCTTCCCATCTTCTAATATCTCTCATTCTATATCCTCTCTGCCTCTCTCCTTCCCTCTCTATTGAAATTTAGGTCTTAATAGTGTGTGCGTACTAGAGCGTGCACACACTATTAAGACCCAAATTTAAAAAAATTTAAATAGGGTGCATGCGCTATTTAAAGCTTTGCATTCTACCAAGCCTAAGGCTTGGTTTTTCCTTGGGGATCCAACCCAAAAGTTTGGAGTATTGGTCTGAGACATATTTTGCTGTGAACATACATAAAATGATTGATTTTCTTGTGTACTCTCCTTCAAGTTTCCTCATGGTTGAGCATCAATAAAATAAGGTTACATGACATTTTAGGTCTCTGTGTTACCTATATAAGCATATAATTTATTTTTTATTTGAACTATTTCAAGCCTTTCAACTATAATTTCTTTTGAATGTATGTCTATTTTTTGTCAAAAATCAACATGTACTAATTGGGTTGTAGATTTGAGCTTGTTCATCAAATTTCACAACAACTTAGTTTATTAAAAACTAGACTCCATTTTACACATTTAAAAAAAAAAAGTTTTGATTTTAGATTAGTTTTTAATCATTTCTAGGGGGAGCACATAGATATTTGACATTTTTGGGATGTGCCCAATTAAAAAATTCATTAAAAAAAATACTTATTATAAAATTACTTGAAAATCTGGGGTAAACTACATAGTGTTAGGCAACTTTTAACTAGAGCGATTAAAAAATTTCAAAAAAAGAGTTAAAATTTTAGGGGGGCCATGATTTGTACTATGTTATGTTTTTTCTAAATAAAAAGTATCACTTTCTGTGGCCCCCTTTTTTGAGGACCTAAAACTAAACTATTTTGAAAAAGAATTAGTAGTTTAGAAACTAGATTCAAAGGACTACTACTTTTTTTTTTTGTCATATTTGGAAATTTTGAACGTAACTATCTTCAAATTCTTGTTGAAGTTTAGAAATTATTGATTTTAGAAAAAAAGTGTCCATTTATACCCCCCTTTTGGCACCACAACTTGGTGCACTTACCCTTGTATTACATTACTTCCAACTTTATTATTTATCTAGTTGCTCACATATGCAATGTATGTCTTCACTATATTATCACTATTATTTAAACATTGTAGTAATTATTTCTAGTTGTCCTCTATCATAAAATTGCCTAGCTTTTAGAGCATATTTCAACTAAAATCTTGGTCTTAGTATTCTATTTAAATGCTCGCTATTATATTCTTTAAAATGACTGATTATTTTAGTACATCATCGTTTATATTATGTAATATATCTCACCTCTATTGCTTTTCTATTTATAAACATAATACTTGTCCATTTATATGATTTTAATTTTTCATTTATCATTGTAAGTATTCTATTACTCCCACTTTCAGTTGATACTGTGATTTTTCTCTTTATTATTCACTAACAATCTTGTTCATGCTTGTCAAACCCTTTGACATCAATGATGCTATTTTCATATGTTCACCAAATTTAGTTTCATATGTATTGGCTTGTTTAATTGCTCTTAAATTTGTATTTTAAGTTTTTCAATGTTACCTAGAAACTAATCATCTAAGTACTTTTTCTAGAAATGGTGCAGTGACGACCATATCCTCTTATTGAACTTTCAAATGTCTAGTGTCACAATGATGTTGGGAATGCCCAACACAACCTTTAATATCACCACTATATAATGAATTGGTGTCATGGACCAAAGGATAATAAATATTTGAAGTACTAGTTTTAAGAATTTGAGGCCAATCTATTTTTGGAAACATATTAGATAACCTAAAACTTTAAAATTTTAATGGCTAATTCAAATCGTATTGTTTAAGTTTTTTAAATTATTAATAATAATCAATATTTTTACTAATAAAATTTATAAGATTTCATGAGATTTATCAATCCTAAAAACATGTAACCATGTTTATGGAAAAAAGTGACCAAGTTCATATCATTGTGGTTCCTATTATAAGGATTGACCATTAATAATGCTCACCATTATAGGTCCTTCTTATAGGTCATTCTTCTAGGTCGGTGGTTAAGTACATATTCACTATTGATGATAGTTGGATTTGCATAAATATGAATAAAACAAACCTTTTGAAACTTTGCATTTTTTTAAAACTTGAATGTTCTGATTTAATTAAAATTTATTTTTGCAGTTTATTTTGAAATTGAATGTTCTGATTTAATTAAAATTTATTTTTCAATTTTACACATTTGATAAGTGACAAAGATATATGTTTTTTATATATTTGTCTGAATGGATAAGAACTTCACAATAGGGTACCATGCTTTCAATATGTCGAAAGATATATAATGTTAAGTTTCCAATTAGATAAGGACTCTTACCACCCATAGTAATAGCTAGTGCAAAATTCACAACTGTTCTATGTGCAACATATTTTCCAGCTTGTTTTATCTTTAGTAAAGATTTAAACATTTAATCTTGAGGTTAGTATGAAATTTATTGCAATGTATTCTATATACATACCATTTTATTATAGTATAGTCAAATTATTGTATTTTTCAAACTCAATAGTTGTCTACTATTAAAAGTAGGAAGCCTACTTTTCAACTACATTTTGAGAAAGAGTTAAATGCATATGAATTTCCCCAATCACATCAAACAAACTCAAAATGGTCTTCTATTGTAGGTGCCTCCCTCTCTTATTTGTTAATAAAATCAAATCTATTTCCTTAGAACCTTCCCTTATTCACACAAGGTAGTGACTCAAGCTCAAACAAAGCTCTTGTTTGCTATATATATATAATTTCATTCATGTTCGATGCTAAGGATTATTTATTATTATTTTGAGTTCTTCCCCATTTGTTTTCTTTCCCTACACTCATGCATAGACTTAAATATGTACTTTGAACTGATGAAAGGGTCGTGACCTTTGATAAGTCAATGCGAACATGGGATTCAATTTAAATAATGATAATAGTAATATTAGTATATTTATTGATTATTTTATTTTAATAATATTTATAATTTATTTTAGTGAATAGTTAATACATTATATTGTGAAATGCTTTAGTCATTATTTAGTAAATAATCATTTTCTTAATTATTTGAATAGGGATGTTGATGATTTTTCATGTCAAATCTCAATACTGGAGGGAGGATATTGTAGTCCTACCCTCCAAAAATTGTTTTTCCTCAAGGAATTACATTTTTTTAAAATTTCTTTAAACCTTAGATCTTGTTAAATTTCCAAGATTGAATTTGACTTGATATAGACAAAAGTTACATGATAAATTAATAGGCATATTTTAGAAGTGACTCAACCATGTATGAATAATTCATGTTTGATGATTAAATGACATAGGAGGATTCATAGATTCATGATGTCAAGGCTAGTGAGTTTCTCAAATGATTCCTAACATAATCTGATTTTATAATCGAAGGATATACTATGATCAATCTTTATAGTTTCAATATAGTTTCCTTGATGATTCATTTAATGGAATAGATCAAATAGGTTAGCATGTTGAGCTTAAGTCATTTTTTGTTTCATGCATTACCTCCTTAAAAGGATGAAAAACTCAATGTCACAAGGCGCTAGATACCTATCTACGAGTAGGCTTCGTTAAGGCATTGAGATTGCATGTTTGTACCCATCTTGGACTCTTTCCTCAGGGATTTTGGAATCATGTTCTTACCTATCTTGGACGCTTTCCTCAAATTATTGTGAAACCATGTCCTCAACCATCTTGAAATCTTTCCTCAAGGCATTGGAACCCATGTCCTTACCTATCTTGGAATCTACCTATCTTGAGAGGATTTACCCTACCGCTCCCATCTTGATAATAAATCACTTGTATATTGATAATTTGTTTAATCATTTTTCCAAACTTCTTTATAAATTTTTTTCAATAATTTGATATTTTTATAACTATATTAACTCTATAGGATGGTAAGATCATGCTCTAATACCATTATAATGTCCCCAATATTATGATTAGTTTGGGACAAGTAATACCTGCAAAATAATGGTTAGAATCATAACAATAACAAAACTAACTATATAAGGGCAATGATGAGGACACAAAGGAGGAAGATGATGATTTGGAGGTTAAGAAGAGGAAAAAGATTGCTCCCCAGAGTTCATTTGCAAAGAAAGGCAATATTAAGGAGGTCAATTTTGAGATGGACACATAATTTGAAGAGGAGCCAGAGGAGGGTACAAGAAAGAAAACCATTGGTAATTTTGGTATTTCCACCAAAAATAAGGGGAAGAAAACTGATAGGGTTTCAAACATTCCCTCTGATGATGAACTTATGATCAAGAGGATGGAGTAGAAAGGTAAGAATCTTCTTTCTCAAGGGAGGCTGATGAGAAAGGTTTTAAGGAGATAAATTTTGAAAGAGACAATATGGAAAGGGATGAGGATTACTTGGCTCATAACAAGGACTATGAGGAATAGGGGTATTGGAAGGGTATGATTGGTAATCTAGGATTGATGAAAAGGGATATCAGTAGAATGAAGGAGTAGATGCAGGACATTAGAAGAGAGTTTGATCAGTTAAGCAGGACCACCAGAGGTGAGAGGACTCTCAGTCAACATCTTGATAGACTTTTTGAGGTGATTGGTAATGTGGAAGAGGTTAAGAATATTATGAAGATAATTTCACCCTTGGAAGCCAATAATAGAGCTATGGAACATAAGATGAAGGATTTGTAGAATAGGTTGGATGGCATGGATAACAGAGTGGTCAACACTGATAAGTTGGTTAAGAAACTAGTTGGTCAGAGTGGCTCTATTTTGAAGGTTGTGGCAAACAAAATTAACACTTTATTGGGCAAAATGGAACAAGCGATAATTCAAGGTTTAAAGGACTTGAAAGAGGAACATGGCCCCAAAAAACATACCAGGGCTAACTCTAAGAAGAATGAGTTCATGGAAGCCAAAGAAATGGATGATCTGAAGGCCTCTATAGTTAACATGAATATCCTTGCAGAATAGGCTATAGCTATCTTTTTGTTGTCTTTTCCTATTGTTTGTATTAAGACTTATTGTCTTAGTTAGTTCTATTTTTTGGTGCTGATGCACAATACTTCTGGACTTCTATGCTCTTATTGTTAGCTACTTTAAAAAGGTTTTAGGTCATTTAAAACATGTTTCTACTTAATTAAAAAAAAAAACTATATTATTCTACACTCTAAGTTAACCCCAATCCTAAGGACGTCTCCAAGTTGAGCTTCCTAGCTCATAGCTACCTTATCATCTTTTTGGGAGTACACCCCTTAAGGTTCTTCTTGGATGGGCATCCTCTATCCAAGGCTACTCACAAATGCATATGTTGACAACATCATAAGATTTTGGCACATTGATTATCGACCATGGCAGATAATGGAGATCTTAATATCTCCATGCTCCATGCTTTGATACCGATTCTCATCCATGACAGGCAATGGAAATCTTAATATCTCACATGCTTCATGCCTTGAGTTCACATTTATTCTTGACTATGATAGACAATGAAGATCTTAATAGCTCACATGCTCCATGCATTGAGTTCATTAATATCCATGGTGTTGACCCAATAGGTCAACACAATATCATCCAATAACCATCATTTCTTATATAAGAAATTATATTCATTATTCCAAATATAACTATTTCATATTATTAAAATGAATGTATTTACATCTACATTCAAGATAACAAACTAATACTATTCAAAAGAATATATTTATATCTATATTCAAAATAATTTAATACCATTCAAAATAATACATAGTTTATAGGAATAGAAATAAATGAAATAGTCATTTAGTAATATACTATATACCAACTATCTTTTTGATATAAAAGCAACCAAAACAAGGCGACTGGCCCTCTACAATAGTGGTGTAACTACCAGAAGAAAACCAAACATATCCCTTAATGCATTACATCAAAAACAATAGTAAAATAAATGTTCTAGAGTTCATGTTCTTAAAACTAATAAAGTTTAATAGATTAACAAAAGGCATGTAGGTGGTTAGTGCATCATACCACCCATAGCCCAAACCCAAGTTCCACCAAAAAACCAAAACCATCTAAACTAGATAGAAAGAAACTACTAGCAGATAACCAAAAAACACTAGGCAATGGAGAGACCACTAATTGGCATCTTTCTTCTTGCTTTTCCCAGCTAGCATAACCTTAGCCCATTCCTCCACAATAAAATTTAGAGCAGTTTTGAATCATCTTTACCTAGGCCTTTGTCCTCCTTCTCGTAAAGCAATAGCTAGAGGGTGATCATCATCGCATGTGTCACTTCACGGAAAATTTGGAGAAGAGGGTGAACCCTTCCTCTAGAAAATGGCACCAATCCTTTAGTTCTTGAATGTCTTTGGGAGTAATAGCCACCTCATTTGCAGTACTAATCTTTAGTTCTTTGGTACAATTCCCAGGGGACTATGTTATTACGAATATTGATGTAATAAGCTTATATAAAATATACTAGTATAAAAACAAATAACACATGTACTTACTTCCCTTTTCCCTTTTCTATAAAACATATTATTATTACTTCAATACCCAAAATATAGCTTTTTTTAATGAATAAAAATATACTACTTCCATATTACGTACCTTAAAAAAAACACTCTCTATAATTTTGGGATCCCTATTTTGTAATTATGTGGGCTCCTTCATATAAGAGTGATTTTTTCTTTAAGCTTCCAATAATTCCCTTCAATTTTTAAATCTTCCTCATTCTTTTCTATATGATATTTGATTGGTCTTTTTTTTCTATATATATTATTTCATTCGTGTTCAATGCTAACTATATTATGCTAAGGATTATGATTTTTTATTTTGAGTTCTTCCCCATTCATTGTCTTTCCCTACACTCATGCATAGACTTAAATATGTACTCCAAACCGATCAAAGGGTCATGACCTTTGATAGGTCAATGCCGACATAGGATTTGATTCAAATAATCACATTAGTAGTATTAATATATTTATTGATTATTTTATTTTAATAATCTTTATTATTTATTTTAGTCAATATTAATACATTATATAGTGAAATGCTTTAGTCATTATTTAGTAAATAATCAATTTCTTAATTATTTAAATAGGGATGTTGATGATTTGTGATTTAGTGTCAAATCTCAATACTAAAGGGGGAATATTGCATCTCCTTAGACCAAATGAGTCTCCTTAGAGACTTAGTATGGGACCTATTCTTGCCACCAAAACCATTAATCATTATGAATTTTCTAGAGGTACCATATAATTTCAACAAAAAGAGAAGGCTAAAAAGTATTAAACTTCTTCCTAATGCTCTAGATATTAAAAAATGATAACTTATAAAATAGAAAAGTTAGATTGATTATGATTCCAAAAATATTAAATATCTATTGAGTAAAGAATCAATCAAAGAATATGTGATTTATAGTCTCGGGAACTCTGCAAATGCAATATAGATTCAAATCTCTTGAAGGCATTTTGATAAGCGACCTATGCTTAAGAAACTACCACATGAAACATTTTTTTTTGGCTCCACATTTTTAACCCATAGGCTTTGAAAAATCTTGGCCTAGGAAGTAGGGTCAAGTATTAAATTCCACCTATGATTACTATGTGTATACATATCATCAAAATTTGAGAGGAACTTATAGATATCATTTTCTTTTACACTTTGTAATAATATTCCATCTAGCCACCTAAAAGTGGTCTATGTATAATGTATAATGCAACATTATTTGGGTAAAGATTAAAAAAAGACCATGCCTCTTTGAGGACTATATATGTCCTCCAACAAACTCTGAGAAAATTATAGGTTTCCTTCAACTTCCCCCATTCAATAAATTATTTATCAAAAGTGGTGTCTTAGAAGGAGGCGACGTTAGGAATAACAATCCACACAACACAATTTTTTTTTTTTTTTTTGGGGGGGGAGTGAATTCATTGTGTTCTATATTTATGAACTTTGTACTTTTCAACCAAATCACATTCAAAGATATAGTAATACAACGCAAGATGAACAAAATATAAACCAACACCATAAGACATGAGAATTTTTTGTCAAGGAAAATCCTATTAGGAAATTTTTTTTGTTGGAGATGATAACTATAAGACCATGTACTATTATAATAAAGTTCTAATTAGGAGACCTGGTCCTAATAAGATTTGATAGCATACATCTAGTACATTAGCCCCTTTTATAGGATATAAACCCTATTAAAATTTCCTTCAACTCTATTAGAAGTTGATGAAAACAAAATGCTTATTTCCTGAGCACGCTGCTTGAAGGGTGAAGGTTTCAACCACCTTCAAAGACTTGCTAGAAATAAAATGAGAAGGTTTAATTCACCTTAAAGAGAGAATTAACCAATGATAACTCAATTTCCTTTATAGTTCCATTAAAGTGCATAAGATATAATCATAGATTGCACTTATACCTCTATCCAAGAATTTGATTAACCTTCAAATGTGTTTTGATATCTAACATCAAGGATAATGTCTATATTTCCTACATACCATATTATACATTACAAATAATTGCTTTTCTTTATACAAGCTACACCAAGAAATTAGCTAGTCTATTAGGCCTTCCCAAATGTATAAATAATCACATCAACCAAATGTAAGGTACAAATGGTAACTAAAAAAAGTGTATAATAATTAAAATAATTAAAACACATGCCATTATCCTTAATCAATGCTCACTAATCCATACTACATATTACACCACCTAGTCGACTCCCATAGATAAACATATAATTATTAAACACTAGAATTAACCATAATATTACTCAATCAAGTCATAAGTACCATAGTGTACTCTAATAAAAGTCTTCTAACATGCATGATTCTCATATACCAAGACACCATTTTGCATCCAACTTATACTAAAAATACACTAACCATCTCTGGCATATTTCCTTGTCACTAGCCCACAACCGGTCTTCAATAAAACAATTGTAACTCTCTCATTTCAACACATTGGATAATGTGACTAAAGACATAAGGTCTACATTCTCTCATTATGATATAACTATGTTTCCATACTTAGGAACATTGTACGATGTTTTTACTTCTCTATCCATATCCTTGTAATATATTGGATCATAGCCTATCTGATGAAACCAACACATAATTGAAACATATGTTGACATTAATGAAAAAATCAAATTTCAACATTCCAAATGATAATAATTCCATCAAATCCCTAAAAATCCCCCCCTTTTGCATTGGTGGTGATATATGTGATAATTTTTTTCCCCCCAAAAGTAGCATCTCAATAAAAATATTTAAATGTCCTTGATAATGATCCACCTTTGACAGAGCTCTCCCCTACAGGGAAATATTTCCCTCAGATGGAAATTTTCACATAATATTGTCCCCCTTTTACATCAATGGAAAATGGTGCCAAGAAATATCTCAATAATGTTTTTCCTTAGAAATAGCTCTCCCCTAAATGGAAATCTTTCCCTCAAATAGGTTTTTTCTCATAATTATCTCCCCCTTTGACATTTTTCCTTAGGAGGGTGCCAATAAATGCTGAAATTGGAAATCTAACACCCTTCCCATATCACATTCCTCTGATCCAAGCAACATTATTTCTATTAGGTGCATCCTCTAACCTTAACATAGAAAAATTAAGTGCCTCAATATTATCTTTGACATACTAGGACCTCACCAAATTTTTAATGAAACTTATCCATGGATCTCTTGAATATAACTTTTATCATTACAACTACTCCCCTTGAGGAGAAACACTCAAGCATTGTGTACCATTATATAATAATTTTCTGATAACTTCTAGACTAATGCATTCCTACATCATTTAGCTATCACAAGGCATGACCATCACCCCAAGCATACCTATGAGATACTCAAAGGTCTCTTTAGTCAAAGGTTTTCTGAAAATGTTACTTAAATATTCTAACTATACTTCCTTTTTAGCAATTTCTTCTCTCAAAAAATGATACTTAATTGATATGTGTTTTGTCTTTGAGTGCAACACTAGATTCTTTGAATGTTCATTGTAATTGTATTGTCACATTGAATTATAATAGGATCTTAAATAATATTTCAAGATTTGGTTCATCCTAGTAATCTGAATATAATTAACTGCAACAAAAACATACTCTTATTTAACAATAGACTATGACATGCAATCATTTTTCTTACTTAACCAAGAAACAAGTTTTTTTCCAAGAAAGAAGACTCCACTACTGGTGCTTTTTCTATCATCTACACAACCTTCTTGATCAACATTAGTAAAAGCATGCAAAGTAAAATCATCATATCTATCATACCATAAGAAATGATCCAATGTTCCTCTCAAACATCTAAATATTGTCTTTAAAACTACCAAATGAGTCTCTTTAAGTTCTGCTTGAAATCTTGCCAAAATTCTAATTGCTCTAGATATGTCTAGTCAAGTTATGAGTTAGATATTACAATCCCCCAATTATTGACTTGTACCTTGTCTAAAATGTATTGGTTGATTCATTAGTACAAGATAACTTGCAATTTGTAACTATAGGTGTTCCTAAAGGCTTGCAATTTTCCATTCCAAACTTTTTCAACTTAAGATACTTAGTCTACAATTTGAAAATCCTATTTTTAATTTGAGTGCTTTTTAGACCTTAGAAATCTTTTATTTCCTCTATTGTTGACATTTTAAATTTTTCATTCATCTCATTAAAAAGCTTGTTACTCTTTCAACATTTCTATCAAATATAATATCATCAAAAAATACTTCAATGATTAAGATACTAGATCTGAATTAGTCCTTAGATATAGATTACTATTTTCATTTCCTTTCTTAAAACCAAGATATAACATGTACTTGTCAAACCTATCATACTATGTCATTGATACTTGTTTTAATCCATTTAATTCTTTCTTTAGGCTGAATACCATATCTTCTTGGTCAATTAATAAAAAACCATCAATTTGTTCTATGTATTTACCATCAATCTAATACACTTTATAGTCCTTATGAGCTATTTAAGAAAGAAACAACCTAACTACCTTAAATATATCAACACAAGAAAAAGTCTCATCAAAGTCAATAACTTCTTGTTGTGATAACCTTTACAAACTTGTATTTCTTTTTTTCTTACCACTTCACCTTGTTCACTCATTTATTTCCTATAAAACCATTTGATTTCCTCTTATATGTTTATTCTTAGGCCTAGGAACTAATTCCCAAGTTCTATTATTTTCAATTTTATCTAACTGTTCCTCTATTTCCTTAATTTAAGATTTATCTTTACAAGCTTTATTATGTTAGCTGTATTTTATTAGGGTTAAGCTCTCAAAAGATTTTCATGATTCTAGGTTAAAATTTTTAATTATGTTATGTCCTTTCAGTTATCATCTCAATTTTTTTCAAGAGAAACCCCTAGGAAAGAAACCATAAGCTTTTCTCTTATCCAACTATTTTTCTACATTAGCATTTCAATTTTATTTTGGTAAAATTACTTTTCATGGGTCTTCTCCTATTTGCATGAAAATATGTATATTTTAGTATTTTTTGTTTTGAAATATTTGATTATCTCCATGTGGCATGTTTCTATTCTCTAGATGTTTCCCCACTGAATTAAAAAACCAAAATAATCAGCTCAATGTCAGATCCTAGAGGAATTTATGGTTGTTAGATTTTCACACTAAAGAGATGCAAGGTTCTTATCTTTTGTGATAATGTAAATGAATGCCATGTGTTTGGTGGAGAAATAAAATCATGAAGGTCCTTATATTATTAACTAACTTTAGAGCCATCAGATGTGATGCAAATCAATGAATCCCACATTTTCACATCATGGAGATGTGAGGGTTTTACCATAAGTGATAATGCAATTACATGACATGTGTCCATGGTGGGCTTGAGGCAAGGAAAAGGTCTTTCATATGTTTAAACTGTTGGATCAAGATAGATATATGATTGTTGATTACTCACTTAATGAAGTTCCAAAGTACTTATCAAATGTAAGAAAGTGACAACTTGACACGTGTCCTATGGGGGCCATTCATATCTTCATAAATTAAATCATGTCACTTTGTTTTCAACTATTAGATAAAAGAAAATCAGTGGTTTTCATGTTCTCACATAATCAATGTGCAATGGTTTTACCCAATGTGAGAAAGTGACTTTTTGACATGCATCCATGATGGGCCAGATTGCATAGTAAAGGGTCTATGCTTTTAGCCATCATATCTGGGAATATCAAAGATTTTTGTATTCTCACGAGATAAACATGAAATATTTTTAATGAAAGAAATAATGCAACTACATAAAAAATGTCCTAGTAGAGCCTATTCTAATGTAAATACATGTTGAAAAGTACATAGCTCCCTGGCTGTCAGATTAAAGAGAGATCTAGAGTTTTTGCATTCTTGCATCTTTAAAGAGAAATGATTTTATCATAAGTAAAAAAGTAACTGGTTAACATGTGTCATTGAAGTTACTATCTTGTACTTAAGATAAAATACCATTGGATAAAAAAAAAAAGTGGTTGTCACATTCTCGCTTAGTGAAGTTGCGAGATTTTTAATAAATGTGACAATGTGACAATATGACACATGTCCATGGGTTCTCGAACTACCAGAAAGAGAGCCACATGGTGTAGGTAGATTTTTAGTTGGCATCATATGATTGGTTTGACCACCCCATCATTTTTAAACAATGACTAAGCATATAAAACAAATTAGGATTGTCTGATCTTTTTGTATCAATAGGTCACATTTGCAACAAATTTTGAAATCTTGTGCTTGTTGCATGCAGTGAAGTGACACCATTAATGTAGTTGTAATAAATGGTAAGATTGACACATGCACTATACATTTGATAAAGTTTTTGGTTTGCCAATATATTGTGAAAAAATAAGAAGTATTCCTTACTGGGAGAAAATTGTGAGCAAGCCAGAGGGAAATTGTGCAAATATTTTATAGAGATTGGAGGGTAAAATGTAAGAAGTTACTTGTCTTTGAGTTATTCTTATTCTACACAAGAGAATTGAGAAGGACCATTTGTATATATGATTTTTTTTTCAAAATTCCTCCCTGTAAATAATTCAGTTGAAAGACAAATTATGTAGAATAGAGCATCCATGATGATTCCTTAGAAAAATTGGATGCATCCACAAAGAATTCAAAAAAAGGATAGAGTGTTAATTCCCAAGGCCCCTAGGTTAAAATTTGATAAGGGTTTATATGAAAAGGGAAATTTTCTTAGAGATGTACAAACATTCGTAGGTGGCTTTGAAAATTTTAAGAGATGGTTTTCCTAGAGAAATCAAGACACCCCTCATAGAAATGTGTAGAATTTCAATTTGGGAAGGTTGGTTCTTCTAGGGGTATTCATGGATGTTGATTTATTAACCCTACTAGCTAAAATATACAACCCAGTCCTTTGTCTAGTGAGAAATCATTCTAGAGGTGGTCTTTTCAAGGTTATAGCAGAGGTAATTAATGAGGTTTTTATGCTAAACTCTCTTACTACCCTCAATGAATAAATTGATTTTGGGAAATTTCAATTGAATTATGAAGCTAAGAGGGTTTCCCTTAGGAGTAGGCCCTTGCAGGAGCATTTTTGTGAAGGTGGAAAACTTAAACTTGGTTTTATCATCCACATTGCAGCCACTATTGAAATAGTATTTCAATCCTTGAGCTCAATCTATATACATGCCTTTGTGTAAGGTTTTTGGTTTGCATGAACAATATTATATGCCCATCCCTTGATGTACATGATGGTTCAAATTTTGTAGTATGGGATGCATTCAATTTTTGACTTTGCCTCATATCTAGCTGAAGAAATTCATAAAGGATTAATTGAAATAAGGAAGGGAAGGGTTAGCAAGCCTTTAAGATGGTACTTCTTACTTATGTATTTATGAATTTTCAAGGGAGTGTCTATTTTTGACAAGGAGATGAAAATTGAAAAGGAACATGAAGGGGAAAGGTTGCCAATACAGTTTTGGAGTGCTGACATGTCTTGCGAAACAAAAATGCTAGTTTTTTAAAGATTTGGCAGGTGCTTTTCCTCTAAGACAAGAACATTATTGTTTGAAAAGAATCCCCAACTTCCCAAGCCCTTGTAGGAGTAAATTAGATCCAAGGAATATGCTACTAGTCTAAAGGTGAGTCATAATTGGGGAGACATCATCCCATACCCAATGTCCACAGTTATCAGAGAATATGGTTTTCAAGAAAAAAACTCATGTATTTCCCTTCCAAGTCCCTCTCAAGGTAGGTGTTGCATAATTTCTATGGAAAGTTGGAGGATTGGAAGAGGAGGAATTTTCAGGTAGGCCAAGGGGGACAATTTTTCCTAGTTTCACTATAGCACATCAGTTTTTCATAACCAAAGGTGGGTGGAAGCATTTGGAATTTTTTTAGAGAAATGTAGTATGGCACAATATCATCCAAGGTTCATAGATCCCAAGGATTTCTATGAATTGTTCAAGATATGGACCAAGGAAAAAAGCCATGTACATAATTTCCATTACCCTAAAGATATTATTAAAAATGAATTCTCCTTGCATGAACATGAAATAAAAAAAGAGAAGTTGAGGGTGTATAGAAAAAATATGAATTTCGTTAATGTAATTGATAAAGATTATGACCCATTGAAAGATGAAAATAAATGGGATGACAAGTTGAATAAGCTAATGACATGTTTTGCTGATATATTTCACATCTAGAATGAAAAGAAGAATACCTTAATAAATGTGTATCTAGTTAAGGTGAACAAGATAATGAAAAGAATCTCACATGTGTCTAAGATGAATCTAGAAAAATATGCTCTCCAAAAGAAGACTAGATACATGGTTTTGAGGAACATAGATGGTCATCCTGTTCCAAGACAATATTATGAGAACCCTCCTTTAGAGCTCTCTCTAAAAAAGTGAAAAATGGAGGAAGAAATATCATAAAGAGTTGAGTAATATTCACCTTCCTAGACTCCCATGCATTTTGGTAGTGAACAAGCAATATTAAACATTTGACGAAAATGGGAGGTCAGAATAATGTTTTGATAACTATTGCAGATCTAGAGGAGGGGATGCTACAAGAGCCACCAATGCCAGTATTGGACCTTAAAGTAGAATATTTTAAGGGGAGAAAGCTAGATCTTGTGATAGAGAAAGCTTGCAAGAAATTTATTTCTGATGACGATTTCATTAAGTCAACGGATTTTATTCAATTTTTATGGAGATCAAGTAGTTCAAATTTTGAAGCTAAGTTCAATAAGATGAAAATAGAGCAAATTGACAAAGAGGATGCTATTATAAGAGAGGAAATAAAAGAGGAATTGATGAAAATTTTTGGCAGGACACCCATGAGGCAGGAAGACAGATGTTAAACAATTTTGGTGTGTTGATTCTTCTTGAGTGGGATAATTTGATACCATTAGAAAGTAAAAGGAAACAAAGTACAAAACTAAAGAAGAGGCCAAAGAATCCCGTAGAGGGTTAAAGTATTGAGAAGACCATAAATATTTGGCAATGTGATCCTTATAGAAGAGATATAAGTCAAGGCTTCAAGAAATCTCTGACACAAGTCAAACGGGAAGTCTAATGGTATTCAAGGTGGTAGAGACTAACAATGAACAATCAACTCTCATGAATAAGGAGGTGGTTGAGCTCAACCTAGATGTGGCTAGAAAGTAAAAAGAAGAAGTTTATTGACTTAAAAACCAAGTATGAAAGAGTATTGGAGGCCTATGATGATAGAGGGAGGAGAATTAGTGAAATGGAAAAGATTATTGCAATGTTTGAGAAGCAACAAGGAAAGAAAAAAGCAGAGGGTAAATCATCTCAAATGATAATTACATCATCACTAACTCCACCTCCCCCTACTATCCCAATTGTTGAAATTCCTCATACTCCACTTTATGGAGAAGCATTATCTAGAGATATTGAAGAAGAAAGAATCAAAATCAAGATTGCTCAACTAATCAAAATCAAGATTGCTCAACTAGAAGCAATGAAAAGATATGATTGTTAGAAATAGGGAATACTAAGAGGGGGGGGGGGGGGGGTGAATCAGTATTCTAAAAACTTTTGTCACCAAATGGATATTATTTATTACTTTGAACCATGCATAAGAAAGTAAAAAGTAATGTAGAACAATAAGAGTAACCATGCACAAATAGAACTCATAACACCATATTTGTTAACTAGGGAAACCCTGGCCAAGGGAAAACCTTGATGTGAATGATGCCCACAAAAATATGCTAATATATTGTTAGGCCTTGCCCCGACCCACCCTAGCATTGATGATACATTATTATTTTGATACTCATGACTCGATATGTCAGAATATTATTGATGCACTGAACATTATTATGCTATTTATGATGTGTGATGCTTTACTTTCAGATATTTGATTTCATCATTTAACACTTTATGAACATGTATGATGATGAAGTGAATGAATGCAAAACTAACACTTCGAATTTTCCAATTTAATGACTAGAATAAGATAAACAATTGAATTGTAGAAAAATGGATGTTTAATTTATATGATTTTTTTGATATGTAAATTTTCCTAATGCATGTGATTTCTTGAACCTACTGATGTGTACAATGAGTGTGTAGGATATGTAGCCAGGAAACCTAATGGAAAGACAGAACTAAAACCCCTTGTTAATTTGTGCTATCTTTGCATTGTCTTCTTTGAAGGTTGTAATTGGTCTAAAATTTTTCCTAGCTTTTTCTTGGTTCATATTAAGTCTTTAAGGCTTAAAAACATTAATTTTAAGTGCCCTAGGGGTAAGGGTATGGGTGGGGATTACTTTCCACCCCCTTAGCCTCCTTGTTTGACTTTTAGGGTCACTCAAAAACCCTATTTTTGGTTGATTACGAAAATTGATTGTCTCCTCCATGTGTTGGTGATTCAAACTCCATCTTGAGTTTGCTTGAAGTCTAGTTGAGTTAAGGATCATACTTAGAGGATTTTGGAGTAGTTTTGGGGTTGTTACCCAATCTCTAATTTTAGAGAAAGTGGAAGATTGAAGGAAGAAAAGGGAAAAGTTCTTCTCAACTTACCATTTTACCATAACTCTTTGTGAAGGTAGGATCTCTTCACTCATTTGGTTTTGTTCTTCATGTTGTTCATGCTTGAATCTTGCATAAAGTATTGTGTTGTTCTTGTTTTTTCTTGCTTATGTGTTGGGATGGATTTGGAGGGATTTTTGTTTGTTCTTGATGCATTCTTATGCTTGTCTTGATGATTTATTTTTGAGGGGATTTTATGGGAATTGTTTTGGCATTACTCATCCTTAGATAGGGAAGAAGTGGTCATGTACAGGGGTAGGGCCTTAGTTGGACCTCAATGGTGTAGAGTCTCCTCTCATGGTGAGAGGAGGGAAAGAGGGTAGGGTGTATGGGCCCCTACTTATCATCACATGCCTTGTTTGATATTGTGAATTCTTGAATATGGAAAGGAATGAAAATCCTTGTGGTATTAGCCTCAAAAGGGCCTTGTAGAAGAATAGAAGTTCTTGAAGTTTTAGCCCTAAAAGGGCTATGTTATGGCACCATGATTGACGTCTCCCATTGGGAAAATCCACCTCCCCCCTAGTTAGGTTCTATGTTTGGACCTATTGTGTAAAATCGGCTTGGGGTGTATGCTTAAAATTGCTCTTGATGTTGTGATGTTCACCCCGGGTCAGCTGTTGTCTTCTCCTTGTATTTCCTTGAAGTTTTGAAGGTATTCGAAGAGAGTACTTGTGAAGGATTTTGAAGAGATTCCATTTGAATTGTAATATTATGTAAAATGTATTTGAATTTTGATGTGTTGGCAAAGAGATTGAGTTTTCTTACTGGTTCTTTCTCGATTGAGCCTTGAACCAAGATGAATAATAGAGAAAGAAAAAGATTATGAAATCCTCCTTGTATTGCCCTCATGTGATTTCAAGTTTTACATATGTTGTGAGAAAATAGATTGATAGATAATGACTTTAAATTATGAATTTTCAAGTTTCAATTATGTTAATAAAAAGGAAAATTGATATGTTGAAGTTTCAAATTTGATGTTTAGTAAGAGGAAATAAAAATCCTACATTGTGATCACAAAGTTATCTCTCTCCTTGTTAAGTTTCATAGTTGACAAAATCAAATTTGATTAAGAATTTTGGCTCCACCTTGAATTCTGAATATAAAGGAACATATACCTTGCTATGTGATGATTTATAAAACATAAATTCTATGAGAGAAAATAAATTATAACCTTTCTCACATCCATGTTTTAGCATGCTTAAAAAGGGGGAATCAATTTTTAATTAGGTTAAAAATAACTCATTGTATAAATATGTATATAGCCAAGAAAACATGCCAACACTTGGTCAAATTGGCTTTCAAATAAAAATGTGCATCTCCAACTCTAAAAACCCTCTCTGGAAAATGTATGGGGAAAAATTTAATTCCCCAAGCCACAAAGAATATTCTCTAAATGATTCTCTCTTGAATCTCAACTTAAATCTTTTCTAATTATATAAATAAATAAAAATTATCAATAAAGTAATGAGAATAGAAAAATATATATATATACATATATCCTATCTATCTTACCCAATTAACTTTATGGATTTACTACCCCCCCCCCCCCCCCCCCCCCCCCACCTTCATGCCCTGTTTGGCACAGGCTTTTGTGACATATCTCTATAAATTGAAATTTGTATTGAATGTTTATGGGGCTGAGTTCTACGCTTCCCCATGTACGTCCCTGACATGGTCATTGGGATTGGTAAGTGGCAGAGGTTGGAGTCTTATTCAAACAAAAAAAAAATTAAAAACTTCAACAAATAATTTAAGCCATCCCCTCCAATACCCCTAGCGTGCTCAACATGAAGGACTGACCGCACGCATGGCAGGGGGACAAGACTAGTGTGGGTATAGTCTTGGGCAGCAGGGTAGCTTGGGATTACGCCCAATCCACTTGGATGTGACTCAGGCCATGTGGAGATGTGTGGATGGGTTGTGAGGGCTAGTCTTGCCTTGTAGTGGTAGGTATAATAGTTCATGTCAAACTTATTTTAGATTAGTTAAGATGAGAGATATATATTAGATTTAGTTAGTTCAAATTTAAGTTAGAATATTATGTTGAGTAGCATAGTTAGTATGTTAGTTGTTTAGTTAGTGTTCCATGTTTAGTTAGTAGATTATATTGTTAAATTAGCTTGTAGATTGTGTATGTTAGTGGTGGTGTTAGGATAGTTTTAAGTTTTAAGTTATTAAATTAGCTTAGTTATTTTCTTCTAGTTTTGTTTTAAGTTAGCTTAGGTTAAGATTGTTTTAGAGTTTATAAATTAATGACTTTTAGATCTAATTTTAGTATTTAATTAGTATTTGATTGTGTAATTGTAAGTTAGTTTAGTGAAAAAAAAGAATAGTGTAGTTTGATTTAGGAATGTTTAATGTTAGGTTTAGTTAGAAGTCATTTCCATGTTGTAATATAAGTTATTTAATGATGTAAATAATTCTATTAGTTTTAATGTTTGATTGGTAGTATATGGAAGCTTGTTTTATTTTGTTACCAAATCATAGTTACTTTAATTCATATTGTTATTTTTCCTTAGAAATGTTGTATCTAATAAATTTAGATTTAAAATTTAATGGTTGGTAAAAGATTAATTCGCGTAACTCTAAGTGTTCATTGGTAAAGAAGGTTAAGGGATATGTTGCAACTATAAATTATCTTAGTAAATTTTAGTTGAGATTTTTGGTTAACTCAATTTTTAGCTATATTTTCTTATTATCGTTGTTATCATTCTCAATAGATCATTAATTCAATTATTTCTAGTTTTAGAATCGAGTTTGTTGTAGGTAGACAATTATTACATGATATAGTAGAAGGTAGTTCTTGATTTCTATGCTATGAACAATTAGACTTATTCTCCACCTGATCAATCTTATAATTAATACTACATATATCGTTCATTAACATTTTTCTGAATAAGGTTTTGAATAGTTAATCTTCATATGTTTTTAATTAGATTTGTTTAATTTTTAAGTTAGTAGAAATTAGATGTAGTTTAGTTTTAAGGTAGATTAGTTATTTAAAATAAGTTAATTTTTTTATTATAGATATTTCAAGTTAATTAAACCCGTATTCATGCAAATTGTTATTCAAATAAATTTTAATATATCATTGTAAAGTTTAAGTAATAACATAACTATTGTCAATACCAATTTAAAATCAAGAGTATAAATTTGACGATTGATTCATCCTCATGATTATAAACTTTAGAGTAAATGTAGTGAACCTATAATTTTGCTATGAAGCAAGCGTATCAATTTACTGACTTTTAATTATTAACTTAAAAAAAAAAAAAAATTGTTGTGTGTGTGTTTTACCCCTATATTTTGGGCATGACATATATATATTCCTTGTCAGAGGATGGACCCTATTAGGCATCTATAAACACTTTTAGTACATAAGAGTCCCTATTAGGAGACTTTGAATCCCTACTAGGAGATTCTAACCCTGTTAAGAGTTGTAGTACAATGTATGCAAGAAGAGCTCACTACCCAAACATGCACTTGCAATTACAAGACGAGCTCATTGCCCAAACAAGTAATTAGCCTTTAAGTTCCTTGAATGCAAAAGAATAAATTCTTGCATCTTCTTTTCAATTGATCTCTAACCTTAGCTCAACCTCAAATCACAAAATCATGTTCTCAAAAACTTTGCTTCATAAGATACAAAAAATTGCATTCATATTACTTTCACATTCGCATCACATTCACTTACAAACTTCTCAAGTTGTCTTTGCATATATATACTATGCAATTTTGCAAATTGTTGCTAGGTTTTCTAGGACTACAATATACTTCTCCAACTTAGAGTAAACATCTAGGATGTTGACCCTAATCAGTCAAGTAATTATTTTGTAAACAAAATAATTCCTTTACCTTTCATTCCAATGTTTTATAGATCTTAAATATCTCTTTTCTATACTATCTGTACTAATGTTTGAAGTTATACACATCATCACCAATATGAATATTGTCTCCATATAACCTCTCTCTCAAAAATAACATCATATAAACAAGTTATACTTCAAATATTGTTTTTTTTCTTTTTTCTTTTTTCTGTCTGATAAACATATAACTATATTCACTAGAACATGAATAATAACTATTAGAGTTAGTATTCCTACAAGCAATGCTAACCATATGTTCAACTCACTTCATTTTTCCTCCATGTAACCTTGCTAGTAATAATATCAAATTGGTAATAAGTTGCATACAAAACAATACACTGTTGTAAATCATTTTCATACTTAGAAAATTTTCAAAGTACCAAAAAACTAGGTATCTTTATTTTTGAGGTTTTCTACAAGCACGTACATCATGTGTTGCCATTAATGATAAGATTTACATATTTGCATATAGCCAATTGTCAACAATCTTCCCTTTTAGCATTGATGGCAACAAAGTAGGAAAATTGGCTAAGCATCAAAAATTTTACCAAAACTTACAACATAAATATACTTACCATCTATTACAGATACTTCATCTTACAAATGCTCCCCATTTTGACATGAGTAAAAAATCCATAACTTACTTACAATTTTCTCATAAAACTTCTCCCTTGTTGAAATCAATGACAAAGGTCAAAATGTCAAAAAAGCTATCAAAAAGTTCTATCTAACTGCTATGAAAAATTGTCAAAACTTGTCAAAATTAGATGTCTTTCTGCCTCAAGCTAATATCATCTTCATACAATCATCAAAATTTGTGTTTAGATTGTTAATACCTTTCTTCCATGTGTCCTTGGTTGCTTCCACAGTAGTGAGAATTGCACATAAGGCATATGATGCAATCTCAACTTCATTAAGGTCAGAGTATATGAAATTGGAACAAACTCCTTTGCTTTAACACATTCCTCCTACTGTTTCTCAATTGTTGATATTTTTAGAGCTATTAACTCTCTAATATTTTATACTCTTCTCAAATTAGGTCTTTCTCATATTGCAATTTTTTGATATAAGTGTGAACAATGGAAACTTGTCCTTCGAATTCATCAACTCTACTAGAGGGTTGTTGTAGCTGACCTGTCAGAGCTTCTATCTCACTCAGCTTCCCTTGCATCTTATTATCCAAAAATTTAGTCAACTTTTGAGATAAAGTACATTTTATGTATAGTACCTTTCCATCTTGTTGACATCTTCAGAGTTTGTTGATATAAATATCAAGACTTAGCAAATCATTCTTTATGTTCTAACACACAATGCTAAAAAGATTAGCATCATGAGAAATTTGAGCCTTTATTTTGGTACACTCAAAAAATTAGTAAATTAATCATCAAAATATTTTACTACAACTTTGGCTCTCTATTTGGGGTCAACTTCTGTATGTTTGGTTGCTAGAGTGCTATGCAATCTATCAATTACCTCCATTAATGCTCTATGTAGACTCTTGACTTTCTTGTTCTTCTCAATTAACTCATTCAAAGATGAGATCAAGTTATATTAATCATAATCACCACCTATAAGATCGGCAAGAGATAGTGGAGTAGATGAGTTGGATTTTTTAGTATCATCTTCATTTACTTTCTTCTCTGCTACCTCTCTTGCTTTTCTCTCTTCTTCTTCCTTCTCCTCTTTTTCATTCCTTTCATGTTCTTTCTTTTCTTCTATTTTTCCTCTTCTCTCCTCTTCTTTTCTTCTTTCTTCCTCTTATCCTCCTCAAGCAATTTTAGCTTGGTTTCTTCAATCTTCTTCTTTTTTCCCTCTAATTGCCTCTTCTCTTCTTCAAATCGATTTAACTAATCTTGAATGTCCTCAGAATGAGACTTAGGATGATTAAAGCTTTCAAAAGGATTCTCATCATGGTGTCACCACTTACTGACACTTCCAAAGTTTTCTCTATTATGGTAGGTAATGCCTTTGATTCAGACATCATTTGGTTGATGGTTGTAGCTATTTCACTTCTTATAACATTCTTCTCACCTCCCATAAACAAAAATGGCCTCATCTTATTTCTCAAGTAGGGTGCTAGTTTATTCATAAATTTCTTGATTTCTTCTTCATCATCATTTTTAAATATAATCCTTATCATTTATTTATGAAGTTCCACGTCTTCCTCATGAGCTGGTGCCTTCTTTTCTATAAGTCTATCATAGACTTTCTGATTTACAATACCTTCAATATCTTCAAGTTTCAATTTATTAATAATCATATATCTCATAGTATAGATATCAATATGATCTCTCTTAATATCAATTTTTATGTTAATATTTTCTATCTTCAGTTTCTAGGGTTGTCTTGTTTTACCTGTTGACTACTTAGAAACAATAACCTTTTTAGACTTCTTAACTTCTTGTTCCTCATCATCTTCCTCACTGAAGTCTCCAATTGTCAACAATTTTTTCTTCCTTTTCTCAGGTCCAATGGCTAGTTTCTTAAGTCTTTTTGTCTTATGAGTCTCAACTTATACAAAACTTTTAGACTTCTTTTGGGTTCACTTGGCTGCTTGGCTGATACAATAGCATATGGAATGCTTTGTTTTGTGGGAGTCACTACAATAGACACACCTAATGCTTTCCCAATTGATAGAGGTGTTACATACATCACACCTTGTTCACCAACTTGCTTTAGTCTAGAGATAGTTTTTCTAACTACGTGTGATTCTCTTTCTAACATATTAGCCTCAGTTAATTCTTTCTTCATTATAGTCTCAATCTTCTTATAAGATGTTTTCTCCAAGGATGCCTGGTAAGTTGACTAATTTTTCTCCTCACATGTTCCAAATTTGTAAGATGCTTGGTCTTTTCTAGAGTTTAACAATAGATCAAGTAACCAATAGTTACATCATCACTCAATTCTTAACCCAAGGGATCAAGAAATTTTTCCAAAGGTTCTACTGCTTCAATATGTGTTATATCTATATCTACCATAAAGCATATATCATCCTTAAATCTATCAACAATTGCAGGTGCAATTCTGAATCTCTATTTGATCTCATTTTGGAATGTTCTCATAATCAAGTTTCTGTTGTCCAATATTTTATATGTAGGATGCCTTCTGCATAATTTTTTTTATCTTATCCATAGTACACCTTTCACTACTCATAAAATTTGTAACTGATAGAAATGGAAATATCTTAAGTATACGAAAGAAAATGTGATTGATAAGTGACTAAAATTTGAAAACACCATTCTAAGTTCTTTGAATTTTCTCTGGATTCTCAAGGAGTTGTACTCTCAAAATCTCATTCAAATTCACTTGTTCTTTCTTAAAACAAATCTTGTAAGCTACATAGATAAAGCCCACTGACAACTCATCACTCTTAGAACTTACACAAATAGAATATGCAATGATTTTGCTCAAGAATCTCACATCATGTTGTCTGATGGTGTTGATCACCATTGCCTTACCATTATAAATTGCCTTAGTATAACTTTCAATCTTTTTCTTAACTAATTTCTCACCAATAGGTACACTGCCTTGTTTTCTAAAACTAGTAACCTCATGAATAAGGTTGGCTGAAATGTCAACTACATTATCTCCCATCCATAACTTTCTATTATGAATTCTGCTCAATATGATCTGAGTCCATTGTTTGTTGTCAAGTTCATGGTAGAAATGATATCTAAATAATTCTAAATCCTTCAGATGTTCAAATATGGGCTTCACAGTCATATCATGGTTGAAAACAATTTCCATATCCTTGTTCATAAACTCACTTCCAATAGTTTCAAACTTGCTAGTTAAATAACTTCCTATGTCTTCCAAATATACTATGTTGTTTAGAGTTGTTGATAGAGCCAAATTAACCTTTCCTTCTAAGGACTTCATAGGAGTAACCTTTAACTTAGTTCTCTCATCATCCTCAACATTATGAACTATAGAAATATCCATAATTTTACCAAATATAAATTTATCGAAGAAATTTTGTGCGAAAAATGATAAAATACTTTTTCCCAAAATAGGGTTTAGCTCAAGATTGCCTTCTCAAATTGCTTATGAGTGCTCTAAGCTTATGAGATAATTGAAATATTGAAATAATCAAGTTTGTACTGTAGTGCCTCTCCCATTTGACTTCTGTAAGTAATCTTGATGGATGCAACCTTGCTGATCTTTTGTTGTGATGGATCATGATTGTGACCCTGAGTGGTCTACACCGTTGAGGTGTTTGGATTTATGTTTCTTTATCGTTGCATTGATTATGCTTTTGATTGATCTATGAGATTATGATGTGATTTTTGGTTCACTGAGGTTTGTGCCAGTGGTTACCAAGATCGATGTGGTATCATGAGGTTGTTCCGTGATTACCCTAAGATGTGTGCAGAGATTGCACTATGTACTTTTACCATGCTACATTGGACTAGGCTCCTGTAGCAATGGTTAGTCATGTTTATGACTGTGTTCGCTTATGTGTTTTAAGTGCCTTATTTAATGCGTAAGTAATTAAATGGATTGTTCATGTGGGATTATTTTGGTTATATGCTACAGAAATTTACCTTGTTATATTTCTGATTAGAGAGATATTTGTTACTCATGTTATGTTTACATTTGAGAGGACCCGAGGGTTAGATGTTACACTTTGATTCCAGTATCATGGATTTTAGACTACTATGTTATTTAGTTAAGCATATTGCATGATGATGCCATTTTGAGATGACAGTGTGTTTTATGATGATATCTGGTTATCTGGTATTTGGACATACTTCTGATTATGTTATGTGATGGATTTAATGCTATGGTTATTTACTTCATTCCTACGTTGTTATGCTTTATGCGAACGTGAGTGATGTAAATAGATTATTTTAATATAATAAAATAAATGGTAAAATTAGGTGATTTAATGCATTCATTACTTTGGCTATGTTATTATATGCAATTGCACTTGATCATGTTGTTTAGTGTGTAGGATTTATATCCCTGGCAGTGGCACACGGAGTTAGTGATTCAGCCTTTCATATTTTACCAATGTCGCCTTTGTATGGTCAACGTATCCTTTATTAAAATGTTTAATTTAAACCTTTCGATGATTATTAAACCGAAACTCATTTGCATTATGTGATTAGACCAATAAGCATGTCTGTGCATTTTTGAGGTTCGCATTGTCGCAAAAGTTGTTGAAGAGATTTATGTGTTTTTGGGTTTTTGAGCTTTTTAATTGATTTATTTTAATTTCTAGTAGCTTTGCCATAGATGAATTCCTATTTATAGGAATAGCCTATTTTCGTTTGGGTCGATTCAGGGTTTAACAAGATTGGCTGGTTAAATGCCCTAATCGATTATTCACTTGAAAAGTGAATAAATATCCAAAAAGGAATTTAATTCCTCACTTCTCACTTTTGAATTGGAAAGTTGGACAGTAAAACCCAAAATCCTCTTCATGAGGATTTACTGTTTTGTTCGTTGTGGGAGCTACGGGCGTGGGATCGTCGCGAGGTTGGGCTCGTTGGATCTACCTCGGGGAAACTTTGGATTGCCGCAATTTTCAGCTACTTCTGCGGGATATTTATTTTATGGTTCAGATTTCTGTTTTGCCCTTTTGGCTGTGAGGTAGGGCTTTCCTGTTTTATTATTTCTGCTCCATTTTTGCTTTTATTTTTGGTAGCCATTTGTTTGGAGGCTAAGAACTAGTGTTCCCCTCCGTTTCTGTATGCTAGTTCTACCCGGTTGGGCAGGTATGAACATTTTCCTATTTTTTGGGATGAGGGTTTGGAATTTTATGCCGTTATGCTGGCCGTTTTTGCATACGGTGTCCGATTTCATTTATTTTTGGATTTTTGGGGTTTTTGAACCCAAAGGCCAAATGGGTTTTAATTTTGTAGTTTTCCAAATTTTTGGGGTTTTTACCTTGTTTTGCGTGCTGCCTTGTTTTCTCGAGTTTTCTTGGCACAATGTGGGTTGTGGACCTTGATGATCCATTTGGATATCAGTCAGACCACTTTTGCACTTTTATGTTGCATTGGGATGCATGTTGCATCCGTACTCCTGACGTTGTGTTCGGTTGAGTGATTTTATACTTGTTATGGTTTCTTTTGAACCTTTGCCTTTTGTTCGTGAACGCTAGGATTCGTGTAGAATCCATACTCTTGGATTGAGGCTGGTTGAGTGAGTTCATGAAGTTTGGTCTTGCTACATCATTGGGATTTGTGTAGAATCCATACTCTCGGATTGAGGTCGATTGAGTGATTTAATGATGTATGGTCTTATTGGCTTTGGGATTCGTGTAGAATCCATCCTTCCCATGTTGCCTTCAGTTGGGTGTTTTCTTTGCATTGTGTTCTCATTCCTGTCCTTGTGTTATGATCTTCGTGATGGTGGTGCGCCACACATGAGTATGTATGCGTACATTTGTTGGGTGACTTGCAAGGCCCGATCTTCCGTGGATTTGCCAAAAGTTATGATCATTGGGGTTGGGATGGGAGTATGCATGCCCATGGGCACTTGTTGTAGGATGAGCTTGGGTAGGGTAGGGTAGCATATGGAGGGGGCTTCTATCTCGCAGCATGATGACCTTAGTCCCACAGGGTTGGTAGAGGAAGTTTTAAATAAGTGATAACTAAATAAAATGTGTGACTAGTAATAAAACTTAAGATAATAAAATGGTACTTTTGTGTATTGGCCTTCCATTGAGGGAGTTGAGCTACATGGTATATTGGCCTTCCATTGAGGGAGTTGAGCTACACAGATCCGAGCTTGGGCTTGTCGATGCCAAGCGACTCTCCATGATGTCAGCCCCTACTTAGTAGCCTTTTGAGTGTCTGACCAAGACCTGTACTCCTTGCATTGTCTTAGGTTCTTGGTTGCAGCCATCATACTGTCTGGCATGAGTGTTAGCCTTGGATGTTGTGCTTTTGTGTGTTTTTGGTTGGATCATTATCTCCATCAGCATGGCGGGTGTGGACCTACGGGTGCCACATGGTTGGGAGGTGTAGCTACCTTCACCACTACTAGGGACTGGTGTATAGAGACGGTCTCTTATCTTAGTGCGACCGTTGTTGGATGTCTTCACTTGGTACTTCGGGTTCCAGAGTATGCTTTCTTGTTATCTATGCTTTCATTGGGATGCTTGTATATCATGTTTAGATGATGTTAGTTTATTTGACGCATTCCCTTATTATGATGCTTGGCATATGATTAGATGATTTTATTTGATTTAGTAGTATATCTGTTGCTTACTGCCATTTTGCATGTGATAGGTGATGTTATCTATCGTAGGATTATTTTATGCTTTACTACTAGCATGTTAGATTTCCTTATGCTTATATTGTTGCATGTTTTAGTAGTGACATCCATATTACGACAGTACTGACGATCTGGTCAGTGGCTTGGGATGTTACACGCGGGGGATGGCTAGGACCCACGATGGTCTTATGATGCTATTGATGATTGGGAGGAACCGCGTACTTAGTTTGGTTGTTTTATTCTTGAGATGTATTTCTGTACATTGTGATGTTGCTTTTGTTCTCTATGATGTTTATTTCAGTGTGTTCTTTGCTGCTGTAGTTTAGATGGATAGATGTTCTCCTTGCTGTGTTGTTCTTGTGCTCGAGTGTTCGTTCCTCGAGCCTTCGTGGATTCGGTACTCCCCGGTGTGGAGGTTCTTTTGTCGAGTTTTCCCCGTTTTTGAGTTCTGAAAGTGTTTTTACTTTCTATGGGTGACATTTGTTCAGCATTGTGCGACACTGATAAAGTATTGCACGCCCATAAAAAAAATGTCGTACGATACTATAAAGTGTCGCACGCATTACTAGAGAAGTTTCGTACGACACTGAAAGAGTGTCGCATGACTTTATGAGAAATGTTGCGCGATACTTTTCTAGTATCGCACGCCTTCTTGAGAAGTGTTGCACTCAGTAAGAGAGAAGTTTCGCCCTCCCTTAGTAAAAAGTGTCGCACGATTTTTGTGAAAAACCTGCGCGTGCCATCAGCGGGCACTTTTCTTCGTGATCCGATCTTTTTGAGAGTGGTTTTGGATACCCTTTTGGGCATTCTTCGAGCCTATGTTGTTGCATTTTGAATTCAGGAGGTTTCTTTTGAAATTCAATTTTTGGGTTTCTGTTGTAGTCCTTCGGGGTTTAAAATATATTGTTTTAAGTATAAGTTAATTCCTTATACTTAAGATATATTTTAATATATGCGACAAATCGTTTGAGATAGGTTTCAGACCTCTCAGAGATAAGTTATGGATTCTAGGAAATTTCAGGGCTTCAGAAATCCAGACTTCGCCAATTTTCAGGGCTTCAGGATTTCAGGCTTAGCCAAATTTCGAGATTCTGCATTTTACCCTAGCTTGGTGTTTTGTTGATGAGTGGTCATTTCTTGTGCCCTCATCTTGTTGTGGTGGTTGTTGGCTTTTGTTTGGGTGTGTCAGTTGGGTAGTGGCATTCAGAGATTCATTGGTTGCCGAGATTGTGTTGAAGTCTTCCGTTGTGATCGTTGTGATCCCTGTATGATGTTGTCATGTGCATTCATACTTGTAAAAAAAAAAAATCTTGGCTTGATTTGAATCCTTGTTTCCAAGGACCTCCGGGCGGGGCATTACACGTACTCTATTTATTTATTCAACTTGAACTTGCACTAATTAATTACTTTGCCAAATCCAAAAAGCTATTAATTTCATTCTGAAATCAAATATCTGCTCATAATTATATGTCTGATCTTCAAATGCTACCTGATGTTAATCATAGTTTCCTTACATAATGAAAATTCTCCACAAAATTTTCCATAAAAAAATAGATTTCATGTTCTGTCATAGGATAAACTTTTCCTATCATAACAGTAACTCTTATTTCCTTTGTATCTTGTTCTGATAAGCTCCAAATTGCAAGCAAGGTTAGATACAATCTAAACTCTTCTAGATACATCTTCTCTCAACCTTGTACTCATAGTTTGGTTTTTATATGAAGTTTCAAATTTTGGTGCTATGAATAAGCTTAATTCAACTTGGTTGAATCAAACTCAATTATTGACTTTAATCTTCTTATCTCTGCATCATCTAACTTTTCTTCAGATCTAATAGTTAATCCCTTTACAAATGTCTCATCAAGTTCTTCTCAAAGTTCACTAACTACATTTATTTGATCTTCATTATCTTTCTTAGTTCCAAAGTTCCTTTCATGATTTCTTCCATCATTTTTGAAGTTTTTTTCATTGTTCCTTTTGTTTTTTAAGTTTCTTTCACTATTCCTTCTGTCCATTTTGCAATAGTTTACTATATGTTCGAAGTTGTTGCATAACTACCTTATTGGGTTCTTCTTCTAGGATTTTGTTGATCCAATAGGTGCTTGACAACTCTGGGCTATGTGTCCAAAGTTGTTACACTTATAACACATGATCTGCTTTCTTTCTTCATAAGATCATCTTTTTCTTGATGTCCTCTCATTAGATCTTCTTCTATCTATAGAGTAAGTATTTCCAAACATTCTACTATTTCTTTTATCATTATCATATTTAGGTTTCTTACAATTAATTTCTTTATGACCAATACCATGACAATTATGTGAATAAAAATTCGTAACATTATTGAATGATTTATTTGTACAGTCTCTTTTCATATAACCTATTTCCTTACGTGAAAAATACTTACCTATAAATTCATACTTGGTTTCTTTAGGAGATTCAACTTGCCTAGGTTTGTCCAATTTTTTAGTTTCCTTGTCTTGTCCAACTTTGTTAGATTTATTAGAGGATTGAATGGATTCAATCCTATCATCATATTTATCTTATTCTTCCAGGTTTGATCCACTTTTAGTTTTCTTTGCAGACATGTTAAATAGGTAACCAAGACCAGTCTTTTCATAGGTAGGTCTTTGTATTGACATTGATTCATCAAGCTTTTCTCTACTAGAATAAAGATTTTCAAGCTATACCTTGCTTTGAGTTAGTTCACCTTTCACAATAGCGTTGTACTTTTGAAGCGCTTCATGATTTTCTTTTAGTGCTTCAAGTTTAGATGTCGTCTTTGCTAGATTGGCTTTAAGATCTAAATTTTTAGTCTTCAAATCATATTCAACTTTCCGAAGATCACTCTTCAAACTTGACTTTAGATTTGTAATCTTCAATTCATGCTTCAAGATCTTCTACTCTATCTTTAGTTTTGAATATTCATCATCACCAGTTTCAGATTTTGTAGATTCAAGCTTGGATTTGAGATGTTCAATCTTGTCCTTCAGTTGTCCAATGTATACTTTGGAGTCTTCATATCTATCTTTCAGCTTATCTCTTTCTTCAATAAGGAGATCAATTTATTCTTTTTCCTCTTGAAGGATATTCATCAATTGTTCCATATCCATAGGGATCTTACTCAAGTGGTTAAGCCTATTCTGAGTAACTATGCTCTGATACAAATTGTTAGAAATAGGGAATACTGAGAGGGGGGTGAATTAATATTCTACAAACTTTTGTCACCATCTGGATATTATTTATTACTTTGAACCATGCATAAGAAATTGAAAAAGTAATGCATAATAATAAGAGTAACTATTCACACATAGAACTCATAACACCATACATTTTTAACTAGGGAAACCCTGGCCAAGGGAAAACCTCGGTGGGAATGATGCCCACAAAGATATATTGATACCTATGGGCCTTGTTAGGAGTTTATAAATACATTGGGCCTTGTTAGGAGTTTATAAATACATTCAATACATAAGGGTCCCTATTAGGAGACTTTGAATCCTTGCTAAGAGATTCCAACCCTATCAGGAGTTGTAGTATAATGTATGCAAGAAGAGCTCACTGCCTAAACATGCACTTACAATTACAAGAAAAACTCACTACCCAAACAAGTAATTAGCCTTTAAGTTCCTCAAATATAGAAGAATAAATTCTTGCAAATTATTTTTAGCTGATCTTTGACCTTAGCTCGATCTTGGATCACATAATCAGGTTCTCTAAAACTTCACTTTATAAGATACAAAATTTTGCATTCATATTACTTTCACATTCACATCACATTCACTTACAAACTTCTTAAGTTATCTTTGCATATATATACTATGCCTTTTCACAAATTGTTTTTGGGTTGGATAAGACCACAATATACTTTTCCAAATTAGAGTAAACATCTAGGATGTCGGCCCTAATTGGTCAAGTAATTATTTTGTAAACAACATAATTCCTTTACCTTTCATTCTAATGTTTTGTAGATCTTAAATATCTCTTTTTTGTATTGTCTATATTGATGTTTGAGGTTATACACACCATCACCAATATGTATATTATCTCCATCTAACGTCTCTCTCAAAAATTACATCATATAAACAAGTTATACTTCAAATATTGTTCTATGCTCCTATCTGATAAACATATAACTGTATTCACTAGAACATGAATAATATTCCTGCAAGTAATCCTAACCATATGTTAATCTCACTTCATTCTTCCTCCATGTAACCTTGCTAGTCATAACATGATGTCGACAATAAGTTTCATACAAAACAACACACTATTGTAAACCATTTTCATAATTAAACAATTTTCTAAGAACCAAAAAGCTAAGTATCTTTATTTCTAAGGTTTTCTACAAGCATGCACATCACGCGTTGCCATTAATGAAAATATTTACATATCTGGATATAGCCAATTGTCAACAATGAGGACAAGGTGATAAATCTTATTTTGCATCTAGCATTGAGGATTGATACCGGATTACTTCATTTTGAGATGTCAAATCTTTTGATTATTGAGAGAAATTTGAATGAAAGGAAAGATATGTTGAGATTTTTTTCATAAGTGGGTTAATTGGGAAGAAGAAATGATTAACATATGTACAAACATCATAGATAGAGTCCATATTGATGATACAATTGAGAAAACAAACGATTATGTCATGGGGTTAGTAGGTTTACATGTAAATAGAGAGTTAATCTAGAGAAAGGTAACTTTTTTCCTCTCTAATATGAGAATAAGGTTTTTGATATTTTTCCTTCTATTTTAAACAATGATCATGTTCTAAAAGTCTTCGAAGAATGGGATGAGGATTTATATGTCTTTCTAAGCCACAAAATGACCAATATATTAAATAATGATGATAATGATCAGTTTATTGAAACTATAGAGAAATGGTAGAGGAATTTTTTTTTATAAATCTTTTATTTCTGATGTTAAGCAGTTGAGGGAAAGGTGGAAAGAAATTAATCATGTTGAAAAGGACATCATTGATTTTAGTTGGCCCGATGATACTACTTACAATGATTTGGTAATAAAGTATGCACCCAGGACAGAGTTCATAAGTGGAGATTGAGGAATAGTTACAAGAACAAGATAAAATAGAAAAAGCTCCTCAACCTACTAAAGAGTTTTCCCTAGAACCAGTTGAAGAAAGTGTTCTTGAAGAGGAATAAGTTATGAAACTAGACAAACAAGTCACAGTAGAGATGGAAAAAGATAACACACAAATAGCTGAAGGAGACATTTCAAAGAAAATAAAGAAAGATCTAGTTATTTATCTAAATGGGATATCTTACTTTTGTGGTTCACTCACTATGGATATACGTAGATGAAAAATTATTGAAACTACCTTCACAATATGCAAAGTACTAGGTGTGTGTTTTGAATAATTGTCTCGTAAAGTTAATGATGATGAAATTTGTTTTCCTTTTGTAACCATGTTTTGTACCTTATCATTAAAGGGCAAGTGTCTATTAATCTTCTAGGTTTAAAGCTCATTGAAATCCTTGTCTATAAAAGGATTACCAAGATTGGGATTGAGGGTCCGAGTTTTGAGAGAATGAAAGTTATTATCATTTTTTGATCTATCTACGAATATTTTGTAGAGTTTTTCTCTATTTCTTGTTCATAGAAAGAAATATAGGATCACATTGTGTTGAGCTTGTCTAGAGTTATATTTTCATAAGATCTAACATACCATTCTATTATTTCAAAGTCAATTAATACAAATGGAAAAGTATTGTGGGATACTCGATTTGGATTTTTTCTTTGCCTGTGTTATTTTTAATTTTTTGAGATTTTATAACAAAGTCTATTGAATTTTAGTTAAAATTAATTTCAAATCATATCCAATTTCATGTTCTTCCCATAATCTAATAGATTATGTAATTTCTTAATGTGATCTACGAGAATTAAGGGTTCCATGAGTAGATTTTGATAAGAATGAGTTCTTAATTTGAGTATTGACATTTCTTCTCACAAAGTGAGGGAATAGATCTACTTTGTATGTCAATTCTGTGATTATATAGCCCAATAGATAAAGCACTAGTCAATATTGAATGATGAATAAGTAGAGATGATGCTATGAAGTATCAATATCTTAGATCTAAAAATATCTTATGGTTTCTTTAGTGGATCTAAAAAGTTATCCTATGGTTGGTTTAGAGAGCTTTAGGTTATGGAAGATTAGATATCTTACATACTTTGTGAAATTTTTGTACTAGAAGAATTAAATGCACTTATTTGTTATAGTGGAATTTGAGAAAAAAAATTATTAGTAAAAAGGGTAATAATAAATTTTAAGGTACGCCCACCTGAATCTTGTGGAATTCAAAGGGAAGAAGACTTCAAAGTCTTACTACTTGGTCCTATTGGCATGTATGGGAATATCTATAATGGTCTTTAGCAAATTGTTAGGTATTTTCCAAATTCTCAAAGGGTAGTTAAAATCCTATAAAATTGTAAGGAAACTTAGGTGTTGAAATAACTTCCTACACTAATCCCTTAAGAAAAGCACTGTGCAAATTCCTATTAAATCCTTTCAATTTCAGATTTGATATTATGTAAACAATAATATTGTAGTCAACCATGAATACAAAAAATAGATAGAGAAAGAAAATACATAAACACAAAGATATGCCGATGGGGGAAAACCTTTCGATAAAACAACCTCACCCCTCCAAAACTTGCACAATGTATTATCTTCAACACAAAAGGTTACAACACACTTGCAATGCAAGTTCTTTCAAGACATGGAAGACCAATCTAGTAGGAACATACCATACCAAAAATACACTTTCTCACTTCCTATCTGAAACCCTAAAAAATGCTTATATCATTTGCTTTCATTTTAGGGTAATTTCCAAAGAACAACTGTATTAGGGTTTTACCATTCTCTGAAAAATAGGAACCCAAATTTTTTTTTAGGGCGATGCCCAAAACTTGTGCGTGAGTTGGAGACTCAAGTGCACAATACTCAACAATAAATTGCCACATCTCTTCACATCTTCACTCATCATCAAAATCTTCTAGAGATAGCTCTTACACATTAGAGGAATCCATCACAACCATTTCAGCCATGATATCCTTACACACAATTCAAGATGATGATACTTACAAGTGGAGTGACACATCAACATGCCAACTAGACATGTACACTCACACTTAACTAAATTATTTGAAAAGAGGTACATTTACAAAACAAATAATAAGAATAGGAATTATCCAAGGTTGAGACACCTTATTCCTAACAAAAATTAGGAGCCAAGACATTAGTGGTTTCTAGTTCAACTTTTGAAGTCAAATATAATTCATTTTATGTTTTGATCTTAGCATCATAACTTTGTTTGCATCATCAATGATTTTATCTTCAGAATGATTTAATTTAATAATACATACCTCAGAGTGTTATGAGTTTCCCTTAGTTCTTTAATACATACATATATCCTATTATCAATATCAAAGAATTATTTTGGTTCTTGATCTTGATCTTTGTTATTTTTTGTGTTAGTGTTTGGTTATCTTCATTATCTAGCCCATGGTAATACATTATTTATTGAATCTAAAATCTCTCATCAATCGTAACATTAGCACTATCAACTAATACTTTTAGTCCAAGATAGTAACATTTAAATGCCTTACTCTTTGTGGATTAACCAATAAATATCCATTCATTACTTCTAGGATGAGACTTGTCTAGATCATCATCTCTTCTAATATAGAATTTACTACCAAATATTCTGAAATACTTGACTGAAGGTACATGATCATACCATAAACCATATGAAGTCTTACCAGTGCGATGCTTGATTTGATCTTTGTTCACTGTAAGACCACAGTGGTGATTTATTCCCTCTGATGCATCTATGGTACCTTTCCTTCAAGCATCAATGTTCTTCTAGTATCTATAATTGTTCTATTCCTTATCTATACTACTCCATTTTACTATGGTGTCTTAGGTATTGATGTATATATGTAAATTCTATGATCTTCACAATATATTGAATCTATATGATGCAAGTTCTCTACCTTTGTGTGCTATTAAGACTTTAATCTTCAATATTTATTCATTCTCAAATTTTGTCTTGTAAACCTTGAACTTATAAAATGACTCATATTTTTCTTTAAGAAAAGAAACCTAAATCATTCTTGAGTAATCATTAAGAAAGAGTATGAAATATTTCTCACAATAGTGTGACCTTGTATTTGTAGGACTACAAAGATCTATATGAATTGGATCCAATCATCCTTTAGTAGTATAGGTATTGCTTTGAAAAATGTTCCTTATTTTTTTTATCACAACACATTCCTTATGTGCCATATTAGTAGGCTTCACTATATTTGGAAAATCTTTTAAAATGTTAGCATTACTAAGATCTTCACAATGTTATCAAAATTTACATGACAAAATTGTGTATGCTATAACCAATTATCATCTAACTTTTTTAAAAAATAGCTGACTTCTAATGAGTTCCATTGAAATACATTAGCTCTTGTCTTGGTACCTAATGTATGACTAAAAGTGAGCACACTTATATAAATCATTATTCTCAAAGAATCCCATAGATTATGAAACTTGAGAGGTGGCTTATAGATCTTCATCTAAGATGTGCAAGGAACCAAATCATGTGGTTGTGGATCTCAAATGAACCTAAATATGGAGATCCTTGCAAGGTGTACCATAGAATGAGATATTCAAATAGTACAAGTAATGAGTATCCTAATATCTAAGAATCAAGTGAAATGCAATACAATCTAACTAGGATGAGAATACAAGATTAATCTACTATGTGATTTAAGAACAAGGAAAGAAAACTAAGCTAACAAAATAAAGATTACGAACCCCTAGTTAATCTTTGTGACCTATTATAAATGTAATAAAAAGAAAATATAATTTGGAATACAAGTATGCAAGAGTGCAAGTGGGTGCTCGAGTTCTCAAAAAACCAAAAATGGCTACATAACATTAGCATGAACTGTAGAGATAAAAAGAGTGAAGGGAGAACCTCCATTTAAAGAGATTTGGATGGTTAGAGATTAATAGGAAAAATAAATGGTTAAAATTTATTCTTTAGTTGATCCATGTGCAAGATATTCTCAAGAAGAAAAAGGGATGGATGAGAATGAGATGAAAAAGATGAGTGGTAGAGGCTAAGAGGCAAAAGAGATTCCACTCACCTTGGAAAGTGTGCATTCAAGTTGTAGACAAATTTCTTGTTCATGAGACTTATGAATGAGGTATTGAAGAAATTTCTAGAAAAAATTGTTATTGTCTATCTAGATGATATTTTGATTTTCAATAAAGCTCTAGATGAACAATTATTGCACATTCGTAGTGTCTTTAGAGGTTGAGCGAAGAAAAAATATTGATTAATTTGAAGAAGTGTAGCTTTGTAAAAAGGAGTTAGTCTATTTGGATTTTTTTGTATCATTTGATGGTCTCAAAATTGACCTATAAAAGGTCAAGGTCATCCTAGAATGGCCTACCCTCTACCAATGTGGTGAGATCTTTCCGTGGTTTGGCTAGTTTATGTAGGAAGTTCATTAGAAATTTTAGCAACATCTATGCACCCCTAAGTGAAACAATGAGGGGGGTTTGAAAGGAGTTAAAGTGTACTACATGAGCTACAAGGAGCTTTGAATTTCTAAATAAGAAGGTGACAAAGAAACCTATGTTAGCACTCCCTAATTTTAACAAGGTTTTCCATATGGATTTTAATGCTAGTGGTAGTACCATTGGAGTTGTATTGAGCCAAGAAGGTAAGCCTATTGCATATTTTAGTGAGAAATTAAATGATGAAAATAAGAAGTATTTTTTTTATGATCAAGAGTTCTATGCAATAATTTAGGCTTTAAAAAAATGGAGGCATTATTTTTTCCCAAAAGAGTTTGTTTTGTATACTGAACAACATTAGGAATTACAATACCTAAATAACCAAGGTAAATTTAATTAGATACTTTTGATATGGGTAGATTTCTTGTAGAGCTATACATTTATATTGAAACATAGAAGTGGTAGATCTAATAAAGTTGTGGATGCATTAAGTAGGAGACACTTATTACTGACAAAAATGCATGTTGAAGTGGTTGGGTTTAATGAACTCAAGACACTGTACCTTGAGAATCTTGATACTAATTCTGTGCTCAAAAGCATATAGAGTTCTTAGATACCATTCCATAAATGTAAATGATTCATCAATTAGAGTCCCAAATAAAAAATTATGCCTCCAAGAAGTTGGGCTACCATTTTTGGAACCTTCTAATTTTGGACCGACTTCTAATGTAACTTCTAGAACCTTCTATTTTTGTAGTGTCCCCCAAATGGCATAATATAAAATGTATTCCTAACCCTAAAACTAATTCATCTTACTTAATATTAATTCTTATGATGTAAAGGATTTTTTTTTTGAGTTTGGTAGAAGGTATTAAATGAAGGAATTTTCTCCAGAATCTGATAATATTGTAAGCCCATATGGCATGTAATTGAGTTTGTTTTTTCTACAATGAATATAATAGAATAAAAATTCTAATAATAAAAGTCTCATTTCCTATTGTGTTCATTTTTTATTGTGTTGTTCCCTCATAATTGACCTTAAAATATGCAAGGTAAAATGTTGTTTTGCCCCAAAAATTATGGATATATATCTACTATAGAAAATATGGTTGCAAATTTGTGATCAAGACATTAAAAAAAACCCAAAAAACCCAAAAAATATCACATCTCCATATATAGGTTGACTTGGGTGATGTCTACCAATGGGTTTATGGGATGATGGACATTTCCTAAAGAACATAGACAAAGTCAACCCAAATTTTTCTTGGAGCCTCAACTTATAGTTTTTTTATTTGAATTTGTAATTTCAATAAACTTTTCCTACACATAATAAAAGATGAGGTTTCTATTGTTGAATGAGGGCTTGACTTTTTCAATCCCTATATTAAGGAATCAACCTTGAAATTGAAAATTTAGATTAAGATAAAGGAAATGCTAGTATGTAGTAGAATTGAATCTAATAATGCTAAATATCATTACTGTTGTAGATGCAATTGAATTTAGCACATAATTATGTACGCAAATATAATAGCCTAGACTCAAAGAAACCCAAAATGAACCATAGAATTCAAAATTGTAGACTTTTTTCCACCCTTTAGCCTTTTGGTGATAATCTATTAGAGATTTTCTTTATGGGCTAAGTTCTATTTATTTTTGGGCAGGAATAGTTATTTGGGCATTCTCGAGTGCTCAAAAACATTGTACATTTTTGGGTGTCAAAGGAGCTAGTTGAATAATTTTAACTATTATATGAGTCCATTTTTTCTCATTCAACATTCACAGACTAAAAATGTAGTGTATTTTCGTGCCCATATAGGATTACATGATAGTTTGAAGAGAAGGGACTCTTTTTTGCAATGTTGCACAAGCCAAAACTATTGTGCATTTATGGGTGTTGTAGGAGCTTCATCAAATGAGTTGGCTTATTGAAGGAACACTTTTTTTCTCATTTGATGTCATGATCTTTCATAGGTTGTGATCTTGTGATGTGCTACATTGCATGTCTTTACATTGTAGGTGTGTTTTGTGTTGTGATGTTGCACGTTAGTGTATTTTTGTGTCTGTGCATGATCACAAGACATTTTGAAGAGAGAAATTTTAGGTTGTGATCTTGCACTACATTGCATTTTTTGGCGTTGAAGGAGTTTCTCATCATCAAAGAACTTTTTTTGCTCATTTGATGTCATGATCCTCCAATGTTGCAATCTTGCAATGTTGTGATCTTGTATTGTGCGACATCGCAAGTCTCTATGTTGTAGTGTGTTTTGTGCTACAATGTTGCATTGTGGTGCATTTTTTTGCCCATGCACAATCATAGAAAATTTTGAAGAAATAAATTTTAGGTCATGATCTTGTGCTGCAAAAGGTTTCTAGTTTTTGCATGATCATAGGGATTTTCAAGAACAGAGAATTTGATGTTTTGATCTTGCACTAGATATTATTGTGCCTTTTTACATGATCATAGGTTGGGTTAAAGATAAGGAGATTCATCTTGCGATCTCATGCCCAATGCATTTTTTGCACTTGTGCAACATTGTGAGTCGTTGTGCTTATGGATGTTTTCATATTGTGATCTTGCACTGCAATTCATTTTTGTGCTCTATGCGACATCGCAAGTCTTTTATGCAAAAGGAATTTAATGCTATGATGGTGCACAGGTCAAAATTGTTGTGAATTTTTCCTCCTACATAATTTTTTTCCTATTGACTGTGATAAGACCTGAGAGTTGAATATTTATTGTTGAGTTTTTTTTTTGGGGAATTTTTATGTGATGTAAAGGTTTTTTTTTAAATGTGAAAAGGGTATGAGAATGCTTTTATTGACTACAAGAGAATTTATTGGCCCATTTTGTATCATTTCATTGATGAGATACACATGGATATCAAATTTTTCCTAATTTATTTTAATTGGGTTGCCTATTCTTTCTACAAAATTCTTCATCTCTAGTTGTTTTCTATCATTTCATGATCAAATGTACACACAGAATCATATTTTATTTTTTTAATATTGAATTTCACTCTATAATTATAATTTTGGGTAGTGGGAGTTTGGACTATATGTTGTAACTAAGTTATGTCTAATCCCTTTAATAAAAGGCAACTTTGTACATATTTTCTAGGTTCTTCTCTATTGTATTTTCACACTAGCTTTATGTTCTACAATTGTAATTCTTTTTTCCTTTCATTAATGGAGTTCTCTATGTTTTACCTATTCACATAATTTTGTATCTTTGGATATTATTTGTCTTATGCTAAATGTTTCTTTCTTATTTTTTATAGTTAATATGTTATATCTATTTTATTTATGAATGCTATATAAGTGAATTCATCTTCTATGTAGCACCTCATTAGTTCTAATATGCATGAGTCTTTGAGAAATAAGAATAGAGTTGAGAGTTGTGTATGTTATGAGGGTTTTACTCATGTATAATGTAGTCCTAGGCAGAGTTAGTATCCAAATTTCAATTTGGTCCATCCACTTTCCCTTTCAACATTTTAATTTTAGTATCTCCTTCTCCCTTTTCCTCAAAAATGTTAGCATAGGTGCATCCTGATTGGAAGGAAGCCAAAATTCTCTAGAGATTCAACCTTAGAGTGTGAGTCCTATGAAATGTCCCTTTTCTGATTTTGTATAATATTTCAAGCCTCAAATCAGATCTTTAAAATCAAACAGCTAATATCCCAAAGATCCACCAAATTCCTCAAGAAACCCCAAATCGGGTATGCTGAAAATAGTGCTAAAAGCTTCACAACTTCACAAATTATTAATAAATCTGAAAATGGAAATTTTTACAGAACTTTCAGCAGCATAACAGCCTACAAATTGACATTTCCAGATCCGTATAGCCTTTACACAACAGCTCGAAAATGTAGGACCAAAACTATGCTCATCGGGCTCCCGAAATAGCACAAAATATGCCCGGAAACACCACAAAACACTAATAATCTATCTCAAAAATTTAATCACGTCCCAATATATATATTCAGCTCTATTTTAACATTTAAAAGTCTGATATACAGCAGCAACCCAAACTGATATGAAATACTCAACTGTAAACACCAGACTCCTACAAAAACACACCCGAAAACTCACAAATCTGCACTGTTTAGCACAAAGGCAAACTCTGTATGAGCATGCACATGGAATGGCTTCAAACTCCTATCCTTAGCCTTCCTGGAAACCTGCAAACTCCCGTTCTTGGGTCTCCCTGGAAACCTGCAAACTCCCGTTCTTGGGTCTCCTTCTCCACAGGTTTGGCAGCCTCTGAAGAATAACAAAGAATGAGCAAAAATCAAGTTCTGGAATGAGCCCCAAAATGCCTCCAAACCCTTTAAAAGAGGGCATAACTGTAACTCACATCCAAGAGAGGTTAATGAAACTTATTTTAATAATAATTTTCATTTATTAGTCCAACAGTTTCCAAAGATTAACCCCCTTTTTCTGAAACTTCACTTTCTTGGGCCCGCCTGCCTTAGCAAAGATTTTCTTTTTTAATTATTTGAAAAGGGGACATGACAAGTCCTCCCCTCCCAATCATTGCTTGTCCTCAAGCAATGGCTGAACAATAAACCAATCAATCCACCTGGATCCCAAATGTAGTCATGAACTATACTACTACCAATTAACACAGGCTCCTGTAATATCCTCTGCAATATGACCAAGAGGAATCCATAATCAAATTGACAATTATAGCTCAACCAAACTCCGAAATCACCACTACCACAATCAAAAACCCATGAGGCACAAACTCTTAGAACATCAGAACCCAAGTAAAGTGGACAAATCAAACTACCAACACAGTAAATACCATCAACGCATCCCACTGGCCTATATGGAATGTACAATCCAACTCTGCAACAATGGTGAACCCTCTCGAATGAAACTGTACCAAGTATGGAGAATCCACACACTGTACAACTCCTGCAGTCAACACAACTCTGCAAATCATCGGCCACTGTCTCATAACCATAACTCCCATACAGTGCTAATGGTGAAAAGACATTACAAGATAAAGAGTAAGAAATGGAATCCAAACCAAATTTGTCTGCCATCAACTCCTCAGCACAAGGATCAAATACTAAATGATGTACATACCCTGCTAAAGCATCACTCCAAAACTCCTGCTCTAAGTCATGTATTATCAACCTCACAGTGTAATGCCGATAGAATGCACCAATCTCAGTCAGTGGCTCAGACTGCGATCCAGATGTAACTAACTGCAATCGATCATTAACCAAGTTGGAACTGACTACTACCTCTGAAGACATTGCGAAGGGAGTAGTATTACTAGTAGGAACCATGCCAACTATCAGCTCACCAACGTCACACATGGTCTTTGATACAACATCTCTAGTCTTCGTGCCATTAGTACTAGAGGTCACCACCATGTCAGGCACACCACAAAAATCTGCTGCAGCACCCAACTCAATTGAACCTGACTCTAGTGGGAATGAACCTGATATGCCAATGTTAGTATCAAGGATGGATGCATCCCCATCTCCACTGTCTCTAACAATCTCGGCCATGGACATCCTCGGATCACCAAACACCACAGCTTGTGACTGTATAGAATTAGGTAAAGACTGTAGTCGCTCTAACTCCATGGTCACCTTAGCCAAATGAAACTGTGACTCCTTGAGAGCCAACTGTGTACTCTCAAGAATCTCAGAAGTCACCTCAAGCTGCTCAGTAAGCTCACTCACCTCATCTTCCTTGGCCAACAATGCATCATATGTTGTACTGCCCCACTCCATAAGATAATCTCTGTCGGCTACCAACTGCATATAATTTTGTCTCAAAATCCGAATAGCCTCCCATAAAGAGTGGATCTCTGTCAAGGAAAGATAACTTCCTCCCTGCTCATCACTAGTAGGAGAACCCCATCCATAAACTGCTAACAACTGACGAGCAGCATCGAAATGTTGGCAAGTGATAGCAATGTCTTGGTCACTAACTCTCAACTGATTAGACACATGATGGCACTGGCTTGACTGTCTCCTACAAACCTCCTCTGATGCACTATCTGAAGGAGTGTCCTCAAAGTTACTAGTCTCTAGAGTATTACCATCCATATCCTGTGAATCAAATCTAAAGCTCATATCAACATACGGAGTATCAAAAACATTAGCATTGCTGTCCAACTCCTCTGTACCCAAGGAAACTAAGTCTTCAAAACTGCCCACTGCATCCTCCTGGATGTCATCAATGCCAATATGATCCTGGGACTCATCTATACACACTGCCAAATATGAAATATCTAAAACACATTCCAACAAGTATGGTCGACTGGATATATGAACAAAGCCCAACATTGGTGTATAAAAACTAATACCAACATCAAACAAGATACTGGCACAAGAAAAGACAACACCGTGTAATCTGCTAATCAAATCCATGATAGCACCCAAACAAACACTGCTACCAAAAAGTGTTAAAGATCTCCAGTCAACTGAATCCCAAATGCCAATATAACAATCTCGAGTCCATATCCATAAATTAGAATCAAATGGTAACTCAAGCAAACTCCTCACCTGAGTAATATGACCAATACCAACTAACTCCACATACCTGTCATGATGAGATAATGAAGTCACAATACTATCTTGGTTCACCTTCAGTTGGCTGGACAAATCATGTGAAGTACTACCAGCCTCAACCTCATGTGATGAAGCATCTAACTGTGCCTGGTACTCTTTCTCAGCAAAGTCATGAATGCTCAATGTCTGCTCATCTCTACCAGGTATCTCACCATCCTGCACAACAACATCCTCATAATCATCATCTGAACCCACTACACTGTAGTCACTGCCTGTTGTAACTATACCATCTTGAATACCTGTGGCATCACCCTTTGACGACCTGTAAACAATTGTCTCAATTTGAGTATCAAGTTGACTGTTACTATCAATCTGTGTGATATCCTTTCCCACCACCTCCTGTGGCAGAGTAGAATCTGAGACCTCTACCTGGCTATCAGCTAGTTTCTCAAACTCCTCATGCAAGTTCTTGGGAATTGTGTCATCTGTCCTGTGAGAAAATCTGCCAAATAGAAATCCAGTCAACTTATCCACCTTAGCTGGGTCAGATAACATGTCATTTATACGGTGGTGCTCAACCAACTGTTTAGACATGTCATGGCTTATTTTCATAAGTTTATCTCGAATGTCTAAATAACCATTCTTTCTACTATTTTGACTCTGGCTATCAATTGTCCAAGATCGTTCCCTCTGAGACTCTGTACTATACCCGTCCATTCTGGATAAAGTAGAGTGTAACCCCAATAGGATATAACTTCTTCAAGCACCAAGAACTAACATGCAAATGATTAGAAGTAGCATGCAACCATAGATTTGGACATGCAATTGATTAGAAGCAACATGCAACCACCAAATTATGACATGCAAGATCTGGGTAGTTGTCAAAACTGACATGCAAGATCTGGGTAGTTGTCAAAACTGACATGCAAACTTCTACAACCACCAAATTCACCAAGAACTAACATGCAAATGATTAGAAGTAGCATGAAACCATAGATTTGGACATGCAACTGATTAGAAGCAACATGCAACCACCAAATTATGACATGCAAGATCTGGGTAGTTGTCAAAACTGACATGCAAGATCTGGGTACTTGTCAAAACTGAAATGCAAACTTCTACAACCACCAAATTCACCAAGAACTAACATGAAAATGATTAGAAGTAGAATGTAACCATAAATTTTAACATGCATCTGATTAGAAGAAACATGCAACCATAAATTATGACATGCAAAATCTGGGTAGTTGTCAAAACTGACATGCAAGATCTGGGTAGTTGTCAAAACTGACCTGCAACTTTTACAAACCCTCAGGCTAGCAAGATCATGGCTCTGATACCACTGTAATGTCCCCTTTTCTGATTTGATATGGTATTTCACACCTCTAATCATATTTTCAAAATCAAACAACTGCTATCACAAAGATCCACCCAATTTCTCAAGAAACCCCAAATCGGGTATGCTGAAAATAGTGCTAAAAGCTTCACAACTTCACAAATTATTAATAAATCTGAAAATGGAAATTTTTACAGAACTTTCAGCAGCATAACATCCTACAAATTGACATTTCCAGATCCGTATAGCCTTTACACAACAGCTCGAAAATGTAGGACCAAAACTATGCTCATCGGGCTCCCGAAATAGCACAAAATATGCCCGGAAACACCACAAAACACTAATAATCTATCTCAGAAATTTAATCACGTCCCAATATATATATTCAGCTCTATTTTAACATTTAAAAGTCTGATATACAGCAGCAACCCACACTGATATGAAATACTCAACTGTAAACACCAGACTCCTACAAAAACACACCCGAAAACTCACAAATCTGCACTGTTTAGCACAAAGGCAAACTCTGTATGAGCATGCACATGGAATGGCTTCAAACTCCCGTCCTTAGCCTTCCTGGAAACTTGCAAACTCCCATTCTTGGGTCTCCCTGGAAACCTGCAAACTCCCGTTCTTGGGTCTCCTTCTCCACAGGTTTGGCAGCCTCTGAAGAATAACAAAGAATGAGCAAAAATCAAGTTCTGGAATGAGCCCCAAAATGCCTCCAAACCCTTTAAAAGAGGGCATAACTGTAACTCACATCCAAGAGAGGTTAATGAAACTTATTTTAATAATAATTTTCATTTATTAGTCCAACAGTTTCCAAAGATTAACCCCCTTTTTCTGAAACTTCACTTTCTTGGGCCCGCCTGCCTTAGCAAAGATTTTCTTTTTTAATTATTTGAAAAGGGGACATGACATCCTACACTTAGAGGTTGTTTCCATGTTACATGAGGTTACTTAAGGGTCATACCTCAAGCAAGGGTGTAGACATTTGTGTCAAAATGAACCTTATAAAATAAAATGATTGTGAAATTCTTGATAGAGAATAGAAGAGTTTGGATGAATTGAATGTAAGATCTCCTCCTTAGAAGTGAAAATACAATACCACCTTGAAGGTAGAAGCTTGATTGAAGAAGGAAATGCTCAGAATGCTTGAAAAATATGAGGTTGATGTCTCATGCACGCATGTATGCTTGACCATATATGTGGATGAAAATAAAATGCCCAAGCCTCCTTATATACTTGTTTTTGGGATATAAAATAAAATAAGATGACTAAGCAGTAGAATAAAATAATTTAAATACCTAAGACACAATGGGCTTTGATGGCATGAAGAAATAGAAGTCTTTTTGGCCCTTTTTGTGAACATTTGTCTATAACATACTGAACCTCATCATCTTTTAAGTATAGTATTTTGAACTTTTGATGTATAAGGTATGGATATATGGCATAAGAATGATAATTGGAATTATATATAAAAAGAAGTTAATTTTGTGGTAAAAATATTTCTTCATGAATGTTTGATATGGGTAGATCTTCCTACAGCTGAAGAGATTGCAAAAAATGTTAGTTGAATAATTAATGTTTTTTTCTTTATAAATTAATAACTATAAATAAATGTTTGTGGGAAGTTTTTTGTGCATTAAATGTTGATCGTAGGAATACAAGCCAAGCTAGAGCTAATAAAAAACAACTGCAGAGGATTAATACTAAGGCATTGATGGTATTAAGGAGAAACATTATGACACCATTGTAGCTAGAGACTTGGCAACAAAGTCAGAAGGGACCTATTTTAATGAATAACAAAAGGGACCTAATAAAGCAACTGAGTGGGAAAGAAATCATCAAAGAAATCAGTTAAACATGCAAAGCACGATACCTAGATTCCTAGAAGTTGTTTAAGTCAAATAATAGAGTAGATCTAGCATCTACTATGCTCTATATTTGTGAGAATTTAAGGAGATAACTAATGTTTTTATAATTGCATGCTTGCATAAGTCTTAAACTGTAACTAACTATCCTTCATGAGGAATTCATATTTGTAGGATTTTTTTATTTTCCTTCTTTTTAAATAAGACCTCATCTGTAGCTACGAGGTTAGGTAGAAGCAGACTGATAGAAGTGATAGACATCTTGTTGTTTTTCTAAGTTATTGTAATATTGCATATTTGAATGAATACATGACTTTGCTGAGTTTTTATACTTTCATCTGAGTTGATCTTTGCTTCATTCTTCTATAGGGGCCCACATGAAAGGTGGAGTTTACTTTAGTAATTAGGAGTTAGAATCAATTTTTTAAGTTAAGTTTAGAACTAATGTTCCTGTAGCCACTGTAAACAGAACCAGTCACTGTTCCTACAATAGTAGGTGCATAGATGAATAGTTAAATAATTAGAATTTCCTTCCAAGCATTTGATAGTTGTCTTTTCTTTGGATAAGCTAGATTTCCTTAATGGCTATTGCATTCAAGGTAGTAGTGACTTTTAGCGAAAACTAGAGCATATACTTTGCAGACATCATCTCAAGTTCACACTCCTGAATTGAAATTTAATGAAGATCAACATAGTACTTTGGTAGTAAGGGATGCCCAATCCTATAACTAAAAAGGTGTTATATTGACCAGACATTTTTGGCACCATTTCCAAGGATGTTGTCAGTCTAGTATTCACTATTGAGTCATTTAGTTAGTTTCATTTTAGAATTTTTGCATGCATTGGAGAAGAGACCAAATTGGAAGATTTCTTCACAACTTAATTAGGAAGATCCTTTTTATCCTAACTCTGAAGAAAGAGAAGAGAGAGAAGAAAGAAGAAGAGAAAGAACTATTTGAGAACGTATTTGTAAAAGTATCGAAACAAGTACAATCACCAACCACATCTAAAGAATCCTTCCATTTGAATAATCTTTTTGCTGAGCTAGAATATCAAGATAATCCATTAGCTCTAGTAATTTATCAACCACCACTAGGACATCCATAAATGGTAGCAACTTAGTATACCTTTCCCTTTCCAATCCCTACTTAGCAGGGTAGCCAAAATCTGAAGAATATACTTGCAACTGCCCTACCCAGGTTTTATGGCCTTATTATTGAAGATCCAAAAAACTTTCTCTTTGAGTTTGATATCCTTTGTCAAAGTTATGGTTACACAACCGATGCCCATAAACTGAAATTGTTTCCATCAACTCTTAAAGAAGCTACTTTAAGATGGTTCATGAGTCTAGGTGCCAATGCTATGACAGACTGGCCAACTATGAGTAATCTATTCCTTAATAAATATAAGGAATATTGTAGAGGCCATGAATTAAAAGGAGATAAAATTTTTAAGATTTCACAAAAGAAGGATGAGACTTTGGAGGACTATGTTGCCCAGTTCATGTTTAATTTGTAGTGCAACATGTAGCATTAGCTAAACGAGGAGTCCCAAAAGCATCTCTTTTTGAAAGGAGTGCATGACATGAGTATGGAAGCTTAAGACTTAATGCCTAGAGGTGACATTACATAGAAGACATGGGCTGAAATCTAAAACATTTACTTGAATTATTCCAGAGCAAAAATAAAAAAAGGATGAGGTTTGAGGGACTTACTCCAAAAAACTCCTATTGCCGAAGTATCTAGGACAAAATTATCAAACCTCATGTCAGATTTAAAGCAAGACATCATTAATGATGTTGCTACACAACTAGACACCATGCAAGCATGAGGGAAGAAGGAGGATGCTGATATTATGTTAGCAAAATATTGCCCCCATTGTAGAGAGAAGATACACAAATGTTGATGCAAGCCATTGCTAGTTTAGAATCACAACATATGCCTACTGAATTCAAGGCAATTGATAAAGATGAGGAAGTCCTCTATGTTGCTCAACGAAGGTCGTGGGCTCCAATATTAGGTATTCCTCAAGACCCACTCCATAATTATGGTGGTAATAGTCAATGGCAACAATAACATGGTAATTATAATAATTGGCAGCAACCTAACCAAGGGTGGCAGCAGCCTAAACAAGGTTGGAAACAACCTAACCAAGGGTGGCAATAGCCTAACCAAGGGTGGCAGAAACCTCAACAAGGTTGGTAGCAGCCTCAGCAAGGTTGGCAGGAACCCCAGAATTAGCAACAACAACAACATCAACCAGCCTTGACTTAACCCCCTCAAAAGCAAGCCTTAATGCCTCCTATAGCCAATATAGCCCCTCCAAAATAGCCATAGTTACCTGCACAACTTGTGCCTAATCCTAATAGTGCAAAACCTTTAGCCCAAAAATAAAGAAATTCCATTACCTTGAATGATATTCATCTACAATCTGAAACAACACTTGCATCACCACAACAACCCATTATAATAGAAGTAGATGATACAAAAGTTGAGTCAGTTCAAGAACCTACCACCACTGTCTCTCCTGCAGCCAAGAAACCATGATTTCCTAGTAGGTTAACAACGCAAATTCTACCAAATGAAAATCAAGCTACACTAGATTTGCTTGAACAACTCAAGCAAACGATAGTAAAAATTCCCTTTCTCAATGCAATAAAGGAAGTACCCATATATTCAGAAGCCATCAAAGATGCCTATATTAAAAATCTAGGAAGGAAAAAGAAGGATCCAAAGACTATCCATGTCCTTGGCTAGCTTTCTAATCTTATGCTTGATAACCTCAAAATGCCTAAGTATGCAGACCCTGGAAGCCTAGTAGTAACCCTTGTCATTCAAGGAGTGCAAGTGCAGAATGTCTTAATAGACCTGGGAGCATCCATTAATGTAATAACCAAGGAAGTAGTGTCCAAATTAAATATCATTGGTCTCCAAAAAAAACCAACAATCTTGCAGTTAGCAGATAGTTCTACCATCATTCCTGTTGGTATGTTAGAAGATGCCACTATCACACTACATTCATGGGATTATCTAGTTGATTTTGTAGTACTCTCTCCAAAAAAAAGTACTGGGAGATATCCTATCATTCTAGAACAAGCATGGTTAGCAAAAACTGATGCTTATATTGCATGTCGATTAGGGAAGACGACTATTTCAAATGGGACAAACACTAAAAACTTAACCTTGTATTCTCCTGCTTAGCCTTTTCTCTAGGATAAACAAGTTGTTTGGAAAAATATAGGTGACTCTGATATGGACATAGATTCTATTCAAAAAATGATGATGATCTGACATGATTAATTTGTAAGCATTAAAGAAGAGGATGATGTCATTTCTTTTAACATACTGAATGAGTATGGAACACAACTTGAGACATCTTCTAAATAGGATTGTGTTTTAGAAAGCATTTTACCTTTACCCTTTGAACTTCATTATTCTAAGTCTACACAACTTATACACTCACTCCTGCTACATGAGATAGACTTGCAACCAATTGCTCAGATTTCAATGGCTAAGAAAGTAGTCAAAACAACAATCGTTCCAGGGAGAGCATTAAACTTAAGCAAGTCCCTATCTCAAGGACAACATCACAATATCTTGCAACTATTACAAAAGCACCAAGATACTTTTTCTTGGGAGTATACAGATATGAAAGTTTTGGACCCCACACTCTGTACTCATAGGATTTATATAAGTCCTGATTGCAAACTTGTGAGACAACCTAAGTGTAGGATAAATCCAGCATTAAGGGATATTGTCAAAAATGAACTGCAAAAGTTACTATTTTCTGGCTTCATATATCCTATTTTAGATAGTCAATGGGTTTCACCATTGGTTATTATTCCCAAGAAGGGAGGAAAATGGTGAGTCTGCATAGATTATAGAGAACTTAACTCAACTACCAAGAAGGATCATTTTCCATTGCCTTTTGTCAATCAAGTTCTTGACAATCTTGTAGGAAAGAAGTACTTTTCATTCTTGGATGGGTTCAATGGCTACAATCAAATTTAGATAGCACCAGAAGATCAGGACAAGACCACATTTACATATCCATGGGGAACATTTGCTTATGTTGTCCTACCATTTGGTTTGTGCAATACACCTACAACTTTCCAAAGAGCTATTATTAGCATTTTTTTTGACATATATGTGGATTGTTTGGAAGTGTATATGGATGACTTCACCACATATGGGAAGACATTTGAAGAAGCCAAGGAGAACTTGGACAAATTTTTACAAAGATGCAAAGACTACAACTTGTCTTTAAACAACAAAAAGTGTTTCATAATGATGCAAGGAATGGTGTTGGGACACTTTATTTCCCACAAAGGAATTGAAGTAGATCTAGCAAAAATAGAAGTCATACACACATTGGCTATACTAGCTAAATTGAAAGAAGTCAGGAGGACATGCAGGGTATTATAGGAATTTTATCAAAGATTTCAATCAAATTGTAGTACCCCTATATAAATTGCTTCAAAAAGATGTAGAGTTTCTATGGGATCCTAATTGTACAAAGGCTTTCCTGTAGCTTAAGGAAGTCCTCTCCACAACACCAGTGCTCCGAGGACCAAATTAAGAGTTACCTTTTCACATATATATAGATGCTTTAGATCATGCCATTGGAGCAGTACTTGGCCAAAAGATAGATTCCGTAGAACATGCAATTTACTATATTAGCAAGAATCTTCAAGGAGCTGAGTATAACTACACTGTAACAGAGAAAGAATTGCTTGCTGTAATTTATGCTCTAAATAAATTTAGACATTATATTATAGGGTACCAAATATTTGTACATACAGATCACTCTAATATCAAATATTTGATGAACAAACCCGCAATCTCTGGACGATTGGCTTGATGGTTGTTATTAATGCAAGAATTTGACATTAGCATTATTGACAAACCAGGTAAAGAAAATGTTGTAGCTGATTTATTGTCTTGTCTTCAAACACCTGATGATCCTATAGCCATAGAAGATAACTTTCCTGATGAACATCTCTTTCTTTTGTCAGCACAAAACCCTTGGTATGCTGATAGTGCCAACTACCTAACCACTGGTAAAACACCCCCACATTTCTCTACAAAGGAAAATTGGTTGTTGGTGGAAAAGAGTTTTAAATTTTAATGGATCTTAGGGTTCATGTTTTATACTAGAATAGATTAGGTGACACAAAGATGTCTTAGGGAGGATGAAACTTATAATGTTCTTTGTGCTTGTCATGATGAACCTTGTGGTGGCCACTTTACTAACAAAAGGATTGCATTGAAGATTTTAAATATAGGTTATTATTGGCCCACACTTTACAAGGATGCAACCCAATATACAAAAAGATGTGACAAATGTTAGAGAATGGGTCGACCAACAAAAACAAATGAAATGCCCCTGCAACCACATATAGTAGTGGCACCATTTGATAAATGGGGGATTGATTTTGTTGGACCTATTGAACCAACATTAGAAGGAAAGAGTTACATCTTGGTTTGCACTGATTATGTTACTAAATGGGTAGAAGTAAAACCCATGAAGCATCCTCATGACAATAATGTTGGAAAGTTTTTGTACGAATGTATCTTTACCAGATTTGGTGTTCCAAGAGAATTACAATCAGATCAAGGGCCTCAGTTTACATCTAAATTGATAGCTACAGTCATGGAGGAGTACAAAATTCGGCATGGAAAATCTTCTCCATATGATCCATAGGCCAATGGACAAGTTGAAGTGACAAATTGAGAGCTAGAAAATATACTCACTAAAATAGTGTCCTTGCATCGAAAAGATTGGGCAGCTCGACTTCCTAAAGCCTTATGGGCATACATAACAACATGGAAATCCACTACTGGGTTTACACCTTTTGAGCTCCTATATGGGAAGACAACTATTATGACCATTGAATTTGAACATAATACTTTGCAAATAACTTTGGAGCTTGATATTACCCTTCTTGCAGCACAATAGGATCACATTTTGCATCTCAATGAGTTGGATGAATGGTGAAAGTCAACTCTTCATAATACAAAATTAATTCAGAGTTAGAGGAAGCAGTGGCATTGTAGATTCATTAAAGATAGAGAATTCTTTGTTAGTGATTGGGCACTCTTGTATGACTCATGATATCAACATCATCAAGGAAAATTTTAGACTCGATGGCTTGGTCCATATGAAATTGTTGCAATTTTTAACAATGGAGTAGTTCAACTGTCAACAATTGATCTAGTTAAATTCAATCTCTTGGTTAATAGGCATCGCCTGAAGTTATATCATAAACTAGCAACCCAGGAGGAATTTCTTCAACAGTTCAACACAATAGAAACATCTCTTCCTGTAGCCACTTCGTCTGAGTCTTCCATTTAGCTGCTTGCAGCCCCTTGAATTTATTTCAAGGCCTTCATAATAATTTTTTTGCATTCATGTAAAATTCATTTCTTTTCCACCTCATTCCATCCCATCTTCTGGTGTTTCCATCATCATTCCATCTCATCTTCTTTCTACCATACGATACTTCTCAGACCATCCTTCCTATCGCACCTTAGGTTGGTTACACTAGACCCCCTTTGCATTTATTAATTAGTTAATTTAGTTAGAAAAGCATGTTATTTCAATTTTCAAAATTTGCAATCTCTAAGGTCTGGTGGGACCCAGTCTCTAATAGGTTGGAGGGAGGGAAAATTGAAATCATAAAAGCAAATCAAGGTAAATCTTAAGTTGGCATGAAGGATGTATGGGGTAGGGTCATCTTAGTAATGAGCTGGTGCTCCTTTGTACTTCCAAAGTGTGTGCAAAATAATTTAAAAAACCAACCATTAAATTATGATTTCACAAACACATAACTCCTCATTAATATGGCATATGTTTTGGGCATTATCTTTATCTTCATTATGTTTTGGTGATAAAAATGTTGTCATGAAGTACTGAAGGATGTGTGAAGTACTGAAGGATGTGATGTTTGAAAAATGTTGAAGTATTTTAAAAGCTTTTGTTTCCTTTTCCAAACGTCATTGTTTAAATCTCTATATCCATCTCCACCTATGCTCTCAATCACTTATAGTGAATTTACCAATTATAGCATTTATTTTTTTTGAAAATTTTCAAAAAGAAAGCATGGGAGGAGAACCTCAGTGGCATTAACCAGCAGATCATAGAGTCTTGCTGGAAGACCTAGCAACATGCAGCTTATTTTAACAATGGGGTTGGTTGGCTTACTGTCTCAGTTTGAAGTAGTTTGATCAGGAATTTGTGCTCCAATTTCATAATACACTAAGGGATGGATATGCAACTATTAAGGGTATCTGGATGGAGTTTACAGAGGAGGTTGTGGAAAAAGTTTTTGGTTTGCCTACAAATGGAGAACAATGGACAGAGGACATGGATGCACGACAAGCAAAAGAGAAATTCTCAGTACACGGAGATCCTTGGATGGAGGAAAACAAAAAATAAGGTACATTATGGTTATCTCTCCCTCTTTAATTTATCCACCCTACTGAATTTATCATAAGGTATTTTACTTGTGAGGGGAGGTATTCCTATTTACATGTTGTTCATTTTAAAATTTTGAGTGGTTTGCAGCATGGTGATTGTCTTGTAAATCCCCCAAGTTTCCTTTATAATATTATCAAAAGGCAAGCTACCTATGTACAACAAGGAAAAACCCAATCGGTATCCCACCATTGCTTAATTAGGGCCATAGTTAAAAGGGAATTGACTAGGAAGCATTTGGGAACATGGGAGGATTTTGTAAAACTCAAGACAATGGGACTCCAAAGGGGTGGACCTAAAGGGCAAGGAATGGGGACAAGAGAGAAAACTATACTAGGAATCAGGAAAGTAGTAAATAAAAAGGCTCAAGAAGCTTTTGCTTCTGCATCTGCACCCAAAACTGTGAAAAGAAAAATTTCACTTGCAAAAGTCTTGACCCCTAAAAAGACAAAATCACACATAGCTACTATAGAGAAAGGTTCAGAAGAAGCATCCCTAGTATCACAAAAACCTACACCCAACCTTAATAAAGGGAAATCTTCTAATAAGGGTAAGCAACCAATCTCTACCCCATGATGAGTCACCAGATTGTCTAGGGTGGACTTGAAAAAGGAACCTTTCATTCCACCTATTGATTCAGAATCTCTAGTACATATACCTATGTAGTCCTCAAAGCCTACAACCCATACTCCTGAACATGAAAGTGATCTTGAGAAAATTCTCGCAAAAAAAAAAAGTCCTATTAACATTGATAGTGACATAGAGTCCTCAAAGAAAATAGTGTTTGGGTTTGAATAGCCAGTGGAGGAAATTGATAATTTACTACCAAAGGAATATCCATCCATTGCACAAGAAATGGTTCAGGAAATTGTTGAAACATTTTAAGTTAAAATGGCTATTGTGACCTATCTTGTAGCTATTGTGCCTTCAGAAAAAGTTGACAGTCCTACTGCTCATCAACCTACTCAAGATGATAGCACTATTGCCCATTAAAGTGATAGCTTTGTTGAATGTCACCATTCTTAGGATGGCAGCACTACTGTTGGTCCAAGTGTTAACCCTTTTATCCACCATCATCCTGAGCACCACTTGGAAGATAATAGACCTTTTGTTTTTCGCCATACACCACCAAACATTTCTACTTTGTTAACAACCAACCTTAGTTTATACCAACAGTTTCAATGGGAAAAAGAAAACTAGGACCTAGAAAGGAAACAATTGCTCAGAAATATCAAGGAATAAGCACATAAAATTGAAGAGAAAGATAGTGAAATTATGGTCCTACAACAATCTTCACAAAGGTGACAAAGTTTATTCCAGAGCTTGTAAATTGTAGGCCACCGTCTCCAATTTATACACTGTTCCTAAAAGAGCAAATGATTAATTTTCAATTGTCTCGAATTACTTGGGGGTTGAACCCTTCTTTGCACACTCCCTAGGAATTTAATGCAGCATTTAAATCAGTCCCAGTGGCCTTGCCAAGTCTCCTCTATGAGTTATATGTTCATAATCTTGTTGTTCTAGATGATAAGGATTGGAATTCTTTGTTATACATGGGAGATGTATAGTTTAGAGCAGTTATTTCATGGACATAGAATGAGATCAGTCAAGAGAATCAAGCCACTCCTTATAGGGAAAAATAAATGTTTGAACCATTATACACATGGCCTGAGGTGCAAAAAACTCATAGGGTATTCTTCGATTGGATTTCTGTTAACAAAAACCAAAGTGTTGCTGCTAAAATTCACCCTATCTAAGAATAGACATTTCTGGATTGGGAACAACATTTTTCTACAATTGCCCCCGATGCCATATGAGCCTCCACTCAAAGATGGATTTGATTATTAGAAGATTTGAAAACAAGGGAGTAGCACTCTCCTCAAAATCTAGAGTTGGCCATTAGCAGGATGCCTAGGTATATGATGCTAGGTAGAAGTTAGAAAAGTTATTGGGTTCCTCTTCATTTCTAACCACCAATACTCTTGCATCCTATGCTTGGAAAGTATGATTCATTTGCTAAATATAACATGGTTATTGAAGAATAGAAATGGGAAAGGTTGAAAAAGAAACATGGATATTTTAATTACATAGCTCATGAATTAGGGGAGAAGATCGCCAATGATCTTAGGCTGCAGATAAAGATCAAAAACCTATAGATGTTGAACGGACCAACATCAAGAAAATTGGGGGGAAAAATAATGGCATGAAGAAATAGAAGTCTTTTTGGCCCTTTTTGTGAACATTTTTCTATAACATATTGAACCTCATCATCTTTTAAGTATAGTATTTTGAAATTTTGATGTATAAGGTATGTATATATGGCATAAGAATGATAATCAAAATTATATATAAAAAGGGGTTAATTTTGTTGTAAAAATATTTCTTCATGATTGTTTGATATGGGTAGATATTCCTACAGCTGAAGAGATTGCAAAAAATGTTAGTTGAATAATTAATGTTTTTTTCTTTATAAATTAATAACTATAAATAAATGTTTGTGGGAAGTTTTTTGTGCATTAAATGTTGATCACAGGAATACAAGCTGAACTGGAGCTAATAAAAAACAACTATGGAGGATTAATGCTGAGGCATTGATGGTATTAAAGAGAAACATTATAACACTATTGTAGCTGGAGACTTGGCGGCAAAGTCAGAAGGGACTTGTTTTAATGAATAACAAAAGGGACCTGATAAAGTGGTTGAGTGGGAAAGCAAGCATCAAAGCAATTAGTTAAACATGCAAAGCATGATACTTGGATTCTTGGAAGTTGTTTAAGTCAGATAATAGAGTAGATCTAGCATCTGCTATGATCTATATTTGTGGGAATTTAAGGAGATAACTAATGTCTTTACGATTGCATGCTTGCAGAAGTCTTAAACTGTAACTGACTATCCTTTATGAGGAAGTCATATTTGTAGGAGTTTGTTATTTTCCTTCCTTTTAAACAAGACCTCATTGGTATCTACGAGGTTGGATAGAAGTAGACTGATAGAAGTGATAGACATCTTGTTGTTTTCCCAAGTTATTATAATATTGCATGTTTGAATGAATACGTGGCTTTGTTGAGTTTTTATACTTTCATTTGAGTTTATGTTTCCTTCATTCTTCTATGGGGGCCCACGCAGAAGGTGGAGTTTAATTTAGTAATTAGGAGTTAGACTCAGTTTTCTAAGTTAAGTTTAGAACTGCTATTCCTGTAGCCACTGGAAACAGAACTAATCACTTTTTCTGCAGTAGTAGGTGCATAGATGAATGGTTAAATAATTAGAATTTACTTCCAAGCATTTGATAGTTGTCTTTTCTTTGGATAAGTTAGATTTCCTTAATGGCTATTGCATTCAAGGTAGTAGTGACTTTTAGTGAAAACTAGAGCATATACTTTGCAGACATCATCTCAAGTTCACGCTCTCGGATTGACATTTAATGAAGATCAGCATAGTACTTTGGTAGTAAGGGATGCCCAATCCTATAACTAAAAAGGTGTTATATTGACTAGACATGCCCCAAGGCCAAAATCCCTCTGGATATAGGTCAACTAGGTTGACCTATACTTAAGGGTGTCCCAAAAAAGGGGACCCAGAGGTCTTGGAGAAACTACAAAAATATTTAGGAAATAATGAAAATGCTATAAGATATGACCAAAAATATTACAAAATATCATCTAAAGGGCCATTCATATAAATGAGATATGTCCTAGAAATTTGATAAAGATTGGAAGAAGAAATAGAGACCAAAAACACACTAAAGGAGTGTTGATAATTTTTATCTTCAATCAGATAAGTCCATTCAATGAAATTAAATTTGAGTAAACTAATGTTATCTATCCTTTCCTTATTATTATTATTTTATGAAATATTAATATATTTATCAGATAATCATGTGTGTGTTTGAATACTTGCATTATTCCTTGTCTAATAAATATAAAATAATAATCATGTATTTTTTATTATAGATTATCAAACTACATAATTGATAATGAATAAAATGCATGATGTCGATACTATTCAAATAAGCATGAGGGTGAAATCTAATACACTACACGTGAATATGAATCAAAGTCTTTGAGTTCCCTTGTTGGTATCATCTATATTGGCAATTATTGAGATTAATCATTAATTATTATTTTCTAACATATTATTTAAAAAAATTATGAATCATGGGCTCAAATTGGTGAGGGAATATGCCTCATGTAGGGGCATGTCCCTACATGAACCATACTCACATAGAGACATGTCTCTATGTGAGTCATATCACCATAGGAAATCATGCACACATATAATATTCACTTATAGTTTATTATAGATCATCAAACAACAAAATCAATAATGAATCAAATGCATGATGTTGATACTATTCAAATAGGCACGAGGATGAAACTTGATACACTACAAGTGAATATGAATCAAATTCTTTGAGTTCCTTTGTTGGTATCATCTGTATTGACAATTATTGAGATTAATAATTAATTATTAATTACTAATATATTATTTTTAAAAATTATGAATCTTGTGCACACATTGGTGAGAGAATATGCCTCATGTAGGGGCATATCCCTACATGAACCATTTTCACATAGAGACATGTCTTTATGTGATTCATGTCCCCATAGGGAAACACACACACACACACACACACACACACACACACACACACACACACACACACACACACACACACACACACACACACACACACACACACACACACACACAAGCACCATTACAAGTTATATGAAAAAATTAATAAACGTATCATTCCCTAATTACAAACAACAATATCATATTTATATATTGGTAGCCTTATTCTTATATATATACAATTTTGTAAAAGAAGAAACAGATTAGTCTTAAAGGATCTCAATTCAATAAAGACATTTAGTCACACCTGATTGAAATAGGAAGTAAATTTAAATTTCTCTATCTCTAATATAATCACTATTTCTAACATGGTCTTAGAGTTGGCATAAAAAGAAAAGCTCAAATAAGATAAATTGGAAATGAAACCTATTCACCATTAAAATATTCATCTAGGCAAAAATGGTAAGTATAATTATATTTGTAGATAGACTTGAGGGAGCCACTAGTTTTGTCTCCCAGAAACTCAAAGTACTAATGACACTAAAAAAAAAAATTTAAACTCTTTTTTTGGAGAAAGCTATACCTATACATGTACCATCATAAAATGGAAGCAACCATGATTTAAGACCTCTTAGCACCCATCCCATAGCAACATCTTGGACCACAAATGAATATGTGCTCAATGTCCCATATCTCTCACCTATTTTTGCTTCTTCCAATTCCTTTCACCTTCTCTTGGGTCTTTTGGAGCTCTCCCCATGCTCTTCCTTGAGAAAATGTTGATTCAGTTGACCTTTCCTATAACAGGTTGACCACTTCCCTATGGATTTGGGAGTTTGGGTCCCAAATTACATTGATGTTTCCAATTGATTTATTTTATTCTTGGGTCAATTTGTGTCATGTTTCTATCCCCAAAAAACATAAAAGGAGGAATGGGGTCTTCATTTTCACACACAAGCATACACAACACCTCCACATGACAAGAGGTAAGGTAAGTCATTTAGGCATTTAATTAAGAAAGAAAGCAAGTCTTCTTTAAAGAATTTAAGGATCCTTTGTGAGGATTTCCACTTGAATATTTAGCATTTTTCAAAAATAAAAGGAGGAGATCTACATCAAGGAATTCATTGTGTTCTTCATTGATGTACATTTGCATATTTGGCTCCATGATATGGTTTTGGTAGTGTTGGAATTCTTTAGAATAACTAGGGGGATGGGGGTTGAATTAGTTATCCAAGGTCTAGATGTACAAATAAAAATTTTCAATTCTTAGTAGACTCATATCCGTAAAACCTTATTATGCATGCATCCATTAGATCATACAACACTTAAACTTTGTAGGTTATTGTCCTAGGTCAAATTAACTTTGCAGAAATGTAAACATGAAACATAAAAAATTCAATACCACATTTGACACAAGGATTTTACATGGAAACCCAATTTGGGAAAAACCACCAGTAACATGCTACTAATCCACACTCCTTTGAAGTGATGCCCTATGAAAGGCCAACCCTATTAATGGTTACAATGCACACTATTAAATGTGACATGGCTAGAGGATTTCAATCACTCTATTAGGAGTGAACCTTTTTAGAGGAATTTAGATCATTCACTTGGAATGTCACTCGGTTAAAGGATTTACAAGTGGTTTTTAGGTCAACCTTAATCCAAAGGATTTACCCTAGATTGATACAATGATTAGAAAGTCAAGGTAATTATTCAGGGTAATGAACTTACTTTTATTTCCATTCATGTGATGTGAACACCGACTATCAATGATCCATCTATCATTCTTGTTCCATAAGACACTAGTGTAGCTGCCTTATCCTCATTAGAATCATCTTTCATTGCAACATACACCACTTCATCATCATGACCATCAGATCTATCACTATTTTCCTCTTCTACAATGTAGCAAGACTTCTTGCCTTTGTCTTTGTAATCTTTGATGTCCTCATCTCTTTTACTTTTGTATTTGTCTCCACTTCTATTGTTCTTATTCTCTAGACATCTAGTAGCAATATGACCAACCTCATTGCAATTAAAACACATGATAGGTAGCTTACGTTTGAATTTTCCTTTGCCTCTATGAGATCTCCTTGCTAATAGTGCTTTAAGTTGTTCTACATCCTCCTCATCTATATCTCTGTCACTAGAAACATATTGGACCTTTTTCTTCTTCTTTTTAGGTTCCTTTAATGACAACTTATCTTTGAAAGTAGATTCAACATTTTCAGATTTGAAATCATCAAAATTACAAAGCTCAAAGGCAATAAGCCTACCTACTAAACCTTCAAGAGTTAGATTAGAACCTGGTATACATCTCAATTCTTGTATGGAAGAAACTCTAATATGATAAATTGATAGTAGTGTTCTTACTAATTTTCTTAATATAGTATCATCATCTATCTTACTAGTAGCTCCTCTTATACCATTAACAAAATCTTTTATTCTAGAACAATATTGAGCAACATTCTCACCTTCTTGGATCCTCATATCATCAAACTTACCTCTAAGACTTTTAGATTTGGCTTTTAAAATATTTGCATCTCCTCCATCAGTGGTGTGAAGAGCATCCCATATCTTCTTCTCACTATCAAAACCCTTGATATCATCAAACTCACCATAACTTAGGGCGAAGGCAATCTCCAACATTGCCTAATTGTGATCTTTCTTCTTTTTTGGGTCATTAGTAGTTAGGGCTCTAGTAGGATTAACATTCTTAATAGAGATGGTAGATTGTGAATGGTCTCTAAGACCTCCTAGGTGTAGCTTCATTAGACTTTTCCATGTAGGGAAGTTCTCCTTATTAAACTTGGGTACCTCTCTTTTTGACATCTTCATCTTTTTCTTCTAGTACCTTCAAAGTAGTCCTCTTAAGCACTATGGAGCTCTAATACCAATCGTTGGAATTCTCTAGAATAATTGAGAGTGGGTGAATCAATTATCCAAGGTCTAGATGTACAAATGCAACTTTTCAATTCTTAGTAGACCCACATCCATAAAACCTTATTATGCATGCATGCGCCCATTAGATCATATAATACTTAAACTTTGTAGGTTATTGTCCTAGGTCAAACAAATTTGTAGAAATGTAAACATGAAACATAACAGATTCAATAACACATTTGACACAAGGATTTTACATGGAAACCCAATTTGGGGAAAAAACACTAGTAACATGCTAGTAACTCTCACTCTTTTGAAGTGATGCCTTGTGAAAGGCCAACCCTGCCAAAGGTTACAATATACATTGTTAAATGTGATATGGTTAGAGGATTTTAACAATCCTATTAAGAGTGAGCCTTGTTAGAGGACTTTAGATCATTCACTTGGAATGAAACCTAGTTAGAGGATTTATAAATGACTATTAGGTCAACCTTAATCCAAAGGATTTACCCTAGACTTATATAATGATTAGAAAGTAATAGTAAGGCTTGATCTAATAACAAATTATAACTCACTTGAAGATTATAGATCTCTATTTTAGTCCTCCATTCTACTTGGTTTTCACATACTTAAGCTTTGATAGCTTGTTCACCCTTCAAGCATTCATACTCTTAAGCCTTCTTTCTTTGCATGCCAATTGTAGTCTCTTCATTTTGGCCACTGAATGAAAAAACACCCTAGACTCCTTCTCTTCCTTAGGTTATCACATGTGACAACCTTTTCTTTTGACCAACTCTCTCTATAAATAGATATTTAAGATCTTTTTCTACTTAACCACAATTATCCATTTTAGGATTAGATAGGATACAATGAATCTACCCACTTTTCTATTCGGTTCCTCTAGAAACTTCTTCTATAATCTTCCTTGAATTCGCCACAAAATGGATTACCTTAAATTTTGTGCCACCATCTCATCATAGTTATCTTGTATATGCTTCATACAATTCAAGAAAATAAAATAGTCAGCTCAAATTTGTCAAATCTACGATTTAACATGAATACTAGAACTTGAAATCAATATGTTGTCACTTGGCTTCTATATTCTTCTTTCACTTGGCCAACACTGGTTCACTCGGTGAATACTAAAGTTTACTGATACTCGACATCAACTAAAATTTACTCGGCTTACACTATGTTCACTCAGCATACACTCTATCTTCACTCTGCTTGGCTCCAACTAATTTTTTTCTCGACTTGCACTTAGTTTGCTTGGCACCTACTATGCACTTGGTCAAGCTTGGTAGACACAATTCTTCTTACTTGTTCTTCTAGACTTAATCAGTGTATCCAACCTTTGCAACCTCAAGTAGATAAACAATACACTATATCATCATTATTTTAACTGGTCTTTGTACTCCTTTTTTTCATACCATAACTCAACCTTTCCTCTAGGTGCTCTTGTTATCTCATTTGATCAAATCCTCTTCATCAATAAAATAAATGATAGTACTTAGATCAACTAAGTAGATGTCTTACCAACAAGTAAAAGGTTTGACATTAGTGACAAAACAATGATTGAAACACATCCTTATACATGTATCAATCTTTTCTCAACAGGTAGATCCATTGCAATTGTTGAGATATGCTACCTTTTACATACCAAATTCAACATCTACAAAATACAAGGAAAACTCCTTATTGACAAGGGTTTAATATATGCTCAATGTCCCCTTTCTCTCATGTCTTTTTGCTTCTTCCAATTCCTTTCACCTCCTCTTGGGTCTTTTGGAGCTCTCCCTAAGCTCTTCCTTGAGAACACATCATCTTGGTTAACCTTTCCTGGAACAAGTCAACCTCTTCCCTATGAATTTGGGAGTTTGGGGCCCAAAGTGCATTGATGTTTCCAATTAATTTATTTTATTCTTGGGTTGGTCTATGTCATCTTCCTTTCCCCAAAAAAATATAAAAGGAGGATTAGGGTCTTCATTTTCACACACAAGCATACACAACACCTCCACAAGAAAACAAGTAAGGAAAGTCATTTAGGCATTCAATTAAGCAAGAAAGCTAGTCTTCTTTAAAAAAAATCAAGGATCCTTTGTGATAATTTCCACATCAAGATTTAGAATTTTTTTAAAAGAAAGGGAGGAGATCTATATCGAGGCATTCATCATTTTCTTTGTTGATGCATATTTACATCTTTGGCTCCATGATGTAGTTTTGGTAGATCCATTGGAATTGTTGAGATATGTTACTATCTACATACAAAATTCAACATCTACTAAATACAACAAGGAAAACTCCTTATTGACAAGGGTTTCTCAAGCAAGGTAAAATTCTTGCATTTATCTTGTTTTCCTTTACATACATTTAGATTTCAATTCAAGGTTGATTACTCAATCTAGGGCTTAGCTATGGTAAGCCATTGTTAAACCAAAAACCAAAATCCAAATTTATTGTGGGTAGGAATATGATAATAAAAAAATAGTTGTAGATTTGAAAATATCTTCTCCAAAGATTCTGAAATTTTTTGGGTCAACCTAGTTGTAGGGCTTCAGGAACATAATGACCTCATAGAAGACGTCTTGAAAATTTCCCTCCAAGTTACCTATTCCAAATACCTCAATAGGAATAATAGTTCCTAGGTTTTCAAAGTAACTACTCTTTCATTTAAATTTTTAATTTTAACATAATTCCATATCTTAATTGTGCATACTGCATACATTTAGCATCTATATGTACATTGCATATCTCACTTAATCTATTAGTTTAGTTACACAATCATATTCACATATTACACATCGGACAGAGAGCATTTTGTTGCACTACATTCCTTTTAGCAATTCAAATTCAATATTGTCATCCCTTCCTATATTTGGGCCTTGTTAATCTAATTTGAATTCAAAAGAGGTTGTGGATAGAAACTCTCCTTCTTCCTTACACACATTTTTAATGCTTCAACATAGAAAGTGGAGACTTGAGACATATCGTATCCTCCTCCATTTTTCACCTAATAATACTAAATGATTATAATGAGAAACTTTTAGCAACAAAGAAAAACAACAATGCCATGAATATTCTAGTGGATGCAATAAAGGACCATATGTTTTTTGCTATATCAAAATTAGATGTTATATATGACATATTTACATTCTTAGAGAATATGTATGAGATAAATAATACTAGTAGAGCTCTTGCATTGAAACAATAATTACATCATGTCAAAATGAAAAAGGTGAAACTTTTACATCATACTTCATGAGAATAATAAATTTAAGAGAACAACTATCCACCACTGGCCTTATGATTGACAAAAAATAATTAACAATGTTAGCCCCCAATATACTCCTCATATCCTTGAATTATCCATACAAGGAATAAGTGCCCAATCTAAACTTCCAAAATTTGATTAGTTAAAGAATGACTTTATCTGGGAAGAGTCAAGAATAATGACTTGAGGGGTCAAGTTAAAAAATAAAGAGATCTAAGTATAAACAAAAATTCTCACAAGAAAGATAAGATAGAAAAATGTAAATGAATGAAAGAGAATGACGTCAATAATAAAAAATCATTGAAATAAGGAGGGACTTTTCTAAAGTATATGCTTTAGATATGAAAAATATGGACACCTTGTTGTGGAATGCATGGATTGACTCAAAAATCAAACCTTAATAGTAGAAATAAGAAAGGTTAAGGATACATAAAGAATTGTATTCTTGTCAGCTCTATCAAGTAAATATCCACTAGTAGAAATACTTAGGTCATTGACAGTGGAGCATATCAACATAAAAAAATTGAGAGAACAACTGGATTTATAGAAAAAAACTCAGATGAAGAACTCCCCATTGGAGATAACTTAACCCACCCTCTGAGAGGAATTGGGACCTATACAATTTAGCTAAAATATAGAATTTCTCTTCAATTGACAGGAGTATTGTTTTTACCAGACATCAAGAAAATTATGCTCTCTCTCTCTCTCTCTCTCTCTCTCTCTCTCTCTCTCTCTCTCTCTCTCTCTCTCTCTCTCTCTCTCTCTCTCTCTCTCTCTCTCTCTCTCTCTCTCTCTCTCTCTCTCTCTCTCTCTCACACACACACACACACACACACACACACACACACACACATCACTTGAAGAAACATGATATCAAATCAATTTTCTACATGGAAAAGTTCTAACAGCGCCTAAGAAATAAAACATAAAGAAGGCATTAACCACAGGGACTCAGTGGATGCCTATAAAAAATTTATACTTCTCAATCTAAATCCTTAGTCCATGATGTCTCCACTACAAATGAAAGATGACATGGAATGTTAAGAAATATTCATTTTCATGCTCTACATTCTAGAGAGAAACTTATTAAATCGAGATCAACAATTGTATAGGTATAATTATTACTTATCAATAAATTTGGGAGAAAAAAATGAATTAATTTTATAATTGGTGATTATCAATTCACCCCCCCACGCCCTCTCAGTAATCATTACTGTGCCCACATATTTAATGTTTATTTTTTACTATTGCAACTTGACATAAGCTAAAAGTTTACTCTATTACTTACTATATATAAAGTTATTAGTTTATTGGATGATTAAGTTGAATGTATGATATGTTTACTAAGCTAGTTATCTAAAAGTTTAAAGAGTTAATTTTGTGTAAAAAAAAATTAAAGCATTTAGGATACCTCATTATAACTTAATCACCCCCTCCCCCCCCCCTTCCCCTCTTAGGACTTGACCCAAGGATTCGAAGATGTAAAAGAGATATGTACCAAAGATGAAGAAGGAGAACTTTTCATTATGGAAAATTAGAATGAGATTGTATCTATTAGGAACTGAATATAATGCATTTTACTATCAAGATAATGCATTTTACTATCTAGACAACCATTATACACACCTCTAAACCCACCTGAAAAAGTTGATGACATGAACAAGAACAAATAACACAATTTTTTGATGATTGAGATTGCTTCTTCACTAATTGATGCAAATTTTGGTGATATCAAAGAGTGTGCTATTTCTAAAGAGATGAAGGATTACCTTACACTTGTTCATGGTACAAAGTCTAAATGTTTTTAGATCCAAAGCTAAAAGCATAAGAGAAAAGTATGATGATATGAGGATGAAAAAAGAAGAGAACATTGTCCAATATAGTAACCAAATCAAAGAAGTTGTGAGTGCCATCAAAATTTTCAAGGAGTCATTAGTAATCAGAAAATTGTAAGTAAATTATTGAGAACCTTAATATCTATTTATGTTATTACATTATCTCCTATTCAATAATTCAAAGCTATACCTGGTAATGTTCTTACTCTTGATGTCTAGTAAGTAGATTGACTGCATTTGAGTTGAGTAAATTTGGTAATAGTTTACCTCAATTTGAGAAATCTTTCAAGACATCACTAATTATTGGAAGTTAAAAGAAAGAAAAGGGTAGAAAAGATTAAGATGATTCAGATTTAGATGAAGAGCTTGATGTGTTGCTAGCTAGAAGGCTACTGAGAGGTCAAGGAGATACAAAGGAAAATTGCCTCTAATATGTTTCAATTGCAATAAATTTGGTCATTTTACAACTAGATGTCCCAACAAGAACAAGAATGAAAAAAAATTAAAAAGAAGGAGAACAAGTATCAAGGGAAAAAAAAATACAAGGACTATAAGGAAAAATGCAAAAATTCACTCTATATTGTTGAGGAAGAGCACATCGAGTCAAATTTGAATGATAAAATGAAGGCAAAGAACTTGTAAATTTTTTTGTTAAATAAGACTTAGATGAGGAAAGGTATGAGAGTGAAAAAGCCCTTATTTATCATGTTAATAAGAATGATACATGGATTATTGATAGTGGTTTCTCACATCACATGATAAGTGATATTGACAAGTTTGATAAGTTGGAAGAAGGTAATGGTGGAACATTTAAAATTGGAAATGATGTTCCATGTCCTATGAAAGGCGGAGGATCATTGATGTTGAATGATAAGATTAAACTTTATGATGCCTATTGGTTTAAGGTCTAAAGTAAAATCTTTTGAGTGTTTCATAGCTAAATGATGTAGGTCACAGATTGGGATTTCATAACAAAAAGGTAAAATATATGATGTTGATGGATACTTGATTGGAATTGGAGAGAGAAAAAAGAAGGCAAGTCATTTTAACTAGATCCTACCATAATTACATGCCTATTTTCTAAAGTTTAAGATGTATGGTTACAACAAAAATGACTCTATTATGTGAACTTTGATAATATTGCTAAAGTAAGAAGAAGGAAGAAAGTGAGAGGTTTACCAAACTTACATAAACCTGATAATGTTATGTGCAAATAATGTCAACTCAATAAGATGATTAATTCTTGTTTCTCAAGTAAGTCACATGTACCTAATGATATTATGGAATTTTCTCATAATGATTTGTTTGGTCATGTGAAAGTTTAGAGTTGCTATGGAGATAGATATTTCATTCTATTTATTGATGGCTATTCTAGAATGATGATTGGTATGTTTATGAAATGTAAACCCTATGAATTTGATATGTTAAAATGGTACAAAGTTAGAGTTTAATAGGAAATTGGTAAATCATTGAAATGTTTGAGATCTAATAGAGGTGGTGAGTTTATTACTGATGAATTTACTAACTATTGTGTTACACATGGAATTAAGAGATAATTGTGTACCCCTAGAAAACTACAACAAAATGAAATTACATATAGAAGGAATAGATCTATTATTGATTATACTAGAAAATTATTGATTGAAAAAGGAGTTGCACAAATATTCTAAAGAGAAGCTATAAGAATTTTTGTTTACACTCTCAACCAAATTCATTTGAAGAAAGGAATAAACAAGACACAATATGAACTCTAGTATGGTCGTACACTGAATGTAACTTATTTCAAAATATTTGGAAGTAGGTGCAATATTAATAAAGATGCAAGAAATGGAGAGTTTGATTCAAAATATGATGAAGGTATATTCCTAGATCAATCTACTAGGAGAAAGGCATACGAATGTTTGAATAAGGTGATTAACATAATGATTGAAATTGCAAATGTTAGAATTGATCAGTTTTTAGAAAAGAACGATGAGGAGAGAAAAAAAGAACTTGAAGATTATAATAGATTTTTATATGTACAAGATGAAGCACCTAATACTATAACTAAGCACCAAACAAAGTCATTATAATGGTATACCGAGCAATAATAGAGGGACATTGAGAAATTGCCTACTTTACTCGAGCCACAAATGGAATAACCTAAGTAGAATGTTTAGCTCCAATCAAGTGATGATAATGTTATAGACCACAAAATAGGCCCAATTTTAGAAAATTCTGTAAGAAGACACCATTCACAAAACTAGATAACTAGAGACAAGAGTTTTGGGTTCATGATAAGAAGTAAGTTGAACGATAATATATGTTTGATTGTTGAATTTTAGCCTAGAATTGTAAGAGAACCACTTGAAAATGATGACTAGCTTAATGCTATGAATGATGATATAGATCATATTGAAAAGAATAATACATAGAAATTGGTATCGAGACCCAAAGACAAGAATGTAATTAGAAAAAAATGGATAATTAGGAACACATTAAATGAGAAAGGAGACGTTGTAAGGAACAAGACCAAACTAGTTTTTAAAGGTTATGTCCAAGAAGAAGAAATTAACTATGGGGAGACCTTTGCACCTATTGCTAGATTGGAAGGAGTTAGAACTCTATTGTCTTATGTTGCTTACAAGAGATTTAAAGTATATCAAATGGATGTTAAGTCTTCTTTTTTGAATGGAATATTTGAAGAAGAGGTCTACATGGAACAACCTGGAGGATTTTTGGAGCCAAATCAGAAGCATATAGTATGCAAATTGAACAAATAACTATGTAGTTTGAAGAAAACATTGAGAGCATAGTATGAGAGATTACATCCATATTTTTTCAGAAATAGATTTGTTAGAACAAGTGATAATAGGAGCTTGTATTTGAAAAGTAAAGCTGAAGATGAGGTCTTGATTGCTGAAATATTTGTTGAATGACTTATTCAAATAATTTGTTGATCAAATGAGTAAAGAGTTTGGGATGTCTATTTTTTGTGAGATTAATTTTTTAATTGGTTTACAAGTTCATCAAACAAAAGGAGGTGTATGTGTGACTCATTCTAAGTACTTTAAGGATATATTAATTTTTTTTGGTATGGATGAGTCAAAACTAGTTGGCATACGTATGGTAACTAGATGAAAATTATCTAAGGAAGAAAACATATGTGAAGTGGATGAGACACAATACAGATCAATGATTGGAAAGTTACAATATGTTGTACATAATAAATTTGATACTACCCATGTTGCTGGAATAGTTGCAAGATTTTCATCTAATCCTAAGGAGACACATATGACTATAGAAAAGAGAATATTTAGATATTTGAAAGGAACATATGATTATAGACTATGGTACAAGAAAAAAGGTGATTTTGAGCTAAGAGTTTATATAGATACTGATTGGGTAGAAAATATTGGTGACAAAACTAGAACTAGTGGTGAAGCTTTCTTTTTAAGAGAAAGGTTGATTACATGGTTGAGAAAGAAACAAAGTTGTATTTCATAGTCTACAATTGGAGTTGAGTATCTTGTTACTCTTATATATTATTCTAATATTGTATGAATCTTGTTGGAAGGAATGCAAGAGGAAGTCACTAAACCTATAACTATCTATTGTGACAATAAAGTTGCTATTAATATATAAGAGAATCATGTGATGCATGAAAAAAAAGACATGTATATCAAGTATCACTCCTTGAGGGAGAAAGTAAAAGAAAAATAACTAAGATTGGAATATGTAAAGTCTAAGAAGAAAATCCTAGATATATTCACAAAGACATTACCTAAGGATGCTTTTGAGTATCTAAGAGGTAATTTAGGGGTCCTATCCCTATCCAAGAATTACTAAGTGAAATATGCATTCTGCATCAATTCATGGATGATCATAATATCTTTGTGGAGTTGATGCATGATTTTGCATTTTGAGGATTGCTTCTAGAGTTGTGAAAGTGATTGTAATGAAGCAGATATAATCAGTGCATGCAAGGTACAATGTATAACTACAAGGTATAAGTTTCTTAGTGAAGCTTATAGTTACTTTTGGCATTTCTAGTAAAGGGGGAGAATATCAATGAAGGGAGAATAATACTAATATCAGTAAAATGAGTGATTGAGTGTTTAGTCAAAGTAGGATTGTGAAATAAATCATCAAGAAAAGTAAAGAATGAAAGATGTAGAATTAGGGGGATAATGTTAGTACAATAGAAGAATAAGAAGAATAATAAGAAGGAAGGTAAGCATAAAATAATGAAGTGGTGTATAGTCAAAGGGGAGATCTTACAAGTTGCAGATGATAGAGAAGTATATCCAAAGTGGGAGTAGTTGCAAATGATCATGAAGTTGAATAGAACCTAAATGTAGATAGAGAGCCACAAATGTGTTGGTATCAATGATTTTTTTTGATAATGTAATTTTATGTAATCATGAGTTTAGAGTGTGTTTCCATCAATGCAAAAGCGGGAGATTATTAGCCCACACTAATAATGTTTCTATTATATGTGAACATTGATGTCAAGCCTTAATTGGCGAGGCATTATGCTAATTCATTAGAGTGACATGTCATTTGATTGATGAAGAATATTTGAAGAAAGTTTAATGATGTAAGTGATGATAAGTGTATGGTATTCAATGGGCACTTGGATGAGTTAGACTTTGATAGTATAATGTTGGCTTGATTGTTTTATATGATTTGATCAAGCATTAAGATCATGTTTAAGAAATCTAGTTTAATCAATGAATGAAGGATCCTAGTATTAATTGAGATACTATATTTTTTATCAAGCACTTGATGAAAAGTGAAGTATGTGTAGTGTTAACTTAGAAAACTTAGTATTAACCAAGCCTAGTGTTAAATGAGTGAGATGTAATGTTAACCAAGGAATGGAAGAGAATAAAAATTTTGAAAAAGAAAAAAACTAAACTAAAGTTGAAATTAGATGAAATTAAAGATTGTTCAAGAATTTTCAAGGATAAGGATGGCATTGTTGGAAACAATTCTTCAAATTGTATGTTGCCATTGATGTTACACAAATATCAATATTAACCAAGAAAAAAAGAACTTGCAATATTAACCAAAAATATTTAGTATTGACTGAATAGTTAGGAAATGAAGGGCATTTAGTGTTAATTGAGTAGTCAAACAATGAAGGATATCTAGCTTGCATTTTTAACCAAGTGGTCGGGCATCAAAGGACTCACAGTGTTATCTGAGCATTCAATCCTAGTATTGACCAAAAGAATACACTTGTCTAATAATAAATTGTTTGAGGCCAACTATTTGGATGTTTAATGACTATTTGAAAGGGTATTCAAGATGACTTGTCAAAGCTTATGATATATAGGAAAGGTCAAGTAGTGAAGATATAGTGTAGGTGGAATACATGGAATAAGATGGATATGTGATTAAAAGATAAGGCGAAGGGGGAAAGTTTGGAAGATAAGATGCAAAGAACATTCTAAGCAGTAGGGATCGAGAGGTCAAGCTAGAACATAGATCTAAATATACAAAGGAAGTTATTTCATAAATCAAGTTAAATTATTGTTAGCTTCTAAGCATTGTAGCAATGAAGAAATCTCTTAGCAGTTAGATTGTAAATTATTTAACAAGGTGACATTTCAAGATTGAAGTGTTTGAAGAACTCAAACTAGGACACACCTAATAGGGTGATCTAAATACTCTAACAAGTTAAAACTTAACAATATTTTTTATAACCTTTAATAGGGTTGGCTCCCAATAGGGCTTACTTCAGAAGAGTGAAAAATATTGTAACTAGTTGCATGGTGGTTTCCCAAAATTGGGCTTTCGAGTTAAATCTTGATATCATCTATGTTCATGTTATTTTATTTATGCTTTATTCTTTTGAAACTAAGTTACTAAAGGTTAAAATAGATTAATATCCATAAGACTTCTTTGTTAACCAAGTGACAACAACAACTTATTTATAACCGAGCTAGATAGTATTCCATTATTAGTGAAAGTTTGATTTGACATCTAGGGACACAAAATTATTTTTGTGGTAATTGATTCACCCTTCCCCTCTTAGTTAATATTTTCATTTCCAACAATTGGTATCATATCCTTTGGTGCTTGCAGGAAAGGTTTCAAGGACCTATGCTAAAGATCAAGATGTCATACCTAAGGGAGATTCCCTAGCTTAATAGAGAAATTTTTTTAGCATGGAAAGAATTGATGAAGCTACACCTATCAAGCATTGGAGATTTTCTTATATTCTACTAGGAAAACAAATATGTACCACCACATAAAACTATGACTATGTAAAAAATGGAAGAGGTAAAGGATCACAATATCATGATGATTGATATAGCTTCCTCTCTCTCCTACTACATTTGAAATGTGGGAACATTACAAAAAGCCTATGGAGGTGATAAAAATGTGCAAAGAGCCAAGGTATAAAGTTTAAGAGGAAATTTTGATCAAATGAAAATGAAAGAAGGTGAAAACATTGTCCAATACAGTGAAATAATCAAAGAAATCGTGAGTGCAATCAGAGCTACATGAGGAATAATAATTGATGAAATAGTGGTCACCAATGTACTAAGAACTCTTCTTCCTATTTATAAAATTCAAGAGATGATATGTAATCCACAAAATAATATAACCTTGGATGCATTTGTGGGAAGATTGACTTCTTTTGAATTGGATAACTTTGATAACTATGCTTCTAATTCTGCCAACTTTGAATATGCATTCAAAGCCAAACTAAATCTTGATAGAAAAGGAGGAAAATCAAAATACAAAAAGGTTGATAGTGAAGAAGAAGATGAAATGGATGAAGATCTTGAAGTCATTGAAGCCCTACTTGGAAAAAGAGTATCAAAAGGGAAAGAAAAATTTGGAGGCAAAATTCCATTAATTTGTTTCTCATGTGAAGAAGTTGGCCATATTGCTACAAGATGTCCAAAAAAAGAAGATAAAGATGAGAAAAGAAAAAATAGGCTCAAAGACAAGAAAGACTTCAAGAACTACAAGGACTACAAATATAAAGGTAAGAAATCTTGTTACATTATTAAAGATTTTGATAGTGATGATAATGAAGAAGAAGTAGTTTATATTATTGTTAAGGATGAATCTAATACAAAGGAAAATAAAAAGATGCCACTTATTTCTCATTTTAGCAAAAAAGATACATGGATAATAGATAGTGGTTGTTCACATTACATGAATGGTGATAAAATTAAGTTAAAAAATTTAGAACACTATGATGGTGGAAATATTAGGTTTGGAAATAGTGAACCATGTTATTTGAAAGGAAAAGTATTCATAGCATTAATTGAAGGAATCAAATGTGAAAATGCCAATAGGTTGAAGGATAAAGACATAATCTACTTATTGTGGCACAACTAAAAAATATTGGATACAAGGTAGAATTCATGAATGGAAAAGCTAAACTATTGGATGGAAAAGGAAACCCAGTTGAGACTAGCAATCAGACAAAGGGTAGTTTTTTTAACCTAGATCTCACTAAAAGTACATATTTACTACCTCAAATAGAGGAAATTTAGCTATGGCATAAAAGGCTGTGACATGTTAACTTTAATAACTTGGTTACCATAACAAAGAACAAAATACTAAGAGGCATACCAAATCTGAAGAAACTTAAGATGAGCATGTATAAACAATGTCAAATAGGAAAGATGAGTAAAAGAAGTTTCAAAAGTGAGTCTTTAAATTCTAAAGAAGTTTTGGAACTAGTTCATATAGATCTTTGTGGACCAATAGGTATAGAAAGCTACTATGGAGGCATATATTTTATTTTATTTGTTGATGACTATTCTAGGATGATGATTGTAATGTTCTTAAAAGATAAATTTGATGCTTTTCAAAAGTTCAAATGGTATTTGGCTAGAGTTGAGAGAGAAATAGGGAAGAATATAAAATGTCTGAGATCATATAGAGGAGATGAATTCATCTCAAATGAATCCAATAAATTCTACAATGAAAGAGGAATCAAAAGATAGGAATCAACACTTAGAACTCTAGAGAAAAATGGTATACTGGAAAGAAGTAACAAATCCATCATGGAATGTGCAAGAACACTAATGAATAAGAAGAATATTAAACCAAAATATTGGAGAGAAGCAATCAACATAGCAGTTCATACACTTAACTAAGTTCACCTGAAGAAAGGTACAAACAAAACACCTTATGAATTATGGTATGGGTACAATCCTAATTTTTTTGTCTCATTGTATTTGGAAGAAAATTTTATATCTTGAAAGATGCAAGGAAAGGAAATATTGAAAATTAATGAAGGTACATTCCTAGGTTGCTCGAATAAAAATAAGGCATATAAATGTTTGAATCTTTCTACTCACAAAGACATAGAAAGTGCACATGTGAAGATTGATGAGTTTGCAGAAAGGATTGAATAATAGAGAAGCAAGGAGCCTAAAGACTACAGAAAGATTGTTTACTATGAGGAGGGACATGGTACTTTACCACAAATAGTTGAAGCCAAGTAGCAACAAAGTGAATTTAGCAAATCATAGGCAATATAACTCAAGTCATAGGAAATTCAACCTAAGTTAGAGTAAAAGATAGAGAGACCCAAGTCATAGACAGTGTAACATGAATTACATTTAGAGGAACTTGATTTACAACTAGATCAACTAGAAGAGCCTAAGAAAAAGGTAGAAGATCATGGAGAACCAAGTGAACCAAGTTTAGAATCAAGAAAGAAAGATCCAAGACTTGCAAAATATGTCAAAAGACATCATGCACTTGAACAAGTAATTGGGGGAGAGACATATGACATACTAACGAGGAAAAAATTAAAAGGTACATGTTTTCTTAGTGAAGTTAAACCTAGATATGTAAAATATGCTTTAGAAAATGAAGGTTGGATAGAGGAAATGAATGAAGAAATTGAGCAAATAGAAAAGAATAAAACATGGTCTCTTGTAACTAGACCTAAAGATAAGAATGTGATGGGTACAAAATGGATAGTTAGAAATAAGTTGAATGAGAAAGGATAAGTAACAAGGAATAAGGCAAGGTTCTTATGCAAAGGTTATGCACAAGAAGAATATATTGACTATGGAGAAATTTTTTCCCCTATTGCAAGACTTGAAGGAATCAAAATAATTCTAGCACATGTTGCACAAAAGAGTTTCAAAGTATATCAGATAAATGTAAAATCAACTTTCTTAAATGGAATCCTAGAAGAAGAAGTCTACATTAAACAACCTGAAGGTTTCATTGATCCAAGAAAAAGAGACATGATATGTATAATTCACAATACTCTATATGGACTGAAGAAAGCTCCTAGAGCATGATATAAAAGGTTGTAAGGATATCGGGAAAGAATTGGTTTTGAAAAGACAAATGATAATAGTAATTTGTATATAAAGAAGGACAATAGGACAAGATATTGCTTGCAAAAATATTTTTGGATGATATCATATTTGGAGGACATAACATGGTATGTAAATCATTTGCAAAAAAAATGAAGAGACAATTTGAAATGTTTATGTTTGAACATATAAAATTATTTGTTGGCCTACAAGTTCATCAAATGAAGGATGGAATATGCATTAGGGAAACATTGAAATCATTTGGAATGGAAGATTTCTAACCAGTTGGAACACCTATGTCTATAGGACATAAAATTTCAAAGAATGATGATTCGGAATAGGTAAATCAGACTACCCATAGATCAATGATTGGGAAACTTTAGTATGTAGTACACATGTATATGAGCAATGTTAGTATGCTAATAGAAACCAAATTTAAATAAAGCTTCTACAAACTAAACAAAGTTCATAAACTTCAAGATAGACTAAGATGAGCTCTCAATTGAGAATATGAGCCATTAATGGGCTCTCTCAATGAGAAGCTCTCTTGTTGAGTAGCTTTGTCTAAATAGATAGGATGTATGCTCAAGCTTATGCTTCAAAAAGGGCTTCAAATGGAGTTGGAATTTGGGTGTGAGTGTATGGTTTTGATGTAAAATGGCTTCTCAAAATGGCATTATGACTTTACTTCATGGATTGTGTTATTTTGCAAAAGGGAAGGATCCAATTTATAGGCAAGAGGCTTGAAGGATTGAGGGTTAAGATGCAAGGATGGGAAAAAGCTCATGGAGGGCTCAGATTGCATGAGAGGAGAGCACATGGATTGTGCTTCCTTACAGCCAATCAAGGAGTGACACATGTCACATGGTGAGAGGATGGAGGAAAGGGGAAGGATGAGTCAACAAAGGAGGCTCAAGGGATAAAATCTTCATAAAGACCCTTCATAAGTGATTTGTAAGAAAATTTATGACTTTGTGGGCTTTATAAAGTTTTGTGGTTAAAGATATTTGTGAGAGATACCATGAAATTCGAATTTGAGGGTTTAGGGAGGTTTTAAGCTTGCTTAGGGTTGTAAAAATGATTAGAGGAAGGGTTAGAGATGGCTTAGGACTAGGCAAGTGGATGGCAAGTGGATTGCAATTAATGAGGGTGGGTGAAGGAGGAGATATTTGTTAACTTTGGCTTGGGTTAGTAAGTTTTAACCCATGTTTAGGGAATGTGACAAGGTTAGGAGGGGATTAGGATTAGGTTTAAAGACATCTTCTAGAAGAGTCTAGACTTTGGATGAGGATAAAGACTTTCTAGAATAGTCTAGAATTTCCTAGGATGAGGATGAAGACTTTCTAAAAGAGTCTAGAACTTCTTAGGATGAGGATAAATTAGATTTTTAAGAAATAAATAAAGTTTTATTTATTTCAAGGGTTTGGGTTGAGGAGATATTTATTAAAAAAAATTTTAATAAACATGAGGATTAATATTTAATCTTAATTAAATATTTTGAGTTGGGATTAGGGGTAGGAAATGATGGGATTAGCCTTTAATCGAAATTAAAGAAGGATTAGAAGATTTTGGAAGAGGTTATTGGTCTTAAGGAAATTGGCCAACTTTTGGGAAAAAAATAAATAAATTATTTATTTTGGGATTTTTGGTCAATTTATTAATTAAATAATTAATAAATAAGGAAATAATGTTTAAATAAGATTTAAACATTTTTGGGAGGGATTTCTTAATTAAATATTTTTAATTAAGATAAAGGGATTTAATGGCATAAAAATAAATAAATAAATAAAATAATTAATTAATAAATGATGATGTCATCAGGAATTTTTTAGAAAATAAAAATACTTTATTTTCTAAAGGTTTTTAGGTGTCTACAGTACGCACTAGACCCAATATTGCATTGGAAATTGGCATAGTTTCAAGGTTTTTTGCAAATCCTAAAGAAAATCAAATGATGGTAGCAAAAAGAATAATGAGGTAACTAAAAGGAACTAAATAATATGGTCTATGGTATAAGAAAGAGGAAATTATTGAGTTAAGAACCTTTACTGATACAGATTGGACATGAAGCATTAATTATAGAAAAAGCACAAGTGGAGGAGCATTATTTCTTGGAAACAGATTAGTATCTTGGACAAGCAAGAAGAAAAATTGTATTTCTTAATCAATAGCAAAGGCAAAGTATGTTGTTGCAGCAGTCAATTGTTCTAACATAATATGGATCAAGCAATTACTATTAGGAACAAAGGAGGAAATCAAGGAACTAATAGTTATCTATTGTGATAACACAAGTACAATCAATATATCCAAAAACCATGTGAAGCATACAAAGACAAAATTTTTTTTTAATGAAGTACCATTACCTAAGGGAATCGGTTCAAGACTAAGAGGTGAGATTGGAAAATGTGAACACCAAGGAGTAGATAGAAAACATATTTACTAAGGCATTACCCAAGGATGCATTTATGCATTAAAGAGGTAAAATAGGGGTTATTCACCTATCTAATTCTCACTAAAACATAAGATAATGATGCATCAACCTATACACTCATCTTATGCACTTCTCTAAACCCTTCTATCTAAGATATCCCATATATTGGAACACTCGAATGTTGGCTTAGAGCCCCATGGTCATGGAGCACAAGAGGCATAAAATAAGCATGAAGTGAGCTCTCAAATGATCCTTAGAGATGAAGCCCTTTCTAGTAAACCATGAAATGCGAGGTTCTTGAGACAAGAGCAAGAATGCAAGTGTACAAGAGAATCCTCAAACATGCAATGCAAAAATGAGCTATGCTAACATGAGTGAAAGGATGCAACTAAGCTAAAAAAGATGAATGTGTTACAATCATTTCTAATTAGACTATTTGAGCTATGATATAACAAAGGAAATTAAGCTGTGCTAGATGAATCTAAGCTAAGATGGAGTATGCAAGAATGAGACAAGAAGCAACAAGTTCTTGGTGCAGGAGCACCTAGGTAGGTTAAGGGTAGACGTAGGGATTATTGGATGGTTTGGATTGTAGTCATGCTAACCACATAATTAGATCAATAAGGGACTAATTTTGTCCTAGGGTTTGGAAAGATAGGTTGGAAGAGCCCAAAAGGTTGTGAAGTTACCATAGTTGCAAAAAAGTTGCTCATTTGACCTAATAGAGCAATTTTGGGTTCTGAGGGATAAATAGGGAAAGTAGGTATTTGGATGACCTTATTAGGTTTTTTTTACCTATATAAGGCCTTTTTCATGGTTTGGTAGAAAATAGAGCAAGTTTGAGAATCAAATATGCAAAATTGCAAAAATTGCTCATTCTTGCATAGTTGTCATTGACAACTTTTCCAATTTTCTTGTAAAATTATCATTAACAACTTTTGCAATTTTCTTGAAAATTGAGAGAAATTATTTGTGAGAGCTCTTCAAACACTTAAGTTAGTTGGGTTAATTCATGAAAAGCCTATATAAGACCAAATCCAACTTGTTCCAAGGTTTGGAGAAAGTGGATTTGCCATTGTACGGCTTGTGCAACAATAGTTTGATATAATAGTTTAGTGTTTCTTTGTTCTTGGAATGAGTATGGATTATATTTATTTTTTTATATGTTTGAATTGATAGTGGATATTTTTTTCTAATTCTATTTATAGTTTTATATATATAGAGTTTAGGGTGTTTAAGTTAATTGTTTTGGAGTTCACCAATTTGCTAGTCTAAATAGAGTAGCATTTGGAAAATGGGGTTCTAGGGCCACATCCTACCATATAAATTGTATGGCCTTTTGGGACTTGGAACTAGAATCCATATACATAATGTAAAGTAAGTGAGAACCCATGGGAAGAAAAATAAGAATTTTTAATGTGATGCATTAGGTAGGTCATTCCAGTTTGGTTAGGGATCACAGACCAGAAAATGGGTTGTGGACATGATTGAGAGTATAGAGACATCAATCCAAACACATGGTGAGTGAGAAGGAGGTTCAAGATAGCCCCAACCCAAAGGAGAAGTCCTAGTGAGGTGGAAAAACAATATTTTAAGGCAAACAACACCAAAACCCTTGTAACCCTTAATAATAGGCTAAAATTGTGTCTGGGTTGTACAAACAAATTGGGAACTTAAGAATTCAAAAATATTCAAGTTCATGAAAAGGTACTTGGAATGATAATTTTTTGGGTACTTGTTAAGGTTTTTTGCAAAATATCTCAGTTTTAATGCATTTGGAGGGCTAATTCTTGTAGCCTTTTTCTAAGCACTTGAGTGCAACTTGACTTGTGGATTAGAACTTGATTGGGGTTATGTCCTTAATTTGGGTTTGGTATCTTGTTGAGTCACCTAAGGCATACCTAGGTTCCCATTTCATCATATGGGAGGTCCAATCATAATTGGGGTTGTGTTTTTTATAGAGAGTTCATGAGAAAGCTTATACTAACTAAATGATGTGCACTAGTTGAAGGAGTGGGATCTATTCCATAAAATCCTCAGAGGCATAGGGTGTATTAGAGACCCTATTTTGGTTAGGTGAAAGACCTAAGAAAACCCTAGAGAGCTTAGGATTTGAGAGCAATATTGGTTGTCACATCAGAGTGGTATCAGAGTTGGTGGATGTCTGCAGCTACTAGAGAGTTAGTAGGTGAAAAAATGGTGGCTAATGTAGAACTAGCCAAGGAAGTTGATGAAAAAAGGGAGAAGAACAAATTTCTTGAAGAATCCCTATAAGAGGTGAACGTGCAAATAGATGCATTTTCAAAAGTAACTAGGAGGAAGGAAGAAGAGGAGTATGAGAAGAGTAAAGAGGTAGCAGAGGAGGATGTAGTCCTTGAACCTAACCCTGTCTTGAATGAAGAGTCCTTCTTGAAGGCTATCAGTAGAAATATGGACATAGATACAGTCATGGACTAGATAGATGACATGGAGAACCATTTTGAGTGTGAGGGGGGTATCAAAGGCACAAAATATTAAAGTGGCTAAGTTAAGGCTTAGTGGTTCAACATTGTCATGGTGGAAATACCTACAAGATGAAAGAATCAGCATGGGTAAGACTCCTATAGCTAATTGTAAGGCTATGGTCACTAAAGTGAAGGAGAACTTCCTACCTGAAGACTTTGAGGTATAGCTCCACAAGAGAAGACAAGGGCTGAAGAAAAAATATCTAGATGTAACCTCTTATACTAAGGAATTTTAGAGGCTATGTCTAAGTTCCAAATAGTAATAAGAATAGACAATCAAAGTGGAAACATATCTAGGTGGTTTAAAGTGGAAAATACGAGAGGAGCTTAGTTTTTGGGCACCTACCATAGTTCAAAGATGTCATCAGTTAGCTCTAAAGGTAGAGGAAAAGAAAAAAAGTAAAGGAGATTCTAACTTCAAGGATAGAGGCAAGGGAAGAAATAAAAGAGGACAAAGGGGAGGCTACCAAGGTAAAGGTGGTGAGTAGAAGAATCAAGGTGAGAGCAAGTTCACAAAGCAAACTAGTGACAACTCTTCAAGAGATGGTTACAATAATGGGAGAAGCAACCAAGGAGGATCAAGTAGAGGGAGAGTATTAGGTATATCAAATTCGTACTTTGCAAGTATGAAATTTTATAACTGTGGTCACTTGGGTCATCCAACCTATAGATGCCTAGAGAAGCATTCTTCCTCAAACCAAGACAAAAGGATGGAATATGTGCAAGAAGAAAATTGTAGAAAAGAACTAGATGTGGACCACATTAGATCTAAAAAAGGTAATAATCTCATGTTTAGGAGAGTGTTGATCAAACAACTAGCTCCTGGGGAACCTAAACATAAAAGAGCATTGTTTAGAATAAAATGCAAATTCCTAGGAAAAGTATTCAAAGTAGTGGTGGAATTTGGGTCTATTGATAATGTAATATTAGAGGAGGTTGTTACAAAAATGAAATTGCATAAGATTCCTCATGATAACCCTTACAAGGTTACTTGCCTTAACAAGGGACAGAGCATTTTGGTGAATGAGAAAGCTTGGGTGGATTTTTCCATAGCGAGATACAAAGATAGGTTGTTGTGTGATGTATTGCCTATGGATGCTTGTCATATTTTTCTAGGTAGGCCTTGGAAATTTGATAGGTAAGTTATATATAATGGTAGAGAAAATGCCATAACTTTTAAGAAGGGAGGAGAGACCTTCAAAATTTAGTCTTTATTGGAAGGGGGAGAATCTCACCCCCAAGTACCTAGTGTACTATTTTGTAGTGGAAAAGAGTTTGTGAAAGACCTCAAGATGAGGAATGTCAAAGTTTTGTAGTAGTGTTGAAGTATAAAGAAAAATAAATGTACTAAGGAACCCTTACCAATTGAAGTCCAAACTTTTCTTGAAAAGTACAAGGACATAGTGAGTGATGGTACTCTAGCTACTCTCCCTCATAGGAGAGTTATAAGTCATCATATTGAATTTTTTCTAGGTGCTTCCTTACCTAATAAAGAAGCATACAAGATCACCCTAGATTAGAACCTAAAAGTGGAAAGACAAGTCCAAGAATTGATGGATCAAGGTTTGATACAAAAGAGCATAAGACCATGAGCAATTCCTATTGTGTTGCAATCTAAGAAAGGGGGAAAATAAAGACCATGTATGGACTCAAGAGCCATAAATAGGATCATAATTAGATATAGGTTTCCTATAACTAGGATTGAATATAATATGGATTGTCTTGGTGGAGCCAAATACTTCACTAAATTGGACTTGAAGAGTGGTTATCACCAAATAAGGATGAAGGAGGGAGATGAATGGAAAATAACATTTAAGACTACTGATGCTCTTTGTGAATGGCTCGTAATGCCAATTGGTCTTTCCTATGCTCCTAGCACATTCATGAGGCTCATGAATGAAGTGCTCAAGGACTTCACATGCAAATTCATAGTTGTATATCTAGATGATATACTTATCTTCAGCAAGACTAGAGAACAACATATCAAGCATGTTGAGACAGTTTTCAAAAGACTTCATGAGAAGAAGCTAGCCATCAATATTGAGAAGTGTGACTTCTTCAAAAAATAACTTGTGTACCTAGACTTTGTGGTGTCTCAAGGAATATTAAAGATGGATAAGGAGAAGATTGCTTCTATACTAGATTGGCCAACACCTACCACATCTACTGAGGTAAGAAGTTTCCATGGATTGTCTCAATTCTATAGGAAATTCATTAGGAATTTTAGTGGTATTTGTGCACCTTTCCTTGATACTATAAGGGGTGGAGTCAAGTCTAAGTTTAAGTGGACTTTAGAAGCTAAAAATTCATTTGAAATGTTGAAGAAACAAGTAGCTACTCAACCTATCTTACGATTTCCTAACTTTGAGAAATTGTTCACCTTAGACTGTAATGCAAGTGGCTTAGTAGTAGGTGGTGTTTTGAGTCAAGAAGGTAGGCTAGTATCATTTTATAGTGGGAAGCTTAATGAGGCCAAGAACAACTATTCATCTTATGACTTAGAGCTCTACGCCTTAGTTTAATGTCTTAAGAAGATGAGACACTATTTGTTGCCCAAAGATTTTGTTGTGTTTATAGATAATCTAGCTCTTAGCTACATCAACACTCAAGAGAAGCTGAGAAATAGACACTTGAAGTGGATGGAGTACTTGTAGACTTTTACTTTCACAGTCAAGCACAAAAAGGGGAAATTGAACAAAGTGGCAGATGCACTAAGTAGAAGGATCATGAAAGTCCAAGAGATTCAGCTCCAAGGCATTGGGATAGAGAGTTTTAAGAACCTCTACAAAGAAGATGAGGACTATGCTAAAGCCTACAAGGTATGCAATGATTTTGAGAATCATTTTCATCACAATTTTTTAGTACATACTTTGCAAAACGGGTTTCTATTCAAGGGTAACTAGTAGTGTGTACCAAGGGGTTCCATGAGAGAGAACCTAATATAGGAGAAGCATAATGGCAACCTTAGTTGACTTTTTGGTGTCAGAAAAACCATAGAGCTAGTGCAAAGGTTCTATTATTGGCCAAGGTTAGCAAGGGATGTAACCAATTATGTGGAGCAATGCAAGGTATGCATGAATGAAAAAGGAGGAATGAGTAATGTAGGTCTTTAACAGCCTTTACCAATTCTAAACAGGCCATGGGATTGTGTAAGTATGGATTTTATTATAGGTTTACCAAAAACCAAGCAAGGGTATGATAGAATTTATGTTATTGTTGATAGATTCAGAAAAATGGGGCATTTCACTCCATGTAGAACAATTAATTATGCTAGTCATATTTCCTATTTTTTTTTCAAAGAGGTTGTAAGGATTCATGGACTTCTATTAAGAATTGTGTCAAATAGGGATGTTAAATTTATGAGCCATTTTTGAAAAACTGTGGAGGAAACTTGGTACAAACATGTCATTTGGTTAAGCTTACCATCCCCAAATTGATGGTCAAAATAAATTGGTTAATAGGACCTTAGGGAACCTTCTAAGGTTCCTAACTAAAGAATATGGTCAAAATTGAGATGTTATCATTTCAAAAGCATAATATACCAATAATGATAGTAGGAATAGGACCACAGGAAAGAGTCATTTTGGGATAGTTTATGGAATGCATCCAAGGGATGTATGTGAACTAAGATATCTTGGTGACATGAATTAGAGGAGTGGTCAAGTTGAATGCTTTGTTCAAACTATGAAGGAGATTCAGGAGCAAGTCAAGCAAACCATACAAGTAACCACTCAAAAGCTTAAAGCCAAAGTGGATGAAAAGAGAAAGGATATTCAATTTTTTGTTGGAGACTATGTAATGGTCCATTTGAATAAATAAAAGCTTCAAAAAGGTGTTCCTACCAAGTTACAGATGAAAAGAGTAGGGCCTTGAAAAATCTTGGCAAAGTATGGAGCAAATGCCTATAAGGTGAACTTACCTTCAGATTTAGGCATATCCCCTATCTTCAATGTCCAAGACTTGGTGGAATTTAAAGGAACATTACCTCAAGTTAGATTAGATGTTTAGGATGACCTTAAACCTATTGTGGTACCTAATATCAACAAGTTGGAAGCAAAGAAAGTGTTATATTCCAAGGAAAATAAATATATAAGGCACAAGATGTATATGGAGAATCTCATTTAATGGAAGGGAAATCCAACTTCATAGGCTACTTGGGTTGCTAAGAAAGAGTTCGAGAAGGTTGGAATACCCCTAGACATGTTGTCGTCAGGTGTGACTTAGTTTTTTTGATGGGTTAAGTATGGTGCAAGAGAACCTAGGTAGGCTAAGGGTAGACCTAGGGTTTCTTTGATGTTTTGGATTGTAGTTATGCTAGCCACATAATTAGATCAATAAAGGGAACAACTTGATCCTAGGGTGCGGATAGATAGGTTGGAAGAGCCCAAAGTTGGTGAAGTTGCCATAGTTGCTAAAAAGTTGCTCATTTGGCCTAATAGAGCAATTTTGGGTTTTAAGGGCTAAATAGGGAAATTAGGTATTTGGATGACATTATTAGGTTTTTTAAACCTATAAATGCCTTTTTCATGGTTTTAGCAAATAGAGCAAGTTTGAGAATAAAATATGCAAAATTGTAAAAATTGCTCATTCTTGCAAAGTTGTCATTGACAACGTTTGCAATTTTCTTGCAAATTGAGCAACTTCTTTGTGAGAGCTCTTCAACCACTTAATTTAGTTTGGATATTTCATGAAAATTTTATATAAGAATAAATCCAACTTGTTCCAAGGGTTGGAGAAAGTGGATTTTCCATTGTACGATATGTGCAATAACAGTTTGATATAATAGTTTAGTGTTTCTTTTTTCTTAGCATGAGTATGGATTAGGTTTAGTGTTTTCTATGTCAGAAGTGATAGTGGAGATTTTTTTTTCTAATTTTTTTATAGATTTTTTTATTTTTATAGAGTTTAGGGTGCTTAAGTTAATTGTTTTGGAGTTCACCAATTTGCTGGTCTGAATAGAGTAGCATGTGGAAAATGGGGTTCTAGGGCCACTTCCCACTACATGAACTATATGGACTTTTGAAAATTGGAACAACACTCCATGTACATAATGTTAAAAAAAGGAGATCCCATGGGAAGCACAACAAGCATTTTTAGTGTGATGCTTTAGGCAAGCCATTCCAGTTTGGTTAGGGATCATAGACCAGAAAATGAGTTGTGGAGTAGATTAAGAGTAGAGAGACATTAATCCAAGCACATCATGAGTGAGAAGGAGGTATAGGATAGCCCCAAACTAGAGAAAAAGTCTTGGTGAGGTTGAAAAATAAGTTTTTAAGGCAAATAACACCAAAACTCTTGTAACCCTTAATAATAGGCTAAAATTGTGTCTGGGTTGTATGGACAAGTTGGGAAATTAAGAATTCCAAAATCTTCAAGTTCATTGAAAAGGGTACTTGGAATGATAAATTTTTTGGGTACTTTTTAAGGGCTTTTTCAAAATATCTCACTTTTAGTGCATTTGGAGGGCTAATTCTTGTAGCCTTTTTCCAAGTACTTAAGTGCAATTTGACTTGTGGATTGCAACTCGATTGGGGTTATGTGTTTGTTTTAGGTTTGGTATCATTTTGAGTGACCTAAGGTATACCTAGGTGCCCATTTCATTATATGCAATGTCCAATCAACATTGGGGTTATGTTTATTGTAGAGAGTTCATGAGAAAGCTAAACTAACTAAATGATGTGCACTAGTTGAAGGAGTGGGATCTATTGAGAGATTTTTGGAAGCATGAATGTTGATGACATTACTATGGGGGAGTCTTGTAGAAATGTTACTACGATGATATGTTATGTTCATGACTGAATTTGTCATTGATGTCAACACAGTAGTCTTATGTGATATCTAACAGAAGATCATCAGAAAGATCAAGTTGGTACAGATGGCTAGTTGAGTGTTCTAAATATTCAAGGTTATGGGAGATACTTCTAACTATCTAGCATATACAATTAATTTCAAAAGAAGTGATGATAAGTTTGGAAGAAGTCATGTAAGTTTTGGTGATGTTTGTTCTAAGATAGAGTTTACAGAGGCATGTTCTAGTAAACTTATTATATCACTTAGCAGAGTTGTTATTCTAAGAATCAAGGTTGAGGATGTGAAGAAGACATGTTGGTGATGACGTGGCTAAGTTCACTCATCATGATATTACGTGTACAAAAAATTATTCAAGTTGCAAGGTGGAAGATTAATGTTATCGCTAAGTGTACATGTTCTTAATGTGGTCCTATAATGATTAAGTAAGAAGGTCTAACAGCTGAATCAAGAAATTGTTTTATTAACTTGGTATAAAGGAAGGACATTATGAGATATAGACAATAATGGAGAAGTGATTATAAGTAGTAGTAAGAGTGGAATGCAAAGTTTGGAAAAGTAGAGTGGAAGTGAAGGAAACTTCATTGTCGAGGTTTTGCTGAGTGATCTGAGGTTTGATATTTGGATCTGAGGTTCATGACCTAGTCCACAAGGTCTAACAGTGATTGGTTCGATTGATAGAAGAAAGGAAAGGAGAAAATATTAGTAAATTACATGTTTAAGAAGTGAGATCTTCTTGTAGTTGAAATTGCATGTTTGGGCAGTGGGCTCTTCTTGCATACATTGTACTACAACTCCTAATAGGGATTCAAAGTCTCCTAATAGGGACTATATGTACTAAATGTTGTAATAGACTCCTAATAGGGTCCATCCTCTAACAAGAAATATTTATATTAGTACATCATTTTGTGGGCATCATTCCCACTAGAGTTTTCCCTTTGATCAAGGGTTTCCCTAGTTAACATATCTGGTGTAATTGTCTATGTGCATCTTATTATGGTTGTTGTTTACTTTGGTTGAATGGTTAGGTTTGTTTAAAGAAGATAAATGTTTTAATTTTTGGATAACTGATTCACACCCCCCACCCATTATCTTGGTGGACTATTGTTTCTAACAATTGGTATCAAAGCATCAGGTCCTTTGTAATGCCCCACCAAGGGATCCAAAGAATTAACCTAAAGTTTCACTAAACTTGGTAGTATTTTTTTATTTTTTTTGAAACATGAAAGTTATTCCATTCACAACATACACATCATAATGGAAGCTATAACAACATTCAACTGAAAGTATACATAAACATACATAACAAGTTACATTCCTTAAGGATCCCTTAATGTTGAATCACTTTTAAATTAACTAGTATTAATTCCATCTAATACCACATCCACATGAAACAATAATGAAAAGTCCAATGTTCTTAAACAATATACATTTGTTCCAAATGTCCCTTAGTAAATTAACTTCTAGAATGCTCAATCATCCACTGTACATGCCACAGTGTATGAAAGACAAAAGAATATAAAGTACATCATCCTATTCTAATCCATGATGCAAATGCGATAAAGTAAATGAAGCCAAATACCATACATGAACATCATCATAGAAGATATAAACATCCATCATAAAAGATAACAATATATCATCAAACACAACTAAGTAAGTGCAGGGTTCCTCCCAACCATCAATAGCATCATTAGACCATCATGAGCCATAGCCATCCCTTTGCACGTAACATCCCAAGACACCAAAGAGATCATCGATATTATCATAGTAGGAATGTCACTCCTAAAACATACTACAACTTATGCAGAAAGAAATCTAACATGCTACAACATATGCATAAAGAAATCTAACATGCAAAAATTAAGCATACGATGATTCTACAAATTAGATAACATCATCTATCACATGCTAATCATCAATATAAAGAAATGTACTAGTAAATAACATCCATCATAAGATCCAAGAATTGAATGAAGATAAATGCCAATAAAGAATGCATCAGCCATGGTGTCTCAGATGGATCACAAATGGTAAGAGTGAAAAAGAACTACCACTTGACCGCATGGAACCTAAATGGCCCACTCCCACCGTGCTGAGGAGATAGTCTCAAGTCCCAAATAGGATATCAATTCATATAGCACAAATACTCTCTAAGTCTAGGAATCCTAAAAGTATACTAACTCAAAGGTTCCAACACAAATAGACATCTAATCCAAGAGGCACACAAAGACATGTAGGAAACCTACTATGTAAGCAAGAAAGTGTCATCACATGGATCACACTAGAGTTACCCTGGTAGTCTCTCAATAGACCCTGGCCCTATAGTAATCCCTATGCGGCCACTAGTATCCTCTCATACTGACGAGGCATACTACGAAATGCAAGGTCGCAACCAAGTGTTATCTCTACTACCATCCTAGTCTGTACTAGCACTCAAGGCATGGGTGAGAACAAACAATCATCTTATTAAGTTCATTTAAGTCAGTATTAGGTGTAATGTTTTCACTTATTAAACAACTTACAATGAGTTACCCTGGCAGCCACTTAGGGCCCCGATCCCCATTGCAAGCCACTTCCTGACACTACAAGTAGATAACCTACCCTAGGCTCATGGAATTCATAAATCACAAAATCACCTCAATCCTATACAAGTGACTGGAAAAATGCCAAAAGATAATCCACAAAAAGAGCATCAAATCTCCATGAGAAACTGAAAAGCATCCATTGATAATTATGACCACAACAATTCTCTATTGGCAATTGAAGTTATCAATGATAATCACAATATCCATTGGTTCTCAACAAGCAACCAAAAAGGCATATCAAGCAAATAATACTGATCAAAGACTCCAAAATGGTCGAGTCAAAACATGTCAAAACTTGACATCATCAAAATCGGATAACACTTCAGTCCCATCAAGGTGATCGAAAACTAATCCAAATACAATTGATCGATAACTCATAAATGGTTACATATATCATAGCTTACACAAGAAGACTGGAAGCAATATCAATCAGTAAACCACATACACCATAGAACACGCCATATCATAACCATGGTTGGTTTAAAAGAATCAAAATCAAAAGACATCATCATGACATCACAAATCATAACCCCCGAGCCTCTGGTAGACGTCCTATAATTGGTCAACAATCTAGTCAACCCAAAAAACCCCAAAATAGATAGCATAGAGGAAACACAAAATACAAGCACATGTCTTGGTTTGCTAAAATAACTTAGTTAAGTATGGGGTTTCTATTTTGTTTCAAGTATATTCCAAGTGTATAAAATTCTTCGTTTAAACTCCAAGTCAACCCATTTATCTTCTCAAATAAAACATAAAATTATCTCTCCATTATTTTAAACAATTGTCTAAAATAGACGAAAGATAATAATTTACTTATTTAAATCATTGAATGAGTTCCCATTGACTTTTAGATAGAATCATTCACATTATTCAAAACATTAGAATAGTACTTAACAACCTTAAAATAATTAATCTGCAATTTCCCTAACATTGGTATAATCGATAATCATTCAATTAAACCCCATTGCTTATAAATTTGATTAAATTAATTAACAGTCAACTATATTCCAATTCATTAACATTTGAATAAATAATAATTTAATAACTAATAACAAGTTATATTAAAATAAATCTATGATAGCAGATTCTCCATTATTTTGTCAAATTTTAATATCTCTATTCAATTATAAAACATCCTCACAATTTATTAAACATCCCCATATCTCTTAAAATTAATTCTAATTTATTTTAATGTTTAATTATAACTACATCTTTATTTGATAACTTAATAATCAAATAAAATATCATTAACAAATTATACAACAATTAATAATTATAAATTATTAATATGTAATAATTAATAAATATAAATTATTAATATGTAATAATTAATAAATATGATAATTAATATTATCATCACCCAATAAATAAATTTGAAAGCAATATAAATCTTCATGCCACGTGGTATGCAGTACTGCAAAGTACAGTCTACAAACTTGCGAATGCAGCGCTCCCTTACAGAAGGTTGCCGCGGCACTGCCACAGCAGTGGATGTCGTGCAGTCTTAAATGACTACCGACGGGTCCACTGTCATGGACAGTGACCACCGGTGGGGGTGGGGTGTGACTACCTACCCCTCACCAATAAAAAATTAATTATAATTAAAAAAAAAAAAGGAATTCGCCCGTGTTTTTAAAATTTTGTATTACGTTTTCAAAATGTTTTCAACATAACAACTACAGTATATCCTATTTAACATCGACGGTTAAATGAATGATAATATTTTCAGAGCTAAATACATATATATATGTACATATATGTATTTATATGTGTGTGTGTGTGTGTGTGTCTATATATATATATATATATATATATATATTTCAGGTGTAATTCTGAAGAATGTGCACAGATTATTTGGATGAAAGAATACAGTGTATTTTCCTTAATCTATCTAACATTTAAAACCTAGCCCATTAATTTACTCAGATCTACGCATGGTGCAGTTTCCTCATATTGAAATTTTAAACATCCATGAAAAGAATGCATACAACCAAAATATTCAATGCATGAAATTCTTTGAAAGTATTCAGAAGACACGAAGAAGACAGGAAGTGCAAGAACTGAAATATCATATGCAAAAATCAAGAGTGTCTACCTAGACATTGATACTCAATCACTTCTCCTCAAAAATTGTAGAGCAAGCTCCTTCCTTCTTTGACGTTCACGGATCCACCCAAAAACACTCCTTGAGCTTCTAAGAGTGCTTGAATATAAGGAACTCTCAAGAAGCACCTAGAATGTCTCTAGAAACAACCAGAAGATAAGATAAGCGTTGAAAACTAAGCACAAGTCTTTTCCAACCTTCTAGATGAGTCACAAGGTTGTAGACACCATGTGCTTAATTTGTGCGTTAACTCCTACGTTGTAGACATACGTGCATTCAAAAGGTGCACTTAGTCCTAGGTAGACTTATAACTTTTATTTTAATTCTTTTATTATTTTTATTATTATTATTATTATTATTTTTTAAATTTTTATTAGTATTAATTTTAATTTCTTTTATTTAATGCTTTACTCAATTAATTTCCCATTTAATTAATTCAAATCAAAATATCAAAATATCTTGATATTATATTAATTTTTCCAAAATAATTAAATCATCAATTAAATCTTTTAATTTTAGACTTAATTAATAGAAACTTCACCATAGACCTCCAAAATTAAATATGAAAACCCATCATAGAAAAATCCATACAAAATCAGTCTAAGGGGTTAAAATCACAAATTACATTATCTGACGCATTTCGAAGGTAAAATATCTCGGATACTTGTCCTACCTTTCTAGGATAAATGGTTTAAGGGTTTAGGATTTGGACTTGAGAATTTATCTCCCCTCTCTTACCATCGAGATAGTGTGATAGGGTACGCTCATCCTGGCAATTCAGGGAAGTCAATACCCAGTACCTGCAACCTACATAAAATCTATGCATGTACATACTATACATATATATATATATATATATATATGTATATATATATATATGTATATATATATATATACATGTATATTTATATATATACATATATATATATATATACATATATATATATATACATATGTATATATATAAATATACATGTATATATATATATACATATATATATATACATATATATATATATATATACATGTATATTTATATATATACATGTATATTTATATATATACATATGTATATTTATATATATACATATGTATATTTATATATATACATATGTATATTTATATATATACATATGTATATTTATATATATACATATGTATATTTATATATATACATATGTATATTTATATATATACATATGTATATTTATATATATACATATGTATATATATATATATATATATATATATATATATATATATATATATGCTAAGCTAAACAGGCAATGGCAAGAAGTGGTGCATCATGTAGATCCCGACCAGCAAGTGACTACAACTCCCTTCCTTAACCACATCAGAAATGCCATACATAAAGAGAACAAACATGCACACCATACACATGCAAGTATGGGGTAAGTATCCATAAAAAAACACATGTAATAATCCATTTAGCTAAACATCATCAATAACTGAGAATAATGTAATAATCATCATGCATACATGAAATGTAGAGTCTAAGTAATCTCATCACATATCAACCGAATCTGTAACACAATATCTAGTAGTCTCAAAACAATGCTACTAACGATAAACATAAAACTAGACTAACAGAGTTCGGCCATGATAGCAACAATGTATCTAAAAAAATGTAAATGAGGGCAGGCACTACATCCTTGAAGATAAAGTTTAACAACTTTGGGAGATCCATGGCAAGCATGTTCAATAAAGAAAATCTAAATTTTGATGGAACAAATTATGATAGCTCGAAAAAAAAGATGAAGACATGTCTGTTGTGTATGGGTTTGAAATCCTGAAAAAATTAGCAAAGAAAATCATTGATGAAAAGGATTTGGAAACTTGTACCGAGGAAGAAAGAGATCTTTTTATGTGCAACATGAGAGCTAGTGAAGCATTATTGACTGCACTTCCTGAAATTGAATACAATCAGGTAAAATCACATGCTACTTCTCATTTGATTTGGAAAGCTTTGGAAAATAGTTTTGAGGGTGATGAATATTCTAAGGAATTGAGGCTACAAAGTTGGGTTTGTGCATTTCAAGATGCTAAAATGATGGAAGATGAATCTTTAAGATCATTTATAGGCAGAATATAAAAAATTATTGCAAGTATCAGATCTCAAGGAGAAACCAAAGAAGATGATGAGGTTATATGAAAGATATTGAAGAGCATAACACTACCATTTAAGCCAACAGTTCAAATGATACAATTTTTGATATATTGTACCAAATATTTTACAAAGGAGACATTTCTTGGAAGATTTGAAGTAGTTGAGAATGAGCTTAGATAGTCTGAAGAATTAACTAGAATAGAGACAACTTTCAATTCCTTAAATATTCAACCTAGTTTATCAAGAAGCACAAGTGATAGAGGAGATTTTGCTAGCAGTAGAAGATCTGAGGAAGATAGGAAAATTGAAGAAGGAGTAGCCCTTGTGGTAAGAAGAGAAAAAGGAGGTAAGAAAATCTTTAAATGTTGGACTTGTGATGAATATGGTCATAATGCACATAAGTGTCCTAAAAGAGAGAAAAAGTATAAAGGAAATTACAAACCTAGAAAAGATAGAGAGTTTTTGTATGGAAATGAAGAAAATGATTCTGATGAACAAGCAATAAGTGCTAGTGATGATGAAATTGGATTTGTGGCAATTAAAGAAGAAAGTCCAAAGAAAGTTGCTTTTGTGTCATAGGTTGAAAAGAAATATAATTGGATAATTGACAGTATTTGTTCACGTCATATGACTGGTGATATAAACAAGTTTTTTGACTTCAAAAGTCAGGATGAAGGCATTGTCAGAGTTGGAAACAATGCAACATACCAAGTTAAAGTTATTGGATCTATAACTCTTGATGGTAAAACTAACACTAAGGATGTATATTTTTTTGATGGTTTAAAGCATAACCTTTTGAGTGTTGGACAACTAGTGGAAAAAGGATATCAGTTATAGCTCATAGAGGAGACATGCATGATCAAAGATAAAGATGGAAAGGTAATTGGAATAGGAACTAGATCTAGAGGTAATTTATTTCAGTTGAATCCTACTAAAATGACATGTTTGGTTGCAAAAGTAGATGGCAGCTGGTTATGGCATAAGGGATTTTGTCATATAAACTTTGATAGTATTGTGAAGACTAGTAGTATGTTTGTACTTAGAGATTTGCCTAATATTGTAAAGCCTACTAACACAATTTGCAAGGAATGTGTGTTGGCAAAGCATAACAGAACTTCTTTTCCCTGCAAGAAGTTTACTACTATAGCAAAATTGGAGATTGTACACATAGATCTCAATGTTCCTACAAAGACTAAAGGATTCTATGGTGAAAGGTATTTTATGATTCTAGTTGATGACTTTTCTAGAATGATGTGGGTTGCATTTCTTAAAGAGAAATTTGAGGCATTTGATAAGCTCAAGATATTCAAGAATAGAGTTGAGAGTGAACCTAGTATGAAGATTAAATGTTTAAGATTGAATAGAGGAGAAGAATTTACTTCAAATGAGTTTAACATGTTTTGTGAAGAAAATGGAATCAATGCAATTATCAACTCTAAGAACCCCTAAATAGAATGACATTTTAGAAAGAAGGAATAGGTCAGTTACAGAAGCAATAAGAGCTATGTTGATAAGTAGGAGATAATTTTCATAGTAAGTCAAATTGTGATATTGTTATCAGGATTTGAATGTGTGATTTTGATTCAAGTTCATTAACCCATGTTTCATGAGTAGTGATTCAACATGAATCCATCTCTCATGAGTATAAATGGAACACTTAGCACTCATTGGATCTAGGTGATGCTCATAGGGGTGAAGCACCAGGACTTCCTAGGAGGTAACCCATCCTAGTACTACTCCAACCTAAGTGCGCTTAACTATGAAGTTTCCTCCATGGTTAAACCCAAAGATTGCAACACCATTTGCAAAGAATGATGTATCCATGATGTTTTGAAGATAATTTGTGAATACAATAGTCTACACTATGAATAGAGTGTAAATCAGGAAAGACACAAACAAGACTCCTTATGAACTATGGTTTGGTCACTCACCTATAGTTAAGTATTTCAAAAATTTTGGGAGTAAGTGTTAAATCAAAAGAGATGACAATATTGGTAAGTTTGATGCTAGAAGTGATGAAGGTATGTTTCTTGGTTACTCATTGAAAAGTAAGATTTATAGATGTTATAATATGAGAACTAATACTATTATGAAAAGTGCAAATGTGAGAATTGATGAGAAATTTAGGATACGAGAGAGAATAGTTTATTACAATATAGATGATGATGTTGTTACTAAGCCAAGGAATGATGAAGTTATTCTTGAGACTAAAAATGATTTGCAAAATGAAGGAGAGCCAAGGTAGGAACAAAGCTCAAAACCTTCAGAAGAGCCATGAGTTGGGATAGCAACTCCTACTTTGGGAAAGAATATGATAAAGAATCACCCATCTGACTAGATCATCAAAAGCAAAGATAGAGGTGTGATGAAAAGAAGTAGAGTCAATGAAGAACTATGTTTGATATCTCAAGTTGAACCAAAGAATGTAGATGAAGCATTTAAAGATGACTTGAAACAAGCTATGAAAGAGGAATTGGATCAGATAGTAAAAAATGAGACATGAGAATTGGTCCCTAGACTAGCAGACAAGAATGTGATAGGAACTAAATGAGTATTCAGGAACAAGATGAATGAGAAAGGAAAAGTTGTAAGGTGTAAGGAAAGATTGGTATGTAAAGGTTACTCACAACAAGAAGGAATAGACTATGATGAGACATATGCTCTAGTGGCTAGAATAGAAGCAGTCAGATTATTCTTAGCCTATGCATCATAAAAGAAATTCAAAGTGTATTAGATGGATGTCAAGTCACCATTTCTAAATGGAGAACTTGAAGAAGAAGTGTACATTGAGTAGCTTGAAGGTTGTCATTTGATAGATGATAAGGACATAGTATGCAGAGTGAAGAAAGCATTATATGGCTTGAAGCAAGCATCTAGAACTTGGTATGCAAGGTTGGACAAATATTTGACAAAGCTTGGATATAGAAAAGGTATGGCAGATAGTAATCTCTATTAGAAAGATCTTGATGATGGTTTGATGATTTTGGTAATATTTGTTGATGATATCATATTTGGAGGAAATGATGAGGAAAGTGAGAAGTTTGCAGAAGAGATGAAGAAAGAATTTGAAATGAGTATGATAGAAAAAATGAAATATTTTCTAGGATTACATATTGTACAGAATAAAGAAGGAATATTTATTTTTTAGACTAAGTACTTGAAGGATTTATTGAAAATGTTTGGTTTGGAAACATGGAAACTCGTTGGAACACCTATGGTAACTAGACATAAGTTATCTTCAAAGGATGAGATACCTACTATTGAGAAAAACAAGTACTGCTCTATAATTGGAGGTTTGCAATATCTAACTCACACAAGGCTGGATATAGAAAATGCAGTTGGAATTATTGCAATATTTCAATATGATCCCAAAGAAGCACATTATGCACTAGTCAAAAAGATATTTAGATATTGAAAAGGAACATTAGATTTTGGATTGTGGTATGGTAGATCTAATGATTTTACTCTAAGTGTTTATATTGATGTTGATTGGGCAGGCGGTATGGATGATTGAAAGAGCATTAGTGGTGGAGCCTTCTTTCTTGGAGGAAGATTGATTTCTTGGCTAAGCAAGAAGTAGGATTGTACATCACAAAGTACAAAAGAAGTAGAATACATTGTAGTAGAAAACAATTGCAATCAATTTTTTTGGATGACGAAGATGTTGAAGGATATAAAGATAGAAATCAGTGAAACTATTGTCATACATTATGACAATACAAGCACAGTAAATATGTCTAAGAATCCAGTGTTGCATTCAAAGACCAAACACATTTTTATTAAGTATTACATGTTGAGAGAGAAAGTTATAGAAAAGGAAATCAGATTGGAGTATGTGAGCACTAAAGAGTAGATTGTAGATATATTCACTAAACCTCTTCCCAAATAGACCTTTGAGTATTTGTAAGGTATGCCAGGTATTATGCCCCTTCTTACATCAAAATAGATGATGCAAGAGTGCATCAGTTTAGTGTAACAAAGCACCATTGTTTGTCTAGATTGAATGTTGATGCTTCCTATATGGGGAAGTATCCATGATGGATAGCTTCATCTAGGACTCTTGTTGGATGTTACTTTTGAACAATGTCATTGGACACTTCAGCTAAGTAAGAATCAGTTGTTCTAGATTTTGATGCAATAAAGTTGGTTGCTGAAACCTTTGACATTAATGTCAATGATGGAGAAGTTTGACATGAAAAACATCATGAGAAAGAACATCTACAACATGTTTGAAAGAAGTACAACATAAAATGATAGTTTGATAGAAAGAACATTGAGGTATATCAATGGGGGAGAATGATTGATGAAGAGAATTTGAAAAAAGATGAATAGTCTTTTGTTGGTATTCTTGGAAATGCCAAAGGGGGAGATTGTTGAGATATTTTTGGAAGCATGAATGCTAATGATATTCCTATCAGTGAGTATTTTAGAAATGTTACTATGATGATATGTTACATTCATGACTGAGTTTGTCATTGGTGTCAACATAGTAGTCCTATGTGATATCTGACAGAAGAACACTAGAAAGATCAAGTTGGTATGGATGGCTAGTTAAGTACTCTAACTATCCAAGGTTAGGTGAGATACTTTTATGTATCTAGTATATGCAATTAATGTCAGAAGAAGAAACGATAAGTCTAGAAGAAGTTATGTAAATTTTGGTGATGTTTGTTCTAAGATAGAGTTTACAAAGGCATGTTATGGTAAACTTGTTATATCTCTAAGTAGAGTTTTTATTTTAAGTATCAAGGTTTAGTATGTCAAGAAGACATGTTGGTGATGACATGGCTAAGTTCATTCATCATGATATTACATGTATGAAAAGATATTCAAGTTGCAAGGTGGAAGATTAATGTTATTGCTAAGTGTAATGTGTTCTTAATGTGGTCCTATAATGATTAATTGAGAAGGTTTAATAGTCAACTTAGGAAATTATTTTATGGACTCAGTATAAAGGAAGGACATTTTCCTTTATCATGAGGTATAGAAAAGATATGGGGAAGTGATTATAAGAAGCAATAAGAGCAGAATACAAAGTTGAGTAGAGTAGAGTGAAAGCGAAGGAAACTTCATTGCCGAGGTTTTGCTAAGTGATCTAAAGTTTGATATTTGGATATGAGGTTTATGACCTAGTCCACAAGGTATGTAAGTGATTGGTCTAGTTGATAGAATAAAGAAAAGAAGAACATCTAAGTAGTGAGCTCTTCTTGTACTTGAAATTGCATGTTTAAGTAGTGGGCTCTTCTTGCATACATTGTACTACAACTCCTAACAAGGTTGGAATCTCCTAACAAGGATTCAAAGTCTCCTAATAGAGACTTTATGTACTAAATTTTGTAATAGACTCCTAGCAAGGTTCATCCTCTAACAAGGAATATTTATATTACTACATCATTTTGTTGGCATCATTCCTACAAATGTTTTTCCTGTGATCAAGGGTTTCCCTAGTTAACATATCTAATGTAATTCTCTATGTGAATCTTATTATGGTTGTTTTTTACTTTGGTTGAATGGTTAGGTTTGTTTAAAGAAGATAAATATTTTAATTGTTGCGTAACTGATTCACCCCCCCCCCCCCCCCCCTCCCCCACTCTCAATTATCTCAGTGGACTATTGTTTCTAATAGGATATACTCTTTAGAGGAATAGGGCATGTTAGAGACCCTATTTTGGTTAGATGAAAGACCTAAGAAGACCCTAGAGAGCTTAGGGTTTGAGATCAAATTAGTTGTCACATTAGTTCTCCACAAGTGCTCTCTAGAAAACTTGTCAAGAGACTTGTAACATAACAATACTCAAAAATTGAATCATTAGAGAAGGATAGATCTCTCCATTTTAAAGATGAATGAATGGTTGAGATCAAGATTAAGAAGTGGATTATCAAGGGTATATGTTGAATTTTGACATGATTCATGTGTAAGAGTAAGTCAACCAATGAAAATAAATTGATTTTTCATGTGAGACAAAAGCCTTTTCTTTTAATTTGTAAATAGGAAAAGTATTATGTGTGCACACATTAAGTGGATTAGAAGAATGGGGTCTTTTGTTTAATTAAAAGTGGACATGTTCTTTTAATCAAATATGGACTTAGGATATTATAGTCAAACTATAGGTTAAAATCAAATAAATTGAGTTCTAGTAATTTGGCCTAGGCAAATGATTAAATAATTTGGCCAAAATACTAAGAAGGGGGTTAATAGCCTAGATGACTATTTTTAGGTGACTACATTTTCTCCTCATTGACTAATGTTTGGTCAATCTAGGAACACATTATGTCAAAGAATAGAGAAGTTATGTAGGTAAAAATAGATAGAGAGATTTGATTCTGAAGAACAAAATGTAGGATGACAGAGCAAGTCTTGAATGTGTAGCCAGGTAGTGACAGTACCAGACGCTAGGAGAGAGACAATATCAAAATTCAAGAAGAGTACTAACATCTAGCAAAGAAGATATATCTAGAGAAAATAAAGTGTATTCTCCTAAGAAATAGATAGTTGTAGCAACCAATCAATGATGAAGTATTTATGCACCCTCTGTCAAAATCAAAATGAGGTAAAGGGAATGCAAAAATGAGCTAGATATGAGAAAATTGAGATATAGAAAATTCCATGATGATAGATATGTGATTAAAACCAAAGAGTGACCATAAGAAAGTGATAGAATACCCCAGTTTCACCAAAGTTGACCAAGAAAGATATAGTATGAAAATTAGGTCAAATCAAGTAAAATTTAGAAGTGAAAGATGTGGATTGAAATGAGTATGAAGTGTAGAAATGATGAAGGAATGAAGAAATTAAGATGCCTTAGTGACGATTCAAAGATTAGACCTCAAAAGGTCAGTTAACTGCATAAAAGAAGGTAGAATTTTAAAATGTGATTTTGACTATCAAGATGAACTCATATTTTGATTTTGATCTCGAAAATGGATCTAGGATTTTGAAATTAGCCAAGGATGCAATTTTTACACAATTCTTAGGTGTTTGAAAAATGAGTCAAAATGAGGCCGGAGGACTATATAAGGGGTCCAAGGGTCATTTTCAACTCATTTGTATTATGTGATTTTGGAGAGCTCTTGAGTGATTTTGAGAGAGATAATTTCTCTATTAGGCATTCCAATGCATAAGCACCATTTCGAACACAACTAGTTGCACAACTGGCCACTCGAGTATGAGGCCCGATGAGTCTTCAAAAATTTTATACTTTTTGAGAATTTTAACATGTTTTAATGCATTTCTAGGGTTTTATAGATAAGTACCATGCAATATTAAAAAATTATTGCATAGGTTATTTTAAATATACACTTAGTTTGTGCACTTCTCTAAACCATTCTATCCAAGATATCCCACAGATTGAAACACTCAAATGTTAGCTTATAGCTCCTTAGTCATGGAGTACAGGAGGCATAAAATAAGCATGAAGTGAGCTCTCAAATGAGCCTTATAGATGTAGCCCTTGCTAGTAAACCATGAAATGGGAGGTTCTTGATACAAGAGCATGAATGCAAGTGTCCAAGAGAATCCTCAAACATGCAATGCAAGAATGAGTTATGCTAACATGAGTGCAAGGATGCAACTAAGCTAAACAAGATGAATGTGTTACAACCATTGCTAATTAGACTATGTGATATATGGTATAATAGATATGACAGATGAATCGAAGCTAAGATGGAGTATGCAAGAATGAGACAAGAAGAAATAATTTCTTTACAAGTGCTCTCAAGAAAACTTGTTAAGAAACTTGCAAAATAACAATACTCAAAAATTGGATCCTTAGAGAAGGAGGGAGATCTCCCTTTTAAAGAAGTGTGAATAGTTGAGATCAAGATCAAGAAATGGATGGTCAAGGGTGTAGGTTAAATTTTGGCATGATCCATGTGTAAGATTAAGTCAACCAATGAAAATGGGTTGACTTTTAATATGAGACAAAAGCTTTTTCTTTTAATTTGTAAATAGGAAAAGGACTTTATGTGTACACATTAAGTGGGTTAGAAGAATGGGGTATTTTATTTAATTAAATGGGACATCAAGATATGATATATGAATCTAAGCTAAGATGGAGCATTCAAGAATGAGACAAGAAGCAATAAGTTCTCCACAAGTGCTCTCAAGAAAACCTGTCAACAAACTTGCAGCATAACAATACTCAAAAATTGGATCGTTAAAGAAGGTAAGAAATCTCCCTTTTGAAGATGTATGGACCTTTGAGATCAAGATCAAGAATTGGATGATCAAGGGTGTAGGTTGACTTTTGGCATGATCCATGTGTAAGAGTAAGTCAACCAATGAAAACAAGTTGACTTTTCATGTGAGACAAAAGCCTTTTCTTTTAATTTGTAAATAGTAAAAGGATTTTATGTGTGCACATTAAGTGGGTTAGTAGAATGGGTTCTTTTATTTAATTAAAAGGGGACATGTTATTTTAATCAAATATGGACTTAGGATATTATATTCAAACTATAGATTAAAAAAAAAAAAATTGATTTTTAGCAATTTGGCCTAGGGAAATGATTAAATAATTTAGCCTAAATGTTGAGAAGGGGGCTAATAGTCTAGATGACTAATTTTAGGTGATTAAATTTTCCCCTCTTTGATTAATGTGTGATCAATCTAGGAACATATTATGTCAAATAATAGAGAAGCCAAGTAGGCATCAATAGATAGAGAGATCTAATTTTGAAGAATGAAATGCAGGATGAGATAGAAAGTCATGAATGCACAACCTAGTAGAGATAGTATTGAATACTAGAAGAGAGATGATATCAGAACTCAAGAAGAGTACTAACATTGAAAAAAGTAGATAGATCAAGAGAAAATCAAGCATATTCTCGTAAGAAATAGATAGTTGTAGCAAGCAAGGAATGATACAGTATTTCTTACCCCTCGAGATTGAAATTAAAATGAGGTAAAGGAAATGCAAAAATGAGCCACATATGAGAAAATCAAGATATAGAAAATTTCATGATGATAGATATGTGATTAAAACCAAAGAGTGATTATATGAAAGTGATAGAATGCCTCAATTTGACCAAAGTTGACCAAGAAAGATATATTATGCAAATTGGTCAAATCAAGTAGAAAGATGATTTAGAAGTGAAAGATGTGGACTAAAATGAGTTTGAAGTGTAGAAATGATGAAGGAATGGAGAAATGAAGATGCCTTAGCAAAAATTTGAAGATTAGAACTCAACAGGTCAGCTAACTACCTAGAAGATTGAATTTTTGATGCAAGAGCATCTTGAATATAAGAGCAATATTGCATCACCCAAAAAATATTTTATTTTCAGTGTTTTCTATTTTAATAAGGACTAGTAGATAGGGTGGTTACTATTTATGGGAACCTTCTATTTTTAATAAGTTTTCCATATGAGCTCTAAATGTTCTCATTTTCTATTGAAAGGTTCATTTTAGAGATATAAGCCTACCATTAAAATCTCATTGCTCCAGCTTAAGTATTAGAGAAGTTACTGCAGATTTTCAGTGGAAATATTTGCAAAAAAAATCTTCAAGCTCACCATTGGAGGTCTTAGAGTGCCTGGAAGAGGTCTAAAAACTTGAAAAAAGGGCACTTGCATAGTTCTAACCCTGTAGATCAAGAGCTGGCATTTCTGAAAAGTGATTATAATAGCCAATCAAAGCAACGGTTCATAAGTTATGGCTTTTCAAAGTTGGGCTACTTGAAATATCTAAAATAAATGTCAAAAATGTATTTCTCTGGTTCTATATGTATTATTAGGGTCTATCAGCTATAGGTATTAAGTTTGAGCATCTAGAACCTTCTCGAATGGCATAAAATTTCCTATTTAAAAAAAGCATGAACATTGTCTAAGATAGCTCTCGGTGGTAGTTTGCAACTTAATCTTGAAGATTAATGTAATGAAGGCACGTATGTGGGTTAGCATATTGTACTTGTGAATTTTGTGATTCTAAATTTGTTGTGCAAATAAGAAATCCATATTTTTTTCTCGCATTTGTTGTTGTTTCTTAGTTTCTATTATGGTTTTATGGTATTAAGGGGAGCACCCTTCGTCAAGTGGTATTAGAGCTAGAGTTCTTGAGTGTGTGGATAGATCACCGACTATGAGGTAGTTCACACTAGGACCATAGTTTGGGCTAAGTGTGTAGATAGATCATCGATTGTGAGGCAGTTTGCACTAGGGTTTTAGTGGAAGCTATAGGTGTTACACCTGAGCATTTTCAAGCCCTCCAAAGAAAAATGCAAGAATTGGAAGAACAAATGCATAGAGGAATAAGATTTCTTGTAATAGATGAAGCAAGGATGAGGAAGAAGTAGAAGAAAATGTCAGAGCAGAGGCAGTTCTAAACCTAGAGGAAGAGAGGCTTTTTAGGGCCATCTCCAAGATTGGAAGAAGACTTAAATTTGAAGTTCTCACATTTTTAAGAAATCTTAATCTAGAGGAGTTGATCAATTGGATCAATGAACTGGAGGAGTACTTTTAGTATGAAGATATTAAGGATCTTGATAAGGTCAAGTTTGTGAAGGCAAAAATGAAGGCACATGAAAAGATTTGGTGGCAAGAGGTTCAATTGGAGTGAAATAAAAAGGGAAAGGACAAAATCAATAGATGGGAATGGATGGTAGCTAACTGAAGTGACAATTCATTTCCATGGATTATGAGCTTAATCTGTTGAAAAAAAATGCAAGGGTTGAAGCAAGCAGGAAAATATGTTCAAGAGTATATCGAAGAGTTCTACCAAGTTCTCATTAGAACTGACCATGCAAAAGTTGATAAGGAGAAAGTTTATTGTTATCTTAGTGGGTTAAGGCCAAGCATTCAAGATAAGCTAAGTCTAGTTTGAATGAATAGTATTGAGGAGGAGTACTAGTTTTCCCTAAGAGTTGAGAAGAAACTAAGCAAGAAGTTTCACAACAAGAATAGTGCAAGAGGTTGTGGTGGAAGATTTGGTGGACGATCTTATGGTGGTCGTAATGATGATCAAAAGAACAAGGATGAGGTTGGAAGTAGAATTCAGAACCAAAGGGGAAACAATTCCAATAATTTTCATGATGAGAACAATAGAGATTAGAGAGGAATAGGTAGAGGACAAGGATCTCGAAGAGGAGGATTTCGTGGGAAATGTTTTCACTGCAAAAAAGAAGGGCATAGAGAATTTGAATGTACCCAGTGCCAAGGAAGGATAGATCAAAGAAATGAAGGCTAGGCTATAGTTGCACATATTGATGAAGATGCCAAATAATTACATTCAGAAGATGTTGAAAGAGGAGAAGTCCTTGTTAATGGAAGAGTCCTACTGAGTGGTGAGAATGAACCTAATCAAAGAAAGAGTTTATTTCACATAAGGTGCAAATGTGAAGATAAGTGTTGTGATGTGATCATTAATGGTAGAAGTACTGACAATCTGGTGTCAAAAATGTTCAACAAGTTGAAGTTGAAGAGACAGAAACACCTGCATCCATACCATATTGCTTGGGTGCTAGATGACCACAAAGTCATGGTCAATGAGGTGCTCCATGAAGTTCAAGATTGGAAGCTACCAGGATGAGTTACTTTGTGATATCATACTTATCGACATATGTCATATATTGCTAGGTAGGCCATGAAATGTTGTACACAATGGGCAAGAAAATACCTACACTCTAAGCAAGGATGGAGTGAAATATAAGTTGAAGTCATTGAAGGATAAGTAAGAAAAGGTATGTAGTGTTGCCAGAATATGTTTTGTTGATGGAAAAGAGTTTCTCAAAGTTATGAAGCATGAGCATATATATTTTGCTATAATTCCAAAAGATAGTAAAGAAGAAGTAGAGGAGGTACATGCAGAAGTTACAGATATGTTGGGAGAGTTTTCTAATATTGTATCAGATATGTGCTTGATGGATTACCCCCAATTAGGAAGATTACTCACCAGATATATTTGGTTCCATGATCCAGTTTCCCAAATAAGGCAGCGCATAGAATAACACCAGTAGAAAGTGAAGAGTTAAATAGGCAAGTTCATGAGTTGTTGCAAAAGGGGTTGATTTGAGAGAGTTTGAGTCCATGTGTTGTACCAGCAATATTATCACCAAAGAAGAATGAAGAATGGAGGATGTGTAGAGGTTCTCACACAATCAACAAGATCACAATCAAGTATAGATTTCCATTGCCAAGGATGGATAATATTATGGACTATTTGAGTGGGGTTGAGTATTTCATAAAGATAGATCTAAAGATTGGGTACCATTAGATTCGTATCAGAGAAGGTGATGAGTGGAAGACTACTTTCAAGACTAAAGAAGGACTGTACAAATGGTTAGTCAAGTCTTTTGGGCTAACCAATGCACCGAGCACTTTCATGTGGCTCATGAATGAGGTACTGAAGGTGTTTCTGCATAAGTGTGTCATTATTAACCTGGATGATATTTTGATCTTTATCAAGACATTAGAGGAGCACTTGATCCATATTCACAAGGTGTTTGATAAGTTAGAGGGAAGAAAAGTTGTTGATAAACTTGAAGATGTGCAGTTTTGTAAAGAAGGAATTGGTGTACTCAAGATTTGTAGTCTTAGTAGAAGGTTTGAAAATGGAGCCAAAGAAATTAATGTTATCCTTGAATTGCCTACTCCAAAGAGTTCAACTGAGGTAAGATCTTTTCATGGACTAGCTAGTTTTTATAGAAAGTTCATAAGAGGTTTTAGCAGTATTTGTGGACCCCTAATTGAAACAATGAGAGGGGATAGGAAAGAATTTAAGTAGACTGTAGGGGTAGATAAGAGTTTTAATCTGTTAAAACAAAAAGTTACTAAGTAGCCTATTTTAGCATTTTTTATTTTAACAATGTGTTTCAAGTAGATTGTGATGCTAGGTGTACTACAATACGAGTTGTTATGAGCTAAGAAGGTAGACCTGCTACTTACTTTAGTGAGAAATTGAATGATGCAAAAAGAAAATATTTTATTTATGATCAGGAATTTTATGCTATAGTTCAAGCATTGAAGAAGTGGAGACACTATCTTCTTCCTAAGGAGTTTGTTTTGTATACTGATCATCAAGCTTTGCAATATTTGAACAATCAAGGAAAATTAAACCAAAGGCATTTCAAGTGGGTTGAGTTTTTGTAGAATTATATATTTGTTTTGAAACACAAGAGTGGAAGTCTAAGAAAGTTGCAGATGCTCTTAGTAGAAGACAACTTTTGCTAACAGAAGTGTAGATAGAGGTGATTGGCTTCAAGAAAGTTAGTACTTTTTATCTAGATGATCTTGATTTTGGTGAAGTGTGGAAGCCTTGTACAGAACCTGTTACACTTGACAAGACCAGGTGGTTGGATTTCATGATCTAAGATAATATGTTGTTCAAAGAAAGCTAGTTGTGCATTCCCAGACCTTCAATGACAGAGAATCTCACCAAGGAGAAGCATAGTGGAGGATTGGTTGGACATTTTGGTAGAGATAAGACCATTAATTTGGTTGCTGAGAATTATTACTCGCCACAATTGTAGCAAGATGTGAAAAATTTTGTACAAAGTTGCAGAGTATGTCAGATGGTGAAAGGAGTGAATATAGGATTGTATCATCCATTACCTATACCAGAGAAGCCATGGGAGGATGTCATCATAGATTTTGTTCTTGAACTACTGAAGACACAACATGGGAATGATTCTATTTTTGTGGTGGTTGACAGGTTTTCAAAGATGGCACATTTTATTCCTTGCAAGAAGACTGGTGATGTTGTTCATGTGGTAGAGTTATTTTTCAAAAAAGTGGTGAGACTATATGGTCTGCCATAGAGTATAGTTTCAGATCAAGATACCAAATTTGTTGGGTATTTCTAGTAAACATTGTGGAAAAAATTGAAGATGGAGTTGTAGTTCAGTTCATCACATCATTCACAAATTGATGGATAGACAGAAGTTGTGAATCATAGTTTGGAAAACTTGCTGAGATGTTTGGTTGGAGACAAGACAAAAGGATGGGATATGATTTTACCACAAGTGGAATTTTCATACAATAATTATGTGAATACGAGTAATGGTAAATCACCATTCCAAATTGAATATGGGAGTAGTCCCAGAAATACTTTTGAATTAAAGCAGTTGGATAAAGGAGAAATAAGTAGTGCTGAAGTAGAAGGATTTGTTGAATATTTGAAGAACATTCATGAGGAGGTGAGGAAGCACATTATAAAGATAAATACATAGTACAATGCTAAAAAAATTGTGAAAAGGAGGTATAAGATATTTCATATTGGAGATGAAGTCATGGTTCATTTGAGAAAGGAGCATTTTTTAGTGGGTACATATAATAAGTTGAAGGTGAAGAAGTTTGGACCATGCAAGATAGTGAAAATGCATGATTCTGGAAATGCTTATGAAGTGGAGTTTCCTATTGAATTGAATATTTCAAAAATATTTAATATTTTAGATTTGATAGAGTATTATGAAGGAGGTGATGGAGATGAAGTTTTAGAAGTGCAATGGAGTATTCCAGTAGCTAATTTGGCTACAAAGGAGATTGAGGAGATATTGGACAGTCGTGTTCAAAAAACTACAAGGAACAAAACTTATGAGGAATACCTGGTCAAATGGAAAGGGAGGCAAGTAGAGGATTTAACATAGCTAGCAAGGGAGGAGGTTAACCATCTTGGTTTTCCTTTGAACACCTGAGACGTGATAGGGTCACTTCTCAAATTACCCCGAGTGTCTAATGCAGGAGCATCCTGGGTGTAAGAGCAATCTTGCATCACCCAATTTATTTATTTTTTTAATCTTTTCTATTTTAATAAGGACTAGTAGACAAGGTGGTTACTATTTATGGGAACTTGCTATTTTTAGTATTTTTTTCATATGAGATTGGAATGTTCTCATTTTCTATTAGAAGGTTCATTTTAGATATATAAGCCTACCATTAAAATGTCATTGCTCCAGCTTAAGTATCATAGAAGTTATTGCAGCATTTCAATGGAAATATTTGTAGAAAAATCTTCAGGCTCATCGTTGGAGGCCTTAGAGTGCCTGAATGAGGTTTGAAAACTTAACAAAAAGTTGCTTGTGCAATTTTGAGCCTATAGGTTAGGAGCTGGCATTTTTGAAAAGTGGTTATAATAGCTAATCAGAGCAATGGTTCATGAGTTATGGTCATTCAAAGTTGGACTACTTGAAATGTCAAAAATGTAGTTGGCTGATTCTATATGTATTTTTAGGGTAGTTGGCCCTAGGTATTAAGTTTGAGCATTTAGAACCTTCCTGAGTGGCATAAAATTTCCTATTTAAGAAAGGCTTGAACATTGTCTAAGATAGCTCTAGGTGGTAGTTTGTAGCTTAGTCTTTTAGATTAATGTAATGAAGGTGTCCATGTGGGTTAGCATATTGTACTTATAAATTTTGTAATTTTGCATTTGCAGTGCAAATAAAAAGTCCATATTTTGTTCTCACATTTGTTGTTGTTTCTCAGTTTCTATTATGTGTTTATGGTATTAAGGGGAGCACCCTCATCATCTTTAAAATGCAATTTTGACTATCAAGATGAACTCAAATTTTGATTTAGATCCCAAAATGGATCTAGGATGTTGAAATTATCCAAGGGTGCAATTTTTGCAAAATTTTGAGCAGTTTGAAAAATAAGTCAAAATGAGGTCAAAGGACTATATAAGGGTTTCAAGGTTCATTTGCAATTTATCCATCTTTGGTAATTTTGGAGAGCTCTTGAGTGATTTTGAGAGAGATCATGGCTCTATCAAGCATTTTGATGCATGGGCATCATTTCAAGCACAACCAGTTGACCGAGTACAAGGCCCTTGTGAGTCTTCAAATGTTTTGCACTTTTTGAGCATTTTAACACATTTTTAATGCATTTCTAGGGTCTTTTAGTGAAGTATCACATTATACATTAAAATTATTGCATGGGTACTTTGAAATTTACACTCACTTTGTGCACTTCTCTAAACCCTTCTATCCAAGATATCCCATAGATTGGAACACTCAAATTTTTTCTTAGAGCTCCCTAGTCATGGAGTAAAAGAGGCATAAAATAAGTGTAAAATGAGCTTTCAAATGAGCCTTAGAGATGCAAAATTTTCTAGTAAAACATGAAATGGGAGGTAATTGAGATAAGAACAAGAATTACAATGCAATAATGAGCTATGCTAACATGAGTGCAAGGATACAACTGAGCTAAACAAGATGAATGTTCTATAACCATTGCTAATTAGACTATGTGAGCTATGATACAAAAAAGGAAATTTAAGTATGCTAGATGAATCTAATCTAAGATGGAGTATGCAACAATGAGACAAGAAGTAAGAATTTCTGCACAAGTACTCTCAAGAAAACCTATCAACAAACCTACAACATAAAAATACTAAAAAAATGGATCCTTAGAGAAGGAGAGAGCTCCCTTTTAAAGGTGTACAAATAGTTGAGATCAAGATCAAGAAGTGGATGATCAAGGGTGTAGGTTGACATTTGGCATGATCCATGTGTAAGTGTAAGTCAACCAATGAAAAGGAGTTGACTTTTCATGTGAGACAAAAACCTTTTCTTTCAATTTGTAAATAGCAAAAGGATTTTATGTGTGCACATTAAGTGGATTAGTAGAATGGGGTTTTTTGTTTAATTAAAAGGGGACATGTTATTTTAATCAAATATGGAATTAGGATATTATAGTCAAACTATATGTTAAAATCAAATAAATTATTTTTTAGCAATTAGGCCTAGGCAAATGATTAAATGATTTAGCCAAAATGCTAAGAAGGGGGCTAATAGACTAGATAACTATTTTTAGGTGATTACAAAACTAAGTTCCATTAAAGACCTATTAAGTTGATGCAGACTATCACAATTTAGGTGTGAAATGTAGATCATATTGCATATGAATTAGTACAAATGGTACATAGTAACTTCAAAGTTTATTCCTTTGGTATTTGATGTCAAAGAGGGGGAGTTTAGTGTCAACAAGGGAGAGTTAATGTCAAAGAGGAAGGGGGAGAGTTTTGTATCTCATAAATGGGATTTATAGAAAAGAGGGAAAAAATGATAAAAGTACACAACAAAGTGATGACAAATGTAAGAGAGAGAATTAATTTGGAAGTAGCTGAGACAAATCTAGGTACAATCTCAGAGGGAGTTGATATGGATAAGAACTAGAATGAAAATAAGGATATTATATAATTGCTCATACTCTTATCATTGTCTATTGACATGTGTTTCCATCAATGCCAAAGAGGGAGATTGTTGGAAATAATTCTTCAAATTGTATTTTGTCATTTATGTTACACAAATGTTATTATTAACCAAAAAATGAAGAACTTGTAGTATTAACCATTCATATTCAGTATTGACTGCACAGTTAGGAAATGCAAGGCATTCAGTGTTAACCAAGTAGTCAATCAATGAAGGATATCCAACTTGTAGTGTTAACCAAGTGGTCGAACAACAAAGGACTCTGAGTGTTAACCAAGTGTTCAATCCCAATATTGACCAAATGACAGTAGAATATACGTGTCTAATAATTAATTATTTGAGGCTGACTATTTAGATGTTTAATGATTATTTGAAAGGGAATTCAAGCTGACTTGTCAAATCTTCTTATATATAAGAAAGGTCAAGTAGTGAGGATATAGTGGAATACATGGAATAAGATGGATATGTGATTGAAGGAAAAGGTAGAGTAGAAAAGTGTGGAAGATAAGCTACAAAGAACATTTTGATCAATATAGATCGAGAGGTCAAGCCAGAACAAAGATCTAAATCTACAAAGGAAGTGGTTTCATAAATCAAGTTAAATTACTATTACCTTCTAACCATTATAGTAGTGAAGAAATCTCTTAACAAAGTTGACTTAATAGTAAGATTATAAATCCTATAACAAGGTGACATTTCAAGATTGAAGTGTTTGAAGACCTCTAACTAGGCCACTCCTAACAAGGTGATCTAAATCCTCTAACAAGGTCACACTTAATAGTATGTTTTGTAAACTTTAACAAGGTTGGCTCCTAATAGGGCTCACTTTAGAAGAGTGAAAAATATTGTAACGAGTTGCATGTGGCTTTCCCAAATTGGATTTCCACGTTAAATCTTGGTGTCATCTATGTTCATGTTATTTTCTTTATGCTTTATGTTTTTGTAACTAAGTTACTAAAGGTTAGGACATATTAATATTTATAAGACTATTATGTTAATCAAGTGACAATAAGAACTTAGTTATAACTGAGCTAGACAATATTGCATTACTAGTGAAAATTTTGATTTGACATCTAGGGATAGGGAATTATTTTTGTGGTAACTGATTCACCCCTCCCCTCTTAGTTACTCTCTTCATTTCCAACATGAGTTAGATATGAGATAAATGGATGGAGAAATTCAAAGAAGATTTGGTGAAGATGAATTTAATTTAAGAACAAATTTCAAGGTGAAGACATATTAACCAAGTGTCTAGATTCAATGAATTTGAGATGGATATGTTGGAAATATGGTTAGTAAGATGTCTCAAGTGTTGTCATTTATGGCAACATATATTCAGTATTTCATTTATGCATTTAGAGTTTGAAAATTGTCTAAGTGTTACATAGTTTGCAGCAGCATAGGGACAGATATGATGTGTATAGATGACACACTTTAAATTAGCTTATGTGCAGTTAAGGATAGCTTTATTAAAATTTCAAGATGATGAGGCTAAGTTCACAGATGTGTATGGACAATACGGTGCAAGTTACAGTTGAAATACCAGTACGGGTATCTGACAGAGCATTCTAGAGAATTGAGTTGTACAATTTAGAGAATTATTTTGGTAACAAATAATTACTAAGTCATGATGATCCAACTTTGTGGATATTATTCCATAAGTTATTTTATATCAAGCGTGTGAACCCATGAAGGCTGACTGAGCATAGAATTGTTAATTTGTGAAGTACAAGTAAAGATCTTGTCTTTTGCAAATAAGTGTGTGATAGATGATAGATGTGGAAGTTATATGGTATGAAAACTATTATATGAATAGCTTGAAAGATATATGAGCCTTATGTTATGTGAGATCTGATGTATAATTAGAGCAAGTGTGAATTATAGCAATGAGAAAGTACTATATGTATATCTATTCTTGTGAAGAACTTTATTGTATAAATGCATGTTAGGGTAGTGGACTCTTCTTTCATACATTGTATTTGATCTATCAACTCCCACTAGGGTTGAAGAAACTCTTAACAAGGTTGATGCTTCTAACAAGGCCTATTCCTCTAACAAGGTCTTGAGATAATATATGTACTTCATAGATTCCTAATGGGGTCAATACCCTTAACATGATCCTTTTGTTTAGTGAATCATCTTGTGGCTATCATCCCCACTTGGGCTTTCCCTTGGATAGGGTTTTCCTAGTTAATAAATAATAGTGTTATGGTTTCTCTATATGCATGGTTATATTTACTGTTCAACATTGTTGGTTTACTGTCATATGCAAGTTATAAAGTAATTAACAATATTTAATTGTGGTAAAAAGTTTGTAGAATACTGATTCACCCCCCACCCTCCCACTCTAAATATTATCTATTTCTAATAAGATAAAGATATAATAGTTGTAATTAAGTCAAAAATGAAGGGATTTGATGGAGTGGAAAAGTAAAATGATTTCTTTTTAAGGGATGAGTACAATGTTCAATGTTATTGATCGAGTTGAATGAAAAGTTGATAGCCAGAGGATAACTGAGGTGAACTGGATTGTGAAGATCAAGAAAGAGGAGTGCTAAGTGGATGTGTTTTTGAGTGGATCAACTAGAAATGATTAGAAGGAAGAAAGAGGAAGAGATAGAGAAAAATATAGATTTGAATAAGCAAAGGTAGTGCAAAACCTAACATATCATTTCATTGTTGGATTCTAACCATTATAGCAAAAAATCTCTTAACTAAGTTGACCTAACAAGTCTTATTTGTAAATCCATTGTATGGTGACATTCAGATGATTTTTTTGTAAGTCCTTTAGATCAGGCCACTCTATATACATTTCATGAAGTAATAAGTTCTATATGATCTTGGGTGAAGATTCTCTAACAAGGTCACATCAACAATGTGTATGTGACCTTTAACAAGGTTGGCTCCTAACACAACTCACTTTAGAAGAGTGAAATTTTGGGTTGTTGGTTCCTATGTGGTTTTCCCTTTATAGGGTTTCCTCATTAAATACTTTTGTCAAAATTCTGTGGATGCTTATTGTATTACATGTTTATTATTTACTATTGTAACTTGTATGAGTTGAAAGTTTACTTCGTTCTCACTATTTATGAAGTTGTTAGTTTGTTGGATGATTAAGTTGAATGCATGATATGTTTATCAAGTTATTGATCTGAAATTTTAAAGAATTAAGTTTTTGGAAAAATGTTTTAAGGCATGTAGGATAATTGGTTATAACTAATTCACCCCCAAATTATCTAACACTTTCTTCTATTACTGATCATGTGATAAGATGAGCCACTATCAATTATCTAATCTCCACTATGATTCATACAAGAAACTAATGCTTTATCACCAATTATAGTGGGATCTTCCTTAACTATAGTAACTACAATCCTTCTTCATTCTTAGCATCAAATTCTTCATCAAAAAAACTTTCTTCAAGCAGATAGCATGTCTTTATGATCTCCTCCTTGCACTTTCTTAGATTTCCATCATGTTAATATGAAGACATATAGAAGTAATATGTTGAATCTTTCTAAATGAAAAAATTTTAAAAGGAAATTTACCCTTGTACATACCATTTCCGCTAGGTAATATATTAGAAACTAATCTTACAACTCTTCTTGATGCTTTGATTTAGAAAAAATAGATTCATAATTGTTATAATAACATGTCATGGTAGAAGAATTAACAACATCCCTTCTTTTCCTTGATGCTGCAAGATTCAAAGATGACTCAAATGTAGCTTCAACCTTAGGAATTCTTTATCAAAATTTTCAACTCAAATTATGTCAACTTTCTTACCAATACATCAACAATAATAACTCTAGTACCTAAAGATCTAACTTATGGAATAGCTTAAACCCTAATAACATACTGAGGTGACAAATTTCTTGTAATTTTTCTTACCACAACTTATTCTTCAAGAGTTCCACCAATTACTCTAGTAGTAGCAACCACGTCCTTGATTCTTTAATTGTACTACTCAATGTTCCAACTTTCCAACATTTTAATGTTATCTTGAACTTTACTTTCAAGACATTCACCTTATCCTTCTACAAATGTGAATATCCATTGTAGAATATTTTTTGTTTCTCCCAATATCATGAGAAATATCTAGATTTTGAGCATTAATGGTTTATTCATTAGAAATTGTACTTATAATGGTTTCCATAGTTGCAATATTCTCTTGTTTCTTTGTTAATTGATATTTACAAAGTGTACCTACAAGAGAAGTATACCTTGTAACAACATGATTCTAATATTGATTTCCCATACCTTTGAGATAACACTTCATTTTTTTGTACCATACTAGATAGTTCTCCCTTGTAAACTCAGGTCCTTCCTTTTGCATCATCTTTGGATCTTTTCCTCAAGCTATTAAGCTTCACCATAATAGAGGACCAAGGATCTGTTGAGATGTCATTTTGCATGATGCTTAACGATAGGAATCCTTTGAAACTCCTCTCTTAAAAAGCTGATCTGGGATCAATTCCAAGGTTTTGGGTGATCTTGTGACCTACTACAATTTTCTTACTAGAAGATAAATGTATTCATTCACAAAGAGGCATTTGCTAGTTCAAACCAATTTTGGATAATATGATCAATTTGCTTGTTGTTTCAAAATTAACCACAAAAAGAGATATATTTTTGGTATTTTCTATTTTTAAATGAATGCAATCTAACAATGCAACTATACAAATACCTAATTTAACCAAGTGTTTGTAAAAGAAAATAATGAAGATAAGGTAACAAGAAGTTTAAGAAAATGGCTTGAAAAGTAAATCCCTAATGGACATAAGCCACAGAAATATGTCTACGAGTTAAGCCTTTGAAAAGATCGATAGGTAACCAATGAAAATAGGAGCAAGACTTCCTTAATTCGACTAATGCAATTTTTGATGGGCATTTAGTAACTGTAAGATGTTTCACTTTTCATCAGATCTTAAGCCCACAGAAAGTGCACTCATGCAAGACAAAAAGCTATGTAGGAATAATAGGGTGATCTCTTCTCCAACTAAGTATGTTAGTGGAATTTGTAAACACGTAGCAAACACCAAAATTAAAAGATCACTTAATCAAAATAACAAAACAAAACTATTGGCTCCATTACACTCCATGAACATACATTCACAAAATATAACACAATCGGGCCAAAATAACTACACTCTGAATGAGACCACCAATAACATATATTATTACATCAAAATAACAGCCTTGAATATATGTTATATTCCTCAATTTATAAGAAATCATCTCCTCAATTTGTGTTGAGATTGTGAGATCTCTTCATGCAAATAAATGCTTAAAACTAATAAAACAAATATAATTATGTACAAAATGACTCACTAAATGGTGCTAAGTAGGACTCCATCCTTATTTATATCATTTAATGGGTGCATGAGCCTTTACATATATTAAAACAAAGAAAGAAACAATAGATAAAAAGAAAGAAGTTTTCAGATGATGTAGGAGTCTTTGGAGATATCAAAAATAGAAGCTCAACCTTCTCTGGATGTTTGTAGGAGTTGAACTATCATCAGAATGCTTTTTGTTGCATGGAAAGCTCTAAATTTGTAACTGATAGATAGTTGACTGTCAATGCACCTCTGAATTCTTCAAAAACTTTTGGTGCACCTTTGGAGAAGTGTACCTTGTACACCTTGCAAGTAGTTCACCTTGTGCACCTTTTGAGTAGTGCACCTTGCACACCTTTAGGGAATTTGTACAAGGTGCTCAATTCACCCAAAAAATGAAGTTATCTATTTTGAAAATGATTTTTGGGTTTTTCTCACACCAGATTTGGGAGCATTCTAGTGTACTTATTTTACCCTTTTTGATGATTTAGACCCTCTTTATAGTCAAACATTTTCACAGATTTGAACTCCTTCTGCTTCTTCTATCTGAAATACCAAGGCACCTATGTTGAATCTTGTCATTAATAGTTGCATAAGATAAGGAACTTGTTTTGGTTCATGTGTCCAACCTTTGTATCTTTGATCTTTAGTGTAAATTCATGAATCAAAACTTACATGTGACTCCTTTGAAGGTGAATGTTACTAGCTTAGGCGAGATCTCTATTGCTATTGATAATGAAGATGGTATGATAATTTGTGCACATGCGCATTATGTGCCACAACATCGTGTTATGTGCACTTGCACACCTTCATGTTATGCACATCTTTGTGTATTGTGAAGTCTATTCCTTGATTTTTTCTTTTTTTTGACTACCTGATCCTTCCTAGTCAGAGACTAGGTGATCTAGATTATCCAAAATGATCAAATGCTTGAAATTTTTCATATGCTTTTTAACAAGATTTTTTAATTTTTTTTAACTGGGTTTTTTGAAAGTCTTCTGCTCATAATTTCAAGTTGAAACTTTCATCAATTCCTAAAATTGGGTAGTTGAAGGCTCACTATTTTGGGGATTGAAATTAGATTTTTAGTTCCTCTTTCCAACTATGTAAATGGTTTTTAATTATGAGCTCTAGGTCAAAAGTTATGACCCCAACAAGTTAAGGATGTCTTTTTACCTACTCAAAGAAGAAAATACTAATTATCTTGTGTTGGAAAACCCAAAAGAGGACTCCCTCAAACTTAGACTGCCAAAATTGGGTCAACACCAGTCAAAATAATTAATTTTCCCCCAAAAAGTTGGTTTATGCGCACTAGCACACCTAGTGCACCTTGGAAGGTGGTCTATTGTGCTAATTTGCCCTGAAAAATTGGCAAATGCATAGTTGAGCACTAGCGCACTTGTACATGTGCATCTATGCATTGTGCAAGCAAGAGAGGGGGGCGAGTGCATGCACCCTTTGGAGGTGCACACCTACACATGTGCACGGGTGGGCATCTCCAAAGGACTAAAGTGTGCACTTGTGTATATAGCACAATTGTGCACCTTGGATGGGTGTGCATGTGCACTAGGTGTGCTAATGCACCCTTTAGCACTAAAAATCACCCTTTTCTTCAAAAAAATCTCTATTCTAACATCTGGGTTTCTCAATTAAAGGACTAGGGCTTGATCCAAACTCTAGGTGGCCCCAAACTAGGGGTCTAGGAAACAAAATTTTTAATATGGGATTCCCATTTCTAGGAGAAAGGGGGCATGCATTGTGAAACCACAACAAGATCTAATAGCAATTTTTATTCCTAAGGGATCATACTACTAAGAGGTTGGGTGAATTAGTAATCAACAAAATAAATGATTTTTCAACCTTTAAGCCCTTGTATCAATATCAACTTAGTGGCAACAAATAAAAAATTTTAAGTACATAAATATGTCCATGAGATAATACAATATTGACATGGATATTTGGTCTCATGGAAACCCAATTTGGATGAAGAATATAGTGGGAATTACTACTCAAAAATTGTGCACTCTTTCAAAGTATGCCCTATTAAAAGACTAACCCTATTAGGAGTTTACAAAGACACGTTTAGGTGTCCCTAGTTAAGGGATTTACCTCTAGCCTTGCTAGGAAATTTACCATTTCAAGAGTAGCCTTGGTAAAGGGCTTATAACACTAGTTAAAGTGGCATCCTATGAAAGGATTTACAATAGATGACCTATTAGGATGCACAAAGTTAAGGGATTTTACTACTACTACTATTAGGGAACAAAAAGTAGAATGATCTATAAAGAAACACCTCCTTTTCCAAGTCAGATCTAATGTAGTAGACATAAACAATTCACTTCATGCTCAACTACCTCCTGGCTTGATCACACCTTCACATTCATGACCACCACATGATCAATAGACAATTCTTTCACCTTCATCAAATATATAATGCTCTTCAAACCCTAAAATTTTCCACCACCTTAAACTTGCCCTAACACATTTCAGTTTGAAACTCAAACATTGCAGTTTCATGTCATTCACCCAAACACACATCTAGATGCACATTTTTTCCCTATACCACAACTTTTGATAATAAATTTTACATTTTAATTCATGGAGAATAGTCAAACAAATTTTGATCAAACAAACCCTTCTTCTAGAATATTCATGATATATTTGCATCAATCATTAAGATGATAGATCGTCACCTCCATACATTAAGACATGTCACCACATTATGGCTAAATCAACAACATTCCCCACATTATCCATATTGGTCATTGATCCTTGATCTACCACCAATAGTTAAAGAACATAAACACTTTATCCTAAAAAATTATTTATCACTTCAATACCCTTACACTATCAGCCAAATAACCTATGACTATAATCATAGGAAAAAAGGACCATTTCCCACCTTCTCCTATGACCTATCCACTTAAATATTCATAGATATAAGAAAATGATCGAATCACCTATTGTCCATAACTAACTATTCTAGAAGTTTCACTACCAACCTTCATCAGATCATAACTTACTCAAACCTTTACATCAAGAGTAGGAATCATATATTTGTCATTCATACACATACCCAAGTCTCTCATAAGGATTAATTCACTTGAAACTCACTACAATACCTTGTTTTCCATATTTATACATAATAACATGCTAGGAACACTATTTTAATACTTGACATCGATGACAACACAATAACTAACCATCAGACAATCAAATCTATAACACAACAACACCATACATCACCTACCATAATTGCATCAATTATGCCAATAAAGATTTTATTTGAAAGATATTCCTTCAAGAGGAGATCTTGAAAAAATATAACATCTCCAAGACAAAAGAGGGGAAGAGAAAAAAAATCACTGTTTAAGCCCTATTGATAGGTAAAAATGAGATTCTTGATGAAGGATAACATACTCTAAAACACCAGAGAAGAATAGGACACTAGAGATGAATAGGAGGATGGACTCTCCTTGGTTGAATAGAAAGTCCAAAGGTTTTATTCCATCCACCAGATCATGACAAAACAAATTGTGGACACTTGCACACCCTGAATGAAAACATTGTCAATCTGAGGGATTCTCTGATGAGAGTCGACCTCGGTGGAGACACGATGCAGAAGACCAGGCTAGACTTTGGCCAAGATGAGACTGCTTGGATAGACTCTAGGGACTAGGTGAACCAAGTGGACCAGGTGGAAACCTAGAACAAGAACTAGGAAGGAATAGACAATTAGAAGGATAATGAAGCTATAGAAACACTGCAAGATCTGGGTAAGGACAACCATTAGTTTGTTTTTCTTTTGGTTTTTCTCATAGCTTTGTTGGGTGTTGACTTTTGCCTCTTGACCTTGGGCCTTATGTTGGTTTTGGATTTTTGTAGCAATCTTATGTTAGCTAGACTTTTTAAATTTCTATCTTTATGTTGTAAAACTTTTGGGTTTTAGGATCCCTGTAAAACTTGTTTTACTTAATCAAAAACATACTCTAAAACACAAAGTAATGGAATTTTCTTATGATGAGAATATTTTTACAAATAAATAATAGGTTATGATGAATGATACATATCTCTTATATAAGAGAGAATACATAATCAAAATGAATAATTCTTTATAATAAAAGAATGTCACGTGGTAAAAAAATGTCATTATACTAAGCAAAGTAGATCCTTAGAAAAAGAGTAGGAAAATAAATATGGAACCTCTCCCCCAAATGTAAAGACAACATGAAATATGTTATACATCCCTAATGATAGTCACTTTATAGTAGATATGCGATTGTAAGAGAAATAGCCTATAAACTAGAGATAACTCCTAACAAAACAAAAACATATTTTTGCCAAAACAATTTGACATTATGAACTAAGAAAGACTTTAAATAAATAGATGAATTATATAAATAATAATGAAGATAATTTATGATAGACACATCATTTGAGGCATAAGAAAGATTATTTAGTAAATATGTCAACTTGCATGAAATAAACTATCTTATACCAAAAAGGGTGTACCATCATGAAATAATACAAATCCACAAAGAGTTGAAGAGGAAAATAAAGAACTATTACACACTATGCTAATGCATTGATTAACCCAATTTTATAGGATATACACTTCTAAGAAAGGAAGAAATTGTAAAGAGGATGTCAATCTCATTAAGGAGAAATATCTTGAACAATAATTCTATACATTAAAGGACATTGTGGTACAAAAGATATGATCAACAAAGAGATAGTAAATCCTTTGAAAGAATAAATAAATTGTGATATAATGATGCCTGCCCCTCCCACCCCTTCCCCTAATTATGAAAACAAGGGTAATTTCCTATTGTGATGCCCTTAATGCATATTATACAAAAGCATTTACACAATAGAGATGAACATATTAGGAAAATAATATGGTAAGGTATTTTTTTGATATCAAGGAAATAAAAAATATTTGGTCTTGAGTGAAGAAGATATTAATCAACCAAATATTGAAAAATTTGTCTAGACTCAACAAAATTGGCAAGAGAATGTTTGTTAATATGATGAAAGAAATAATAAAACTCTTGATGGGATCTTAGGAAATTTTGCAAAGAGAATCAATGTCTAGATTTGTATTTAATTTTTCAAAATATTCTTTTGGCCAAAGCTAAGTAGACATCAAAAGGTGGTGTACCAATAGATGGTGTTGGAAAAATAATATCAAGAGGAGATTTTGGTTGAGATGAGGATGGTAAAGTGGTATCATGGGTCATAAAACCTAGACCACATTTGTGGATTTTTTAGGAGGATAAATAGAAATCTTAATGCCTTGTTCATAAATACCAAGTCCTAAGCCCTTATGTTATTGAGTTGTGATATCATATCCCATACTATAATTAGTCTTTAGTGTATAAGGTGAGGGAGATTCATCTTGAGGTTTGTGAGAATGTGTGGTATAGGAGGAGTAGAGGTGGGAATATTATCCTTGGGAAGATTCCTATCATTATTTTTAAAATCCTTAGGTTGTGAGGAATAAGGTTTATCCAATATTTTTTGAGAGAAATCATCTAGGAAGTGTCTAACATATAGGTTATGAAAAATGTTTTGATGAGAAATAAAATTTCTAGAGTTAACAATATAAATAATAACCTCTTTGAGGCTATCTATTAAATTAGGTTGAGGAATATGAGATGTAGATATTTCTACAATAAGATTATTAGGAGATCCTGTATCAAGAATTCCCTTTATGTCCTTTTTAAGACCATCTTCTTCCCTCCTTAGTGTAGCCTCTTACATTAAGATCTTGCATTGTACTTAATTGCATGCATTATTTAAATCAAGATCCTCTCTTCTCCTTTAATATACTTACTCAAAAATCTATGTTGTATCTAATTCCTATACAAAATTTCCCATTTATCCATCTATTTACCCTATTCATCTTTCCCATTAGTATCATTTTAGCCTTTACATTTGATATTACTACTTATCTATTCATCTTTCAACAATTTTTTAAAATCTCACACCTTTTACCTCAAGATTAACGCTCTTGGATATAGGTCACCCTAGGGTGACCTATGCTAGTATCCTTGAGGGGTGACCTATACTATTCTTTCTTATCAAAAAACTATACTATAGGGCTCTTATTTCGAAGGGTTTCAAGGAACAATGAAAAATATTTTCCCTTTCCTATTTTGTGGAGTCAGGTTCCCAAAAATTTACTCCCCAAGTCACTGTAACCAAAATTTTTCTTATCTCATTTTCACATCCATGAAATATCTATCAAATTTCTGTAATCTATGAGAAATCTACTGTGCATTCAATGAGTACAAGAAAGAAAGCATTTCATCCATCAAGCATTGAATTTTCTATAGATCTATCTCATTTCTCTAAAGAAATAAAATGGTTTGTCCATCAAGGGAGGTGATCTACATAATGTATTATTGTTCCTTCTTTATTCATACATCCATGATTCAGGATTTAGACAAGTGTTGATCTATTTCATAAAGTGGATACATCCTACATTCTACATTTAAACACACAAGAAATAAAAAAATCTGTACGGTTATAGAGGATTTGTATCTATCCAAAAGTGGTTTGAAAAGAATGGAATTTTATTTTCATCTTGTTTACATGATTTAAATAATCCATTTTAAGGTCAAATACTAAGTGGGGATTGACCAAATAAATCTTGTTTCCACAAACAATTTTCCCTTCCTTTGTGTATAGGTGCAAATTCACAGAGTTGAAAACCCAAAAGTAAGGTTGAAGATTCAATTTTTTTTCACAAATATGAAACCTCTAAATTCACCCACAGATTTATAGGTTACCCCAAGTCTAATAAATACTAGTACATGTTTCACCAATTAGACCTATTCCTAGCATACTCATATTTTTTAGTCAAAAGTTACATATCTCATGATTTTGGACCTTAGCCTATTCCCTATTTTGACAGAGTCTATCATGGTTTTTGCAAATTTGAAAGTGTAACCTTTGACAGCCCTCAAGGTGAGTTCTTATTCTTTATCTCTCCTCCATATTACTTATTTTGGTATATTAGATATGATATCTTGCTATTTATCATTACATTAGTATTTTTTTTACTTTCCTTGCATATATATATCATCTATTTTACATTACATTACATGGAAAATAACACCTTCAAAGGACAAAGTGATTTTGGAATCAACACTTCCTTTTAGGTGTCAATCTACCATTTGAACCCCTATGTCTATTTGGGTAGTTTTGATCTAGCTTTCATCTAAAATGAGTTTACATTTTGGGACCCCTTGTCCTCTTTTCCTAGTACATAGTGTGAAAGTGGTGATCAAACCTTGACTATAATTTTCACCTATATACCTCATAATTCTATATGTAAGAATTCTAAATATTAAGATACAAAAACATTAATGAAATGAAGTAAATTATGATTGAATCTATGTGTTTGACAAAACGAATTAAGAAGGAATGTAAAAGCATAGTTAACACACACCTATCCAACTTAGAAAGTTCCATGGTTTACGAGATTGAGGAAACAAACAATGATATCTAATAGAAACATGATAAAGATAAGATTTAATATAATACTTATGAAAAATAATATCTAACCACCAAATCAAAATTATTTAAGGGGAGGAAAATCTAGATGCATGCAATGTGATAGAACTATGAATACATCCAAGAAGAGCCAGACATTAGGATGAAAATGTAATGTGTTTGGCTTAGCAAAATGTATATAATAAAAAGGAAGTAATGCTAACATATAATCTACTCCCCACTTCCTATATACATTGGAACACAAAGTTTCCACAAAATTAATCTATTTAGCACTACCAAAATCTGGGAAGGTGCAAGTGAAAGATCTATGTCATGTAGAGTTTTGTGATTCCTACTATATATTGTTAAATGAAGTATTAATGACATATCTGATCGATTAATTAAGTGTGACAAGTGCACCTAGGAATGAGATAGAAAATATTATACTTTGAATCCAAATTTCTAGGCTATCAAAGTCTTAGAATCATCTATAACTGTAGACCTATCAATGGGGATTTATATCTCCTATACTACAAAATTTACTCAAAAATGATAGGAAAAAGTCAAAATTTTGGGTACAATTTGACTTTGTAGATACAATTTTCCAATGAAAAGATGTATAAGGCAATTTATGAAGAAATTTTCTCAAAACCTATAACTATGCTTGTACTATCGAGATCTATAATTGTGACATTACAACCTATTCGTACACATAGAAAATGGTGAAGAGGGTTGAAAAGGGGGTTGTCTTAGCCAAATCCCTATTTAGGAATCAACCCTCAAATAAAATAAAATAAAATAAAGGAAAAAAACATGTCATGTAGTAGAGACTAGATCTAAACAATGAAGTATGCTATACCTTATGGATGTGATCACTTCTTTAAATGTGATCAAATATGTTGATGCAATAGCTTTGGCTAAGCATAAAATCTAAAAGAAAAGCATGAACCTTATGAAGTAGATGTTGTAATTTTCCACAATGTTTGATTTGGGAAGAGAGAGAAGAACTAATCTTAATGAATGAATGCACATTTCCTTCCTTAATAGAGAACTCCTTTTCTTGGCCTCTAATAGGGAAAGAAACTAGATCTATAGAAGAAAGCACTAGGATTGCATGAGAGGAATGGAGACTTGAATTCTTGATGGCTCTTGATGACTTCTTTTCTTTTTAATGCTTAATTGCTTGATGATTCACAATAATTAATGCTATGAATATGCTTGATGATAATGGAAGATAGGTCACACTTTCTTGAATTATTGCATGAATATGTTCTTCATTGGTTGGAAAATAAAGATAGAGAATGTCCTTTTGTACTAAACTCCCTCCATTTTAGGATTCAAATCTAATCAAGGTTGACCATAAATCAAGATCCCAAATTAAAACTTGACAACCAAGCTTTGGGCAAAATTTGGGCCCTAAACTCAAAGAACAAGTCAACATGTAGGCCATTTGCCTAAAAGTTAGAAGGGGTGTTGAGGATGTTAAAAAGGAGTGGGGGAGGGATTCAAGTTGTTGTGAGGTTCGAGTAAATATCTACTTATACATTTGAAAAGAAATGAATGTCTCCTAGGTGAGGACATGAGTTATCGGATTGCATGGAATAATGTGAAATCATGTCGGGAAGCAAGAGTTTGTCTCAAGTTAAAGCAAGACTAAAGCAGGAAGGATCCATGTTTGAGTTAAGTATGCATTTAAGTGTAACTAGAGGTCCTACCATAGAAAACACACTAAGGTAGGCATAAAATTGTTAGAAACATTTTAGAATAACTGAGAGGGGGGATGAATTAGTTATTCAAGGTCCAAATGTCCTAATAAAACTTTTTCACCCAATAAAGTGAACCCATTAAACTGTTCATGCATCCAAGCTTAAACTTTCCTACTTAGCAAGTTATTGAAAATCAATATGCAAGAATAACACATGAAAAATCAACACAACACAGTGATTTACATGGAAACCCAATTTGGGAAAAACAACTAGTAACATGCTACTCAATTCTCACTCTTCTAAAGTGATGCCCTGTGAAAGGCTTGCCCTATTAAAGGCTATAACACACTATTAAATGTGACCTAGTTAAAGGATTTAACCACCCTGTTAGAAGTGGGCCTGGTTAGAGGACTTTGGAACGTTCACTTGGAATGCCACCCTATTAAAGGATTTACAAATAGTTGTTAAACTAACCTAAGTCCATAGGATTTTACCCTAACTGGTACAATTGTTAGAGAGTAACAACAAGGGCTTTTGACTTGATACAACTCACAAATTAACTTGCAGATTTCAAATGTCAATGTAGCTCTTAATATTTGCCTAGCTTTCAGTCTTTGCAATTCTAACATCTTATCCTCCTTTCAAGCTTTGTCTCCTTAAGTCTCCATGCTCAATGTACCAGTGCAATCTCCTATATGACCACTTATCGAAGCACGATCTCTATACTTTGTTCCTTCCTCCTCAATACCTTCTCTTTGACACCCTTCAACAACTTCACAACTTGGCACCTCAACAACTCTTGCTTCTTGGCCTGTGACTTCTTAAATAGAAGTCTGGAAAACTTTTCCCACTCTTCATCTTCCCACTTTTAATTTTAGATCAAATGGATTAGGTAGGATTCAATGAATCTAGCCCTTATCTTGTTCCTTCTAGAAACATCATGAAGAATCCTCCTAAATTTTCCCAAAAATGGTTTATCTAAAATTCTATGCTACTAGCTCATCATCCTTATTTCTCCCTCTTTGACAACAATGCCAAAGACATATTATTTCAGCATCTTATTATGTAGGTGTAACATTTGTAGGAACTCCAATTTCTCCCTCTATCACCTTACTTGTGACTTGTTTGGAATTTTAGTACTTTGATTACTTCAAGAAAAATCCTAAAGTAAGTATCCTCTACATCAATTTATAATATTTCAACAATCAACTCCATTTGATGCAGGCCATTTTAGCTATTGGTCAAATAGCCTTGGCTAGGGGTATCACTCCTAACTTTTCTCTAAGATACTCAAATACATCTTTAGGTAGTGCTTTTGTAAAGATGTCAGCAATTTGTTCCTTTGAACTGACATATTCCATCCTCACTTGCTTATCTTCCACCAATTCTCTTACATAGTGATACTTAATTGCAATATGCTTTGTTTTTGCATGCATCACATGATTTTTAGATATGTTGATGGCACTAGTGTTATCATAATAAAGTATCATAGGTTCAGTCACCTCTTCCTTCATACCTTGCAACATATGTTTGACCCATACAATATTGGTGCAATTGATAGTAGCAGCAATATACTCAGCTTCTGTTGTGGACTATGAGGTACAACTTTGCTTTTTGCTGGTCCAAGTAACTAATCTTTTACCTAAGAAAAGTGCTCCTCCACTAGTGCTTTTTCTATTATCAATATTACATCCCCAGTTTGCATCAGTGTAGGCTTTCAACTCAAACTTTTCACTCCTCTTGTAATATAGGACAAAGTCATCTATTCCTTTTAGGTACCTCAGTATTATTTTTATTGCCATATGATGATTTTCTGTTGGATTTGTAGAAAATCTTGCCACTATTCCAATAGCTAATGCAATGTTTGGTCTACTATGCACAACATACTGCAACTTTCCAATCATTGATCTATACAATGTCTGATTTACTTCAGCTGATTCTTCATTCTTGGATAACTTATGTCATGTTAACATTTGTGTACTGACTGGTTTTGAATCTTCTAATCCAAAAGTCTTGAGTATCACCTTGATATGTTTTGATTGGGTCACAAATATGCCATGCTTTAGTTGATGTGCTTGCAATCCAACAAAGAATTTGTTTTCTCCAAACATTGACATCTCAAACTCATGTTTCATTTGATCAGCAAAGTCTTTGCAAAGGACATCTTTTCCTCCAAATATTATGTCATCAACAAAGATTTTAGATATCAGAATATCTTTACCTTTTTCTGCCTTGATATACAGGTTGTTATTGTCATCTATTCTCTCAAATCCTGTCTTCACAAGATATTTGTGCAGTCTCTCATACCATGCTCTACATGCTTGTTTCAAACCATAGAGTGCTTTGTGTAGTTTACAAACCATATCCTTGTTGTTGTTATTAACAAATCTCTCTAGTTGTTTTATGTAGACTTCCTCTTCTAGTATACCATTCAAAAAAGAAGACTTTACATCCATCTAGTAGACTTTGAAACCTTTGTAAGTAGCATATGCAAGTAGTGTTCTTACTCCTTCCATTCTTGCAACAAGGGAAAATGTTTCCCCATAGTCCAGTCCTTCTTCTTGTGCATACCCTTTGCAGACTAGTATGGCTTTATTTCTTGTGATCTCACCATTCTCATCTAGCTTGTTCCTAAATGCCCATTTGGTACCAACCACATTCTTATCAGCTAGTCTTGGAACTAAGATCCAGGTTTTGTTCTTCTTTATCTAATCTATTTCTTCTTCCATAACTTTATAACAATTATCATCTTGTAGTGCATCTTTTACTATTTTAGGTTTAATCTTGCTCAGCAGACATGATTCATTCCTTAGTCTATTCCTTGTCATTGGTCTAGCTTCCTTGTCTCCAATTATTTGTTTTGTAGGGAAATATCTTCTCACATACTTGGATAGTCTTGGTTATGTCCTTCTTTCCATGTTTGATCTTTCAGCTTCAAAGTCATTGAACACATCTCTTTATGTTATTTCATCATCTCTTCATTGTGTACTGATTTCAGAATTAGAATATGTATTTTCTTCATTCTGCAACTCGACTTTTGAATGCAGCTCGGCATTCACTGGTTGTGACTCGGTTGTTACTAAATTTTTTTGTTGATTCCCAACTTGATTGGTAGCTTCATCTTCAATAGGCATTCCTCCATAGAAGTATATAAAAGATTTGTATTCTTCTAGTTTCTTAGTTACATCAACCTAAGCTTCTGCATGCTCATCAAAATTTACATTTGCACTCTCCAAAATCTTGTTAGTGTTAGTATTCAAACACTTATATGCTTTGCTTCTAGTGGAATATCCAAGGAATATGCCTTCATCACTCTTTGAATCAAACTTTCCATTCCTAGAATCTTTAAAAATATAACATTTACAACCAAATACCTTGAAATGTTTTACATTGGGTGAGTGACCATACCATAATTCAAAAGGTGTTGCATTTGTATCTTTCTTGACTTGAACTTGATTCAGAGTGTAAAAAATAGTGCTAACAACTTCTCTCTAGTACTTTAGTGCAACATTTTTTTTCATCATTAGTGTTCTGGCACAGTCTATCACTGATCTATTCCTTCTCTCTACAATGCCATTCTGAGGTGGAGTTCTTGGTCTTGATGTTTGTCTTTTAATTCCTTTTTCATTAGAAAATGTCTCAAACTCTTTTGATGTGAACTCACCTCCTTTATTTGATCTTAGGCACTTCAGACTCCTTCCTATTTCTTTCTCAACCCTGACCAAATACCACTTAAACATTTGAAATGTATCAGATTTTTTTTTTTTTTAAACATGGCAATCATCATCCTAGAGTAGTCATCAACAAATTTTTTTATCTATCTATCTCCTTCGTAGCTTTGTACTCCTATTGGGCCACATATGTCTATATGGACTACCTCTAGTACTTCTTTGGAGGTGTAGGTTTTTCTTCTGAAACTTGACTTGGTCATCTTTTCTAGTTGACATTTTTTGCACATTGTATTTTTAGACTTCTTCAGTTTTGGTAAACCTCTGACTTTCTTCATTTTACGGATACTAATCAAATTATCAAAGTTGACATGACATAGCCTTTTATGCCATAGCCACACATCATCAAGTCTTATGATGAGACAGGTTGCATCTTCCATATCTAGGTAAAACAAATTACTCCTAGTTTGGTCTGCTTTTCCTATCAAGTTTCCATCAATGTCATAGATTTTGGTAGTTTTGTTTTCAAACTCTATTTTGCAACCTATATTGCCTAACTATGAAACACTCAGTATATTGTAGTTCAATCCTTCAACATAATATGCATTATCACATGAAATTTTCTCTGTAAGTTTAATAAAACCTTTTCCTTTGATTTGACATCGAGCATCATTTCCAAATGTAACACCATTTTCATCACATCGAGTAAAGGTAATAAACTTACTTTTATCTCCTATCATGTGATGTGAGCATCCACTGTCTATGATCCACTTGTCATTTTTGTTCACATAGGTTACCAGTGTTGTTGCCTCATCTTCATCTAACTCATCCTTCATAGCTACATAGACTACTTCATCATCATTTTCATCATAATCCTCTTCTTCAAAAATGTAAACCTTTTTACCTTTGTCTTTATAATCTCTGCTATCATCTTATCTTTTGTTCTTGTTCTTGTTGTCTTCTATGTAATTCTTTTTCTGTGTGCATCTTGCAACAATATGTCCTACTTCATTGCAATTAAAACATATGATATGCAATTTACCTTTGAATTTACCTTTGCCTCTATGAAATCTTCTGGCCAGTAGTGCTTCTAATTGTTCGACATCTTCTTCATCTGTACAGCTGTCATTGGTTGCATATTTTGTCTTTTTCTTCTTCTTTGGTTTCATTTCATCAGTGTTTTTTAATGATAGCTTGGCTTTGAAATCAGATTCAAGATTCTCAGGTCTGAAGTTATCAAAGTTGGACAACTCAAATGGAGTAAGTCTTCCTACTATTCCTTCAAAAGTTAGTGTGTTTCCTGGTACACATCTTAACTCTTGTATGGTTGAAACTCTAATAGCATAGATGGGGAGCAAGGTTCTTAAGATTTTTCTATTAACAGTGTCATCCTCTAAATGACCACCCATAATTCTTATTGCACTTACTACGTCTTTCATACTAAAGGCATGTTGAGCAGAATTCTCACCTTCCTCCATTTTCATGTCATCAAACTTTCCACTGAGGCTTTCTTTTTTTTCTCTTTGAAAATTATAATCTCCTCCATAAATATTAGTCAAGGCTTTCCACATCTTGAATGTAGAATTACAGCAATTGATGTCATCGAATTCAACATAGTTGAGGGCAGATGCAATCTCCAGCATTGCCTGATTGTGCTCCTTCTTTTTCTTCATATCTTCTACAGTGGGTACAACTGGATCAACATGTTCTACTTCAATTAAAGTTTGTGCATGATCACTTATTGATCCAAGGTGCAGCTTCATTAGACTTTTCCATGTAGTGAAGTTATCTCTATTAAGCTTGGGAACTTCTCTCTTAGACATCTTGATCTTCCTACTTCTAGTACTTTTAAACTAAATCAACAGATGGCTCTAATACCAATTGTTAGAAATGTTTTAGAATAACTGAGAGAGGGGGGGGTGTGAATCAGTTATTCAAGGTCCAAATGTCTTAATAAAACTTTTTCACTCAATAAAATGAACCTGTTAAGCCATTCATGCATCCAAGCTTAAACTTTCCTACTCAGCAAGTTACTGAAAATCAATATTCAACACATAACATAGTGATTTATATGGAAATCCAATTTGGAAAAAACCACCAGTGACATGCTACTCAATTCTCACTCTTTTGAAGTGATACCTTGTGAAAGACCTATCCTATTAAAGGCTACAACACACTGTTAAATGTGACCTGGTTAAAGGATTTAACCACCCTATTAGAAGTGGGCCTAGTTAGAGGACTTTGGAACATTCACTTGGAATGCCACCCTGTTAAATAGGATTTACAAATGGTTATTAAAGCAACCTAAGTCCATCGAATTTTACCCTAACTGGTACAATTGTTAGAGAGTAACAATAAGGGCTTTTGACTTGATACAACTCACAATTTAACTTGCAGATTTCAGATCTCAATTCAGCTCTTCATATTTTCCTGGCTTTTAGTCTTTGTAGTTATGATAGCTTATCCTCCTTTCAAGCTTTGTCTCCTTAAGTCTCCATGCTCGATGTACTAGTGCAATCTCCTATATGGCCACTTATCGAAGAAAAGTCTTTGTACTATGTTCCTTCCTCCTCAATGCCTTCTCCTTGACACCCTTCAACAACTTGGCACCCCAGTAGCTCTTGCTTCTTAGCCTATGAATTGTTAAATAAAAGTTTGGAAAACTCTTCCTGTGCTTCACTTTCTCGCTTTTAATTTCAAATCGAATGGATTAGGTAGGATTCAATGAATCTAACCCTTATCTTGTTCCTTCTAGAAACATCATGCAGAATCCTCCTGAATTTTTGCCAAAATGGTTTATCTAAAATTTTTGTGTCACCACCTCATCATCCTTATCCTCCATCTAGTTCACAAAATTCAAGGTAACAAACTTTTCGGCTCAAATCTGGTGAAGCTTTGACTTTTCAAATAATGTAGTAGCTCGACACTATTGAAATTCTAGTGCTCGGCATATAATTTGTTATTCGGCACTGACTATGTTTTATCGATGCTTAACACCTACTGTGGATTCACTTGGCATCCACTAAGTTTTTTGATGCTCGGCACCCTTTGTACCATTCGACACATACTAGATTTTGCATTTTCTCGGCACTAACTAAATATCTACTTGGTATGAACTAGCTTGCTTGGCACTCACCAATGAACTTAGTCAAGCTTTGCAGACAGCCTTGCTACAACTTATACTTCTAATATATCTAAGTGTGGCCAACCTCTGTATCTTCAAGTATATTATCAATACATCATTTGACCATTGTCTTAACTGATCCTTGCACTCCATTACAAATCCATAACTCAACCTTTCGCTTAGGCGCTTTTGTTACATCTTGTTGATTAAATCCTCTTCATCAATCAACTAAGTGATAGTACTTAGATCTTATAAGCAATTGTCATTTCAACAAATAGCAGGTTTGACATCAATGACAAATAAATGATTGAAAACATTTTTTTATCAACTATCTCCCTTTTTGCAAACAATATGGTCTTTTCAATCAGATTTCCAACAAAAATGGCCCTAAAATGAGCACAAAACGAGTTCTTACTTTTTAGGACCATACAATTTTTTATCACAATTCTTTTAAATATATTTTTATTTTACTTGTGTCTTTAATTAATGGGTAGTTCCTTGTAACACATAAAATTCTCAAGGCCATAATATTACTTATTATGTTCTTATTGTATATTATAGGTTAATGCCATATTAGAGACAAAAGGATCATATTCATATTTGACTTGTCTTAGATTACAAAATCAATAAACATACATCCTTTTTTACAATTATTTATTATTTTCATGTCTATATTCTAAAATCCATGTTTTATTGATTCAAATAGACATCAAAGTGGAGCAAAGTATAAGAGACAAAATTGCATAATTACACCTTTACTTCTTTATTTTACTTTTTTTTTTGCATGTATTAAGTAAATGCTTTGGCTTAGCATTCAATCTGGCATTTTTAGTGCATTAGATGAGCTTAAACGTGAGCTATTATCCCTAATTATTCTTAATCCACCATAATATAGTTGGACTCATTCTTAGAGTTCTTGCTTCCATAGATTAGGACACAGTAGTAGACCAATCACTTGGTTATTACCTCACTTGCAACACCATATTCCTAGACTCCAAATATTTCTTAAAATTAATTTATAAGAATATGATTATGACTTGTTGGCTTGTATGTCAAATGTCTCAAAATATGCTTCTAAGTGTTAAATTAATCATTAATTGAAATGATAAATGATTCATAATTATGCTTAGAGTCACATAAATTGAAGTCCTATTCTTAGATCAAATATAATTTGACATCAACATTTATGTTCAACGAATAACTTTTTAAAAAGTTTGTATATTGATCACATGACTCAATTACTACTAAGTCAACAATGTTCACTATATTTATTGCAAGTCCATAAAGACACCTTTTACCACTACCAAGTTCTCAAATGGAAGTAAAAATACAAAACAACAAACATAAAATGTCAAAACTTGTATTTAAATAAAATGCATTGATAAAATCTCTAAAAATATCAAAATGTCCAAAATTTATACTTAAAAAAACTTAATCGTTATTCCAATATTAAAATCCATTATATAACTTTTTGTTATGACATTTCAATCATTCAATAAAATAAAAACCAACAACATTTCAAAAATCAAATAAATGCTTCACTATTTCTTAACATTGTATTATTTATCTTAATTATACTTTTAATTTCAAGTCCTTTTTACATTGAACTTTAAAAATACATATTCTCTAAATTTTAAAATTGAGAAATTTCATGTTTTACAATATTAGAAAAAGGCTATCATTGTGAACGTTACCCACCAAAACCTACTTTATTATTAGATACTTTATTATTTGAATGATTTTTTGTCACCTTACAAGTCTCTCTCATTTCTCTAGAGATTCAAACTTCATATATTCAAATAAAGTGTTTGTAACATCACGTTATGCAAATTTCAAGTGAATATTCTGCCATTAAACAAAAGGTCATGTCACATGAATAACCTAACATAAAAGTTCCTCTCCCCATAAATAATCAACATATATAAGTGGTCCAAAAGCTATATAATATTGAACCACAATCTACCTAGCAAACCATGACCACAATCTACGTGACCCACAACATCATGGATGGCCCCATAGGGAGTGGAAAAAATTACGTCTTAGTTTTTTATATTTATTTATCAAATTTGCATATTCTTTCTCAATTTTAATATTACATAATACATATCAATTTTGCCTATTCTTTCTCCACAATTTTTGGGTTGATATAGTTGCAATTTTCAATTTTTAATTATATTGAGATTAAATATTTTAATTAAAATATTATAAAATATTAAAGAATTCCATATCATAATAATTAGGTTTACAATGGAGTTGGATATCAAGATTTTTAATAGTTTTTGTAATGAGAAAGAATTTCACTACTTTATTAAGAAGAAAAAAAATGTTAATTTTAATTTTTTTAAATTTAATTATAGATTATATGAAAGTTTACTCTATACATATAATAAAGCACTAAAAAAAAATTCAAATTTCTAGATTAATGTTCCTTGGTAATTAGTATATATGTTAAGCTATAATTTTAAAATAAAATATAAAAGTTTTTATATTATAATTACTATAACTTAATTATTTGATTTATGATAAATTAATTATATTTAATTTTTATTCTATTATATGGATGCAATTTTAGAAAATTTAAATAGTTATACAAATAAGAAGAAGATTAATGTACTTGTAAGGGATTTAAATTGGGTATCAATAGAAGGATAAAAGTTTCATATATTTTCTTAACTTCTAAATTATTTCTTATCACTTTTAGTGTCTAGGTATTATTATAATAATTAGAAAATAAAATTAAAAAGAAGAAGCTATAATACAATGTAGAAGAAGTATTTTAAGACTTCTTTATGCTATTAAATTTTTTATTTTCTTATAGTTTAATTAAGATCTCAAATTTAGTAGTATTGGAGAATTCATTATTAATAATATTTCAAAAGAAAATACTAAACATCATCTAAACTATTTATTCTATCACAATATGTTAGATTGAATGTAATTTATTTAGAGCTAAAATACTAATTCAATATTAATACAAGTTTGGTGTTCATTAAAACTTGTTAAAAATCTAGGGGCTACAACATTGAAATAGTTGTAAGACTTTAAAAAAATCTTAAAAATCTTCACAAAATGAAAATCTAAAGAATGGTTCATTTTTCTTATCAACCTAGCACTAATAATAAATTCCTTATTATATGACACACATCCTAATCTTGTTTATGAGTGATTTCCATAACTCGATAAATAATTGAAATTATTCAACATTCTCACCATGTTATGTGCATATGTGTATACACATACATGTACATACATACATACATATATACATACATGCATGCATGCATGCATATATCACCAATAAGGAGCGATATCGAAGTTTAATCTCACTCTTATGCAAATATTAGTTGTTTGTGCAATTTAAGATGGATAAAATGGAGGTGCTCACCAAATGGTTTAGTCCTTTTTGAAATTTGTCAATTGGAATGTAATAGAAATGGATGTCATATGCAAAATATACAATTTGTAATAAGAGAAAACTACTCTTGAAAATGAATATTATGAGCAAGAAGATACCTATCATTGAATCCAAAATGGCTAACTCATATACAAGTATCTCATCCTTTATACTCCATGTTGAAAAGGCCTCGAACATCAAAAAAATCCTCTCCAAACCATATGATTGTGCACTTTTGCCTTTGTGATGCTTAAATTTAAATATTTCAATGAGTTAGTTATTATTTTAGTGGTATTCAAGAACCCAAAAATCCAAAGCAACACTAGTGTTACCTTCCTAACAATACACAAGTTTCCAAACATAACAACCATGTAGGTGAGGATCATACACCAATTTCTTACATTTTCAAAGATTCTAGTCACAATCAATAGCTGACTTCAAAATATTGTCATTGGTTTTGTCATTGTAATGTTTTTCTACACTTCTAGGTGTTGACTGGGTCTCTATGTGAAATTAGAATATGTAATAGGGTTAATTATGCCCTGTAGGGTATTAAGAGAACTTGCTTTGAAAAGTTCCAAATGTAAATATGTAACCACATTATTTATAATAGAATCTAAAACATTTTCTAATTCTATTTGTATTTGTGTGTTAATAGTCTTATGCCAAAACTTTAACTAGAAACCTCTTTTTTTATTAATAATCACTTTTGATTGAAGCTTTGAACTAGTGAGGCCATATTTGTGAGGGAATTCATCCTCATATCTATGACATTAATACCTTGTATTGCTCCTTTTTTTCATCCTTCTACAATTTCCTTCTCTCCTTACCACTTTGAAGCCATTATCTCTTCATCACCCAATCTTGTGCATCTCTTGTTTCTACGTCCACCAACAACTTACCCCATCCCTCTACCCCATTACCACTTTACCTTTGTTAATGAAAAATTTAAAATTCAAAAATATTTTTAAAAATATAATGTTAAACTCTTTTCCACATCAATATTCTCTCTATGGGTGTTTGTGTCACACAAACATGTGACTTCCCTATTAAAAAGGCTCGTCACTTACTGTCATGTTTCAAGGTCATCTCAAGAAACCTCTTTTTTTTGTTATAATGATAACAATAAAATAAACCAATGTTACCACAAGATACAAACCCATTATTCTTTGCGGTCAATTACAATGATTAATAATGCTTTCATTTCTATAGGACCTCACTAAGAAGAAAAACAAATAAATAAAAAATTAATCATGAATTGTTTCGTTTTGGGTATGAGACCCCAATTTGATATTGAATTTTGACTTACCAAAATTTGATGAGATTCACTCATTATTGTTAGTTTGAGGTGACTAATCAGGGAAGTATTGTACATACTTCATAAATTCTTTGGGGAAAAAAAAAAATTTGGGCCTCATTTTATCAGGATTTTGGGCCGACATGTAATTATTAATTATAAACCTAAAGTTGTTTGATACTTGTATACAAGGGCTTAGGGCTAGGGTTGTTTAATAAGGTGATGCAAAAATTGGCTTGCGACGGTATTGAGTTGTAAGGGCTTGTGGCGGTATTGAGCTGTAAGGCATTATAGATTGTAATCAGGTTTTAATCATTCGATTGTGAAAATATTGGACTTGTTGTTTGGTGGACATAGCCCAAGGTTTGGGTGAACCATGTTAAATCTTGGTGTCTTGCGTTCTTTTTTGTATTATCTATTTTTTTTTATAATGTTTATATTGGCATGTAATTTTTATTTCTATCTGTGTTTTAAACCTAACAAGTGGTATTAGAGCGAGGTTTTTATTTTAGTTATCCTCTGCAAGAGTCGAGTGGGAGTCTCACAATTGAGTGGGAGCGATGGTAGACAAGGGTAGGCTAAGGGTTGACAAATTTACTGGGCAAAACTTTAAGTTATGGAAGATGCAAATGGAGGACTGTCTTTATCAGAAGGATTTATGGAAGCTATTGGAAGGGAAAACCAAAAATTAGGGATCTATGTCAAATAAAAAATGGGAACTTTTAGACAGAAAAGAACTTGGAAGCATTTGATTATGTCTAGCACCATCGGTGGCATTTAATATTACGAAAGAAAAGATGATAGAAGATTTGATGGAAACCCTAAAGAAATTGTATGAAAAGCCCTCTGCTTCAAACTAGGCATTTCTCATGAAGCGTTTATTTAATATGAAAACGACAGATGGTGGATCTGTTGCGAATAATTTAAATGATTTAATATTCTTACTAGTCAGTTATCTTCTATGGGTATTAATTTTGATGAAGAAATTAGGGCTCTCTTGATTTTGTGTTCTTTGCTTGAAAGCTAGAATGGCATGGTAATGGTTGTGAGTAATTCTATTTCTGGATCTAGTACACTAAATTATGATGATGTGATTAGTGTTATTTTGAGTGAGGAAACTCATAGGAAAACCTCAGGTGGATCTACATTAGGAAGTGCTTTAAACGTACAAAGTCGAGGTAGAACAACTGAGAGAGGAAGTAATTCTAGAAACCATGGGAAATCAAGAGGAAATTCAAAGGGGAGAAGGTCTCAATCGAGAGGAAAAAATGACTGTTGGTACTATGGTAAAATAGGGCATCAGAAGAAAGACTATTGAACTCGAAAGAAAAATGAAGGAGATAAACCAAATGGAGACAATGAGGAAAATGTGGTAAGTAACAAATTCGAAGAGGATGCTTTGCTTCTATCTTTAGAAAGTGTTGATGGTTCCTAGGTTTTAGATTCTGGTGCTTCATTTCATGCTACACCTCATAGAGCTTATTTCATTAATTATGTCAAAGGGGATTTTGGACTTGTTTATTTGGGGGATAATGAACCATATTAGATCGTTGGAAAGGGAAAAGTTAAGATTAAGTTGCAGAATGAGAATCATTGGCTACTATATGAGGTAAGAAATATTCCAAGGCTAAGTAGGAATTTAATGTGAGTAGGGCAACTCGGTGATTAGGGTTGTCTAGTCACTTTTAATGATATAAATTGGAAGGTTTCAAAAGGTTTCCTTGTAGTAGCAAAAGGTGTGAAAGTAGGCACCTTATATCTTTGTATAGGTCATATTGTTCCTTCTACTTTAATTATTTGTGAGAAAAATAAATGTTTAGGAATAATTGATGTAGTTGAGTAGGGAGAACAAATAGCAATTGTAAATTCTGATACAGTGTTGTGGCACAACAAACTTGGGTACATAAGTGAGAAAGGTATGAAAGTACTTCATTCAAAGAAAGTTTTACCAGGTCTAAAATGTGTTAATATGGATTTTTGTGAAAGTTGCATGTATGGAAAACAAAAGAGAGTGAGTTTTGTGAAGACTGAGAAGGAAAATAAAAGAGAGAAATTAGAGCTTGCACATATCGATGTATGAGGATTGACTCAAGTATCTTCCCTTGGTGGCTCCCATTATTATGTTACATTTATTGATGATGCAACTAGAAAGGTATGGATTTATTTCCTTAGACAGAAATATGATATATTTCAAACTTTTAAGAAATGGAAATGCTTAGTTGAAAATGAGACTAGAAAGAAATTAAAATATTTCAGATCTAATAATGGTGGTGAGTATTGCAGTAATGAATTTGAAGATTGTTCTAAGGACTCCATAGGAAAATGGAGTGGCTGAACACATGAACAGGACTATAATGGAGCATGCAAGGAGCATGAGGTTGCATGTTGGGTTGCCCTTACACATTTGGGTGGAGGCTATCAATACTATTGTATATTTGATTAATAGAGGTCCCTCTACTCCTTTGGGTTGTGGTATTCCAAAGGAAGCATGGACTAGTAAGAAGGTGACTTATTCTTTTCTCAGAACCTTCTATTGTGAAGCATTTGCTCATATAGATTCTAAAAATAGAACCAAGTTGGAAGCTAAGTCAAAGAAATGTGTATTTGTTGGATATGACATTAATGAATTTGGATATAGTCTTTAGGATTTTGAAAATCATAAAATTGTTAGAAGTAGGGATGTCATATTCAATGAGAAAGTGTTGTACAAAGCTATGTTGCAGCAACATGAGAAAAAAGAAGATGATTATGCAATATTGGATGATACTCCAAAATATGATGTTCTAGCCATACCTCATGATGTGCAACAACCACAATGACAAATACCACACACACCAGTGAATGTTAGATGGTCAACAAGGATGAGTAGACCTCCAGAAAGATTTTTTCCCTCTTTGTGTTCTATTTTACTAATAGATGCTGGTGAACCTGAATGTTATGATGAAGTTGTGCAGGTGGATACTAAGATTCAATGGGAGTCTATGATGAAGTTGTGCAGGTGGATACTAAGATTCAATGGGAGTCTACAATGAAAGAAGAAATGGACTCTTTGTTGAAAAGTAAGACATGGGATTTATGCAAGTTGGTTGTAGGTAAAAGGGCTTTACAGAATAAGTGGGTTTATAGGTTGAAAGAAGAGGAAGGAGTTAAGAGAATATTTAAAGCCGGGTTAGTTGTAAAAGGATTTGCATAGAAAAAAGGCATCGATTTTGATGAGATGTTTTCTCCTATTGTTAAAATGACTTCTATCCATACTATTTTAAGTATTGTGGCTACTAAAGATTTGCATTTAGAGCAGCTTGATGTTAAGACAACCTTCCTTCATGGTGATTTGGATAAAGAGATATATATGGCTCAGCCATAGGGATTTGAAGTCAAAGGTAAGGAGAACTTAGTGTGCAGATTGAAGAAAAGCTTATATGGCTTGAAACAAGCACCTCGATAATGGTATCTGAAGTTTGACAGATTTATGCGAAATCATGGATACAATAGATGTCATTTAGATCATTTTGTTTACTTGAAGAGGTTGGATGATGATAGCTACATTATTTTATGTTTATATGTTGATGATATGCTTGTAGTTGGGTCTAACATGGATCATATTAAAGGGTTGAAATGCCAGTTAGCACATGCATTTGCTATGAAGGATTTGGGGGCAGCAAAACAAATCCTTGGTATGAAAATTTGCAAAGATAGGAAGAACAGGAGATTGATGCTATCTCAAGTTGATTATGTTGAGAAGGTGTTGCAACATTTTTCTATGGAGAATGCTAAAGCTGTCAACACACCTTTACTTGGTCATTTGAAGTTGACTAAGGAGATGTGTTTGAAGACACAAGAAGAGGAGGATAAGCTATCCAAGGTACCCTATGCTTCAACTGTAGGAAGCTTGATATATGCTATGGTGTGTACTTGGACAGATATTGCACATGCAGTGAGAGTCATTAGTAGGTATATGAGTCATCTAGGAATTGAGCATTGGAATGCAGTCAAATGGATTCTCAGATATTTGAGAGGAACATCGAATAAGTGTATAGAGTTTGGGGGCTCTACTACTAATTTACAGGGCTATGTTGACTCATATTTGGCAGGGGATATTAATACTAGGCAGAGTACTATAGCTTATGTATTTACTATTGGTGGGGCAGCTGTGAGCTAGGTTTCTAGGCTATAGAAGGTAAATGCTTTATCCACTACAGAGGCAAAGTATGTTGCTGCTATAGAGGCAGCTAAGGAGATAATAAGGCTTTAGTTCTTCTTGGAAGAATTGGGACACCTTTAGAGGGATAATTATTTGTTTATAGATAGTCAGAGTGTCATTCATCTCGTGAAGAATTTTGCTCTGCATTCAAAGACAAAACACATACAATTGTGGTAGCATTTCATTCGATCGATTTTGGATGATGGATAGTTAAAGCTAAACAAGATACATACAAATGACAATCCAGTGGATATGTTTACAAAGGTAGTGAGAAGGGAGAATTTTAATTCCTCTTCAACTTTGGTTGATCTTCTAGACTAACCAAGAATAAAAGCATAGTAACGTCCAAGGTGGTTTGATCCAGTGGGAGCCTTATGGAGTAGTGATATAGCTACAAGATCAGTCTCTAAGTGGAAGATTGTTGTTTAGTGTGGAGCCTGATCAATCCCCAAGTGAGAGATTGTTAGTCTTTGGTGATTGATCAGGGAAGTACTCTACATACTTCATAGATTCTTTGGGGCTCCGAAAAAAATAATTTTGGGCCCTATTTTATCAGGATTTTGGGCCAACATGTAATTATTAATTATAGCCCTAAAGTGTTTTAATACTTGTATAAAAGGGCTTAAGGTTAAGGTTGTTTGATAAGGTGATGCAAAAATTCGCTTGCAACAGTATTGAGCTATAAGGGTTTGTAGCGGTATTGAGCAATAAGGGATTACAGATTGTAATCAAGTTGTAATAATTGGATTGTGAAAATATTGGACTTGTTATTTGATGGATGTAGCCCAAGGTTTGGGTGAACCACGTTAAATGTTGGTGTCTTGTGTTCTTTTTTGTGTGATTTATTATTTTCTAATATTGGTTATATTTGCATGTAATTGTTATTTATGTCTGTCGTTTAAAACTAACAATTATCTCATAATTATATATGAATCTAAGATAATTTACCATTTCAAACATGTTGTATGCCATCAATGAATTTGGTGGAGAAGCATCCTAGGTTGCATTTGTTATCCTGCTTGGGAGATGTGTGCTTAGTTATACTTGTAGAATTGCTCGATAACTTTGTTGTTGGTTGGCTTAGTGGAGGTGATTCTACCTTTTTTCATCGAGTGGCTCTGGTTCTTCTTTCATTGAGTATTTTTGTTCTATGTACACCAAGTGCTCGGTTATACTTGTAGACTTTCTTTATATCTTTGTTGTCGGTTGGCTTAGTGGAGGTGATTCTACCATTTTTCATCGAGTGGCTTAGGTTCTTCTTTCATTGAGTGTTTTTGTTCTATGTACACCAAGTCCCTTAGTGACCTTTGGTGTCATTGTTTAGTGATGTCTTTCACTGAGTTGTTTATTTGGTTCTCATTTGTGAGCCAACTAGTGTAAATTGTAATTTAATGTATTGGATTGATCATTGGGATGCGAGTAGACTGTTATGTGGTAGCCCTTCTCCATATAATGATCTAGAATCTTCTATAAGCCATTTTGGTAAGTATAAATGGAGGGTCTTGGTCTAGATCTAGGTATTAATCAGTTAAAAGGAGCTAAAATATGGAAAGGAATATTTCTTATGTATTTGAATTATTTTATTGGTCATAACTCGGAAGGCCTCACAACTAGGCATGTATAAGATGCATCAATGGAAGATTACTTATTCTTTCTTTGTTCTGGCATTGTCTCTTGGTGAATTCTTTCCACTATGTTAACTTTGTAAGGCTACTTGATTGCAAAAAAACATACACAAATTCACACTATTATCCAATTCACCCCACTTCATTCTGATCTTACCAACAAGTCATGCAATGCCTTCTTTTAAGCATTTTTCCTTTCCTTTTCCTTCCTATTGAGATAAGGTGACTCAGCCTTACCACGTGTTATTGCTTTATTTGTGCTTTCTTGGAAAGTTGCTAAATGAAGCTAGATTCTTCCACAAGAAAAGACTTGGAGTAGAAAAATAGAAAGCTTCTATTTTTTGGTGATTTATTCTCTTATGCTTTGTTTTTATGCAAGGGTTGTGCATAAGGAAGTTTCTAAAATAATTTGTAGATGCATTGAAAGTAGACGCTTTAGAAACTATTTCCTCTTGCATGAAATTTCTATAAGTACAAGCATTGTTGTAGAGAATGGAGAGAGAGATGAGAAGATATTTGCACAAGGTTATGCTGTTGGATTTTCTCTAGAATGGAGCAAGATGTAAATATCCATGTGAAGGCTAAAAATGTATTGTAACTTGTTACTGAATAATACATTAGCTTGATGGTTTGGAGGGTGGGGTTTTTACCTGGAAAGGTTTTCCTCATGTATATCTGTGTTCTCTATTATGTCTCATTCTTCTAGTTCTATGATTGTAGAATAATAATTTGTATGTTGTAATGCTGCTGAATTTTGTTTAGATCGGTAAATTGCAATCACTTTCCTTTAAAGTTTTAATTGTAGGAAATCAACTATGTATGTTTCTGCTTTTATGGAATAGTAATATGCACTTGTATTTGCTGATTAGAAGTTGTACAAGGAACTATTGTATACAGGATGTGCATACTGATCTCAAATGAATTTCTGGGATGCCCTCATTGCTCTTCTATTGGTATCAAAGCCAATTTTTTTGATTTGCATGTTGCTTGCATGTGAGGATTCACAAAGTTTCTGGTTAGGTATTTCTTTTGTTAAGATTTCTTAGCTTGTAGAACTTGAAGAAGTTGTTTTGAAGAAATTGACTAATAATTAATCCTTTGATGAGTGGAAGTCTTGTAGTTGATTTATTCTTTCAAGAGACAACAAACATTTCTTGAAGGATGGTGAAGATAGAGAAAATAGAGTCGGTCATGTTGAAATGACATTGATCTGGAGCTCTTGGTTGACAACAAAATAACTCTTAATGCATGGGTATTTGAAGGTGTCTCTTTTGTTACCTGGAATGCATAGAGGCTATGGAGTTGATCATTGAATGATCTGGAAGCTTCTAGATAGCCTATCTCTCTCAGATGCATGTACTAGTAGTGGTTGTGGGATTGGTCTACAACTGAGCCTGAAGTTCCAATACTATGTTTTCCTCTTGGATGTTTATACATGCATGGCTTGGATTCTTGTTCATTGGATCTGAGGGGTTTATACATTTTCCTAAAAAAATCTATGGTGATGTTCATCTATGATAGTCCATTATTCTGGGTTCAGTTGTTTGGTATTTTATTCAAACTTTAAGTCTTCCAGATGAGAAGTGGGTGTGGATGTGCATGGGTGTTCTTAAACACAATTTTTTTGCAGGTTTTGCATGCTGAAATAAAAAACTTGTGGTTTTTTGTGGAACTACTGAAGAGCTATTTTTTGGACTCTTGTTCCTTTAGAGTGGTACCAGATGAGATAGTTGTAGTTCTACATGCATGCATTATTTGTGCATGGTGAGAGGAGGTGTTTTTCTTTCTCTGCATAGAGATGTTGGTATGTGATCAGTCGCTTGGCATTTATGTGGTGATGCTTTGTTGGATTCCTGGACTATGGTGCTTGATGTGGACATAATTGGCAAATCAGATTTGTGCTTGATCTGGTGTTTGAGTCATGTTGTCTACATGATTATTCTCTTTGATCTCATTTGTATATGTCACTAATGTGATAGTGGGTTTGCATGTTTCAATGATTGGATCTACAAGTTATGCAGTCAGGTGGGTAGGCCACCCATTTAATTGTAGTGGGATAACTTGGATGTGGACTATTTATATCCACAATATTTGATTAAGTGTTGGTGCAGACTTGTTGACCTTGTTCGTGGCCACTTGTGCATTTTTGTGGTTGCTTTGAGATGAGAGGGTGGATGATATTTGAGTACTTGGATAGTCAGTTATGGAGTCCTAAAGCATGGTGAATTTCCTTAGTGTGGAGATCTTGGTTTCACCCAGTGTGATGTGTGGGCCTAGATGATTTTCAGATTTCAAGGATGGTGTGTCATATGCTTGGAGAGCTTGGTATCACACTTTAGTGGGAGATTTAGCAGTGGCTATATTTTTCCATCATATGGTGACAGATGATCTTCTTTAGTGTTGTAGATGTTGGAGGATGCCTTCGATCCTGTTGCTGCAGAAGGGTCTTTCACATTTGTTGGTTCACTAGTTGGAGATGGTATCTTCATGTGATTGGATATGTTGATATCTTTAGAATTCAAGTGGCCCTTGGTAGAGATGTTGTTTATGCTTTTATTTGATATGTTATCATGGTGGCTTTTATGTCATGGTTCTCTCTTTATTGCCAATTTAGAGTTCTGACATGATATAGTTATTTGATATGATCACATGAAGCATGTTATCTCTTTGGAGGAGATAGTTTAGATCATGATGCCATGTTTATGTTCCTGATTCCATGGTTGGAGCTTTGGCATTAATCTTGTTTTAGTTTCTTGGTATTGAGTACTTTGATCATTTGCTTGATACTTCATGATAGTGCTATGTTGCAATGGAGTTTTGCATGGAGTGATTGATTACAGGTGCTTGTGGATACTTGGAGACTTAGGTGAGGCTAGAGTTCTCTTGAGATGAGAGACATGTTTTTGAGATGTATACTCTTGATAAGATTTCAACAGAAAGTCTGAGGAGCCTACACCTTTGTTGGATGTGAGTTCAATAGAGACCTATGAGGAGATTTTTCTTAGATAAGTCACAGGGTGACTTGCATATCTTGGAGGAGCATTCTCATTCCCCACTTTTGGTCTACTTGGCAGTTTATCACTTGAGAGGTATTGCTTAATGTTACTTTCAGGTGCTTTATCTTTTCTTTCATATTCATGGATCTTGAGCTATAGTTAGATGGTTATGGAGGATTCATTGTGAGAGATGGATAACATGGTTATCTCCTTGAGGTGTACTTTCATTTATAATGACAACAGGAGATGGTAGTGGGTTGATTTCCTGAAACGGGAAATGGAGTTGTTTGATCTTCTTTGAGAGGCTTACATCCATGTAGATTTATGATATCATATTATGTTTGATCTTTTGAGGTTGAAGAGTTTTGGATGTTGTTGTGGCTTTTCTCTTGGGGTTGTGAAGGAGATCATACTTGGCACAGTTAACATTTAGAAGTGTTTGTAAAAGGACATGCTACATGCTTATGATTTGTAGTTTCTTTCTTTGGTCTTGGTTATCTTCTTGGATGTTTTGGTTCACATAACATTTTTTTTTGAGATCTATTGGAGCTATGGTGGTCACTTTTTTGTGGTCATTTGTTATCACGTGTACTTCATTATTTTTTGGTGATGACATGGTGGCTCCTTTATCTCTTTTCTTTGTTGGATGTGGAGAACATGAGAGAGTTATGGAGATTGGATGAGAGAGATGTTTGTTGCAGTGTTTTTGCTACAGGATTTGCATATCTTTTGTGGATGGTCCTTGGTACTACATGGTTTCACTTTCTTTATGTTGTTATCAATAGACTTAGTATGTCATTGATTTTTTAGATTCGACATTTCCCATGCAGTGGGAGTTCTTGTATGTGTTTGGTCTTCATCGACTAGTTTGCACATAAAGCTTGAGGTTGTAGTTTATGGGTTGATTATGTTGTTGGCATGAGTTTTCTAGTGCTGGATACTTTTGAGGTGTCTAGTTGGAGCATGAGAGCATATGTTATGATTTATGTTGTTTCATGGATGGCTATGATGATATAGTTTCATCGGTTTGAATCTTGTAAGGTCTTCGTCAAGTGGGAGATTGTTGGGATAAGGTGACTCAGCCTTACCACATTTTATTGCTTTATTTGTGCTTTCTTGGAAAGTTGCTAAATGAAGCTAGATTCTTCCACAAGAAAAGAGTTGGAGTAGAAAAACATAAAGTTTTTGTTTTTTGGTGATTTATTCTCTTATGCTTTGTTTTTATGCAAGGGTTGTGCATAAGGAAGTTTCAAAAATAATTTGTAGATGCATTGAATGTAGATGCTTTAGAAACTATTTCCTCTTGCATGGAATTTTTATAATTACAAGCATTGTTGTAGAGAATGATGAGAGAGATGAGAAGATATTTGCACAAGGTTATGCTACCAGATTTTCTCTAGAATGGAGCAAGATGTAAATCTCCATGTGAAGGCTGAAAATGTATCGTAACTTGTTACTAAATAATACATTAGCTTATGGTTTGGAGGGTGGGGTTTTTACCCGGAAAGGTTTTCCCCACGTATATCTATGTTCTCTATTTTGTCTCATTCTTCTAGTTCTATGATTGTATAATAATAAATTGTATGTCATAATGCTGCTGAATTTTGTTTAGATTGGTAAATTGCAATCACTTTCCTTTAAGTTTTTAATTGTGGGAAATCAACTATGTTTGTTTTCGCTTTTATGGCATAGTAATATGCACTTGTATTTGATGATTAGAAGTTGTACAAGGAACTATTCTATACAGGATGTGCATACGGATCTCAGATGAATTTCCAGGATGCTCTCATTTCCCTTCACTTCCTGTGTCTATTTTCAAAAAAATTGGGCAAAATATATTCCTTTTTCACCCCATTTCCTCGAGGGGGCATCCTCCTCCCTTGTCATCGCTATGACACAACTCTTTCCACTCCTCTCCTTGCTGGGGAAACCTATATTTTCTTTGCTTTGATATAATGTCATCTCGACATCACATCGAAGAGGGGCAAAATGTAGACACTTAAAATTGTCCTAAACACTATATTAATTAATTTAATATTTTCCTTGACACTATAATTGGTTATTTATTAATTAATTATATTTTCCATATTCTTCTACTTATTTAATTAAATAGGTTCACTTCCCTAATGTATTTAAATTTAATTTGAATACTTCCCCCTAATGTTTTAAATTTATTTAATGCATAGTGCTCCATAAATCCCCTTTTAAATAAATCTCAATTTATTTAATTCCCTCCACTTTATTAAATTCTTTAATCCTATGATTGAGTTAAATCTTATTTTATTTAATTCTAATCCCATCCTAAAACCTAGTCTACATCCATCACTCTCATCCTTCTAAGCCTACCCATTAATTAATCCCACTTAATTATCCTAAACACCTTTCTAACCACCTTTTAGCCCTTGAGTGTTTTCTCACACATGTGTAAGAAACTCAAGATCTAATAAAGCTTCCATTTTAACATTTTATCCAAAAAGTCTTACACTCTTACACACTTGTCCCCCTTTCCTTTCTTCACGGTTGCTCACACATGTGTGAGCAAACCTTGAGCCATCACTTTCATCTAAAAGGCTTATATTGACCTTTGCATGGCTTTTCCCCTTAGTCCATGTGTCTCCCTTGTGGCACCTATGTGGATGCCACATAGATGCCACCTCCCCAAGGCCTCTCTCAAACCTATAAATAGAGCCCTTGTCTCAAGTATTTTACATCTCTCTCGTTTGCATTGTTATCATGCTAGTTTAGTTTTAGAGCTTTTAGAGATTTTTATGTGTAGAGCTAACCTTTGGTAGTTGTTTACATTCTAGTCCTAATATTCCATTCTCATTCTAGATTTGCATTGTTAGTTTGATTATTTGCATCCATTACTCACCTCTTTGAATGCTCTCAAGAATGGTTGTTTCCATAGCCATCTCTTGAGGTATTCTTGATCATTTAACATAGGTTTACATTCATTATTTCATTTTCATATCATTGGGATTCATAGTTGTGTTTGGAAAAGTACACTCACATCCCATAATCTAAAGCACACCAACAAGGCCTCTTATGGGCACCCATATTGAGTTGCTTTGAGGTTGCGTGGAAACTCTTTCTTTTCGGTTGCATAGTTTTAAAACTCAATCATAAGATTAGTTGTATTTTGTTTTTATTTGATCTTTGATATGCATATGTACAACTAATGTTTGCTTGTTTACGCATGCTCCTGACATGTTAGGTTTTCACATACATAGGAAGGAGGATCCATGTTTGAGTTAAGTATGCATTTAAGTGTAACTAGAGGTCCTACCATAGAAAATACACTAAGGTAGGCACAAAATGGCCCTAAAATGAGCACAAAATAGGTGCTTACTTTATAGGACCATACAATTTTTTTATCATAGTTCTTTTTAATATATTTTATTTTACTTACATCTTTAATTAATGGGCACTTCCTTGCAACACATGAAATTCTCAAGGACATAATACTACTTATTATGTTCTTGTTCTATAGTATAGGTTAATGCCATATTAGAGACAAAATGATCATATTCATATTTGACTTCTCTTAGATTACAAAATCAATAAACGTACATCCTTTTTTACAATTATTTATTATTTTCACGTCTATATTCTAAAATCCATGTTTTATTGATTCAGATAGACATCAAAGTGGAGGAAAGTATAAGAGACAAAATTGCATAATTACACCTTTACCTCTTTATTTTACTTTTTTTTTTGCATGTATTAAGTAAATGCTTTGGCTTAGCATTCAGTCTAGCATTTTTAGTGCACTAGATGAGCTTAGACATGAGCTATTATCCCTAGTTATCCTTAATCCACCATAATAGAGTTGAACTCATTCCTAGAGTTCTTGCTTCCATTGATTAGGCCACACTTGTAGACCAATCACTTGGTTATTACCTCACTTGCAACACCATACTTCTAGGCTCCAATTATTTCTTAAAATTAATTTATAAGAATATGATTGTGACTTATTGGCTTGTATGTCAAATGTCTTAAAATATGTTTCTAAGTGTTAAATTAATCATTAATTGTAATGATAAATGATTCATAATTATGCTTAGAGTCACATAAATTGAAATTATATTCTTAGATCAAATCTTATTTGACATCAACATTTAGGTTCAGCAAATAGCTTTTTAAAAAGTTTGTATATTGATCACATGACTCAGTTACTACTAAGGAACTATATTTATTGCAAGTCCATAAAGACACTTTTTTTCTTTTTCTTTTTTTGATGGAGGGTTCATACCTGTGAGGCAGCCCAGCGAGGCACGAAGTTTGCGAGCTACCAACCAATGATAAAGACACCTTTTACCACCACCAAGTTCTCAAATGAAAATAAAAATACAAAACAACAAACATAAAATATCAAAACTTGTATTAAAAATAAAATGCATTGATAAAATCTCTAAAAATATCCAAATGTGCAAAATTTATACTTAAAAAAACTTAATCGTTATTCTAATATTAAAATCCATTATATAACTTTTTGTTATGATATTTCAATCATTCAATAAAATAAAAACCAACAACATTTCAAAAATCAAATAAATGCTCCACTCTTTCTTAACATTATATTATTATCTTAATTACATTTTTAAGTTCAATTCTTTTTTATTCTAATGGCAATTGAACTCTAAAAATACATATTTTCTAAATTTTAAAATTTTAAAATTTTATGTTTTACAATATTAGAAAAAGGGTATCATTGTGAACTTTACCCACCAAACACTACTTTATTATTAGATACTTTCTTATTTGAATGTTTTTTTTCACCTTACAACTCTCTCTCATTTCTCTAGAGATTCAAACTTCATATATTCAAATAAAGTGTTTGTAACACCACCTTATGCGAATTTCATGTGAATATTCTGCCTTTAAACAACCAAAATACAAACAAAAGGTCATGTCACGTGAATAACCTAACATAAAAGTTCCTCTCCCCATAAATAATCAACATATATAAGTGGTCCAAAAGCTATATAATATTGAACCACAATCTACCTAGCAAACCATGACCACAATCTACGTGACCCATAACATCATGGATGGCCCCATAGGGGGTGAAAAAAATGACACGTCTAAGTTTTTAATAATTATTTATCAAATTTGCATATTCTTTCTCCATTTTAATATTACATAATACGTATCAATTTTGCCTATTCTTTCTCCACAATTTTTGGGTTGATATAGTTGCAATTTTTAATTATATTGAGATTAAATATTTTAATTAAAATATTAAAGAAGTTCATATCATAATAATTAGGTCTACAATGGAGTTGGATACCAAGATTTTTAATAGTTTTTGTAATGAGAAATAGTTTCACTACTTTATTAAGAAGGAAAAAATGTAATTTTAATTTTTTAAATTTAATTATAGATTATAAGAAAGTTTATTCTAGACATATAACAAAGCATTGAAAAAAAATTCAAATTTCTAGATTAATGTTTCTTAGTAATTAGTATATATATTAACTTACAATTTTAAAATAAAATATAAAAGATTTTATATTATAATTAATATAACTTAATTATTTGATTTGTGATAAAATTAATTATATTTGATTTTTATTCTATTATATGGATGCAATTTTAGAAAATTCAAATAGTTGTGCAAATGTGAAGAAGATTAATGTACTTATAAGAGATTTAAATTGGGTATCAATAGAACGATAAAAGTTTCATATATTTTCTTAACTTCTAAATTATTTCTTGTCACTTTTAGTGTCTAGGTATTATTATAATAATTAGAAAAAAATAAAAAATAAAAAATAGAAGCTATAATACAATGTAGAAGAAGTATTTTAAGACTTTTTTATGCTATTAAATTTTTAATTTTTATATAGTTTAATTAAGATCTCAAATTTAGTAGTGTTGGACAATTTATTATTAATAATATTTCAAAAGAAAATACTAAACATCATCTGAACTATTTATTCTATCCCAATATGTTGGATTGAATGTAATTTATTTAGAGCTAAAATACTAATTCAATATTAATACAAGTTTGGTGTTCATTAAGACTTTTTTTTAAAATGGGGGCTACAACATGGAAATAGTTCTAAGACCTAAAAAAAAATCTTAAAAATCTTCACAAAATGAAAATCTAAAGAATGGTTCATTTTTGTTATCAACCTAGCGCTAATAATAAATTCCTTATTTTACGACACACATCCTAATCTTATTTATGAGTGATTTCTATACATGAATAAATAATTGAAATAATTCAACATTCTCACCAAGTTATGTGTGTATGTGTATACACACACATACACATACATGTACATCTACATACATACATACATATATATACACATATATACATACATACATACATGCATGCATGCATACATCACCAATAAGGAGCAATATTGAAATTTAATCTCACTCTTATGCAAATATTAGTTGTTTGTGCAATTTAAGATGGATAAAATGGAGGTGCTCACCACATGGTTTAGTCTTTTTTGAAATTTTTCAATTGGAATGTAATAGAAATGGATGTCATATGGAAAATATACACTTTGTAATAAGAGAAAACTACTCTTGAAAATGAATATTATGAGCAAGAAGATACCTATCATTGAATCCAAAATGGCTAACTCATATACAAGTATCTCATCCTTTATACTCCATGTTGAAAAGGACTCAGACATCAAAAAAATCCTCACTAAACCATACAATTGTGCACTTATTGCCTTTGTGATGCTTAAGTTTAAATATTTCAGTGAGTTAGTTATCATTTTAGTGATAACCAAGAACCCATAAATCCAAAGCAACACTAGTGTTACCTTCCTAACAATACAAAAGTCTCCAGACATAACAAGGATGTAGGTGGGGATCATACACCAATTTCTTACATTTTCAAAGATCCTAGTCATGATCAATAGCTGACTTCAAAATATTGTCATCGTAATGTTTTTCTACACTTCTAGGTGTTGACTGGGTCTCTATGTGAAATTAGAATATATAATAGGGTTAATTATGCCCTGTAGGGTATTAAGAGAACTTGTTTTGAAAAGTTTCAAATGTAAATATGCAACCACATTATCTATAATAGAATATAAAACGTTTTCTAATTCTATTTTTATTTGTGTGTTAATAGTCTTATGCCAAAACTTTAACTAGAAACCTCCTTTTTTATTAATAATCACTTTTGATTGAAGCTTTGAACCAGTGAGGCCATATTTGTGAGGGAATTCATCCTCATTTATATGACATTAACACCTTTTATTGCTCCTCCTTTTTTTCATCCTTCTACAATTTCCTTCTCTCCTTACCACTTTGAAGCCATTATCTCTTCATGACCCAATCTTGTGCATCTCTTGTTTCTATGTCCACCAACAACTTACCGCATCCCTCTACCCCATTACCACTTTACCTTTGTTAATGAAAAATTTAAGATTCAAAAATATTTTTCAAAATATAGAGTTAAAATCTTTTTCACATCATTATTCTCTCTATGGGTGTTTGTGTCACACAAACATGTGACTTCCCTATCAAAAAGGCTCGTCACTTACTGTCATGTTTCAAGGTCATCTGAAGAAACCTCTTTTTTTTGTTATAATGATAACAATAAAATAAACCAATGTTGCCACAAGATACAAACCCATTATTCTTTATGATCAATTACAATGATTAATAATGCTTTGATTCAATAGGACCTCATTGAGAAGAAAAACAAATAAATAAAAATATAATCATGAATTGTTTTATTTTGGGTATGATACCCTAATTTGATATTTAGTTTTTACTTACTGAAATTTGATGAGATTCACACATTATATCATAATTATATATGAATCTAAAATAATTTATCATTTGAAACATGTTGTATGCCATCAATGAATTTGGTGGAGAAGCATCCTAGGTTGCATTTGTTATCCTACTTGGGAGATGTGTGCTCGGTTATACTTTTAGACTTGCTCGATATCTTTGTTGTTGGTTGGCTTAGTGGAGGTGATTCTACCTTTTTTCATTGAGTGGCTCGTGTTCTTCTTTCATTAAGTGTTTTTGTTCTATGTAAACCAAGTGCCTTAGTGACCTTTTTTGTCATTGTTTAGTGATGTCTTTCACTGAGTTGTCTATTTGGTTCTCATTTTTGAGCTAGCTAGTGTATTTAATTTGAGGTTGTAATTTAATGTATTGGATTGATCATTGGGATGCAAGTAGATTGTTATGTGGTAGGCCTTCTCCATATGATGATCTAGAATCTTCTATAAGCCATTTTGGTAAGTATAAATAGAGGGTCTTGGTCTAGATCTAGGTATCAATTAGTTAAGAGGAGCTAAATTATGGAAAGGAGATTATAGATCTCACATGTTGGGGGGAATTTCTTGTGTATTTGAATTATTTTATTGGTCATAACTTGGAAGGCCTCATAGCTAGGTCATAACTTATTCTTTCTTTGTTTTGGCATTGTCTCTTGGTGAATTCTTTCCACTATGTTAACTTTGCAAGGTTACTTGATTGCTAGGTGTCCCTTTGGACCCATTTATCAACATGATTCCTTGCATCAAGTGGTATCAAAGAGTGTTTTCATCCTTGGGAAGATTGGATCATGTAGAAACCTAAGTGGATTTAGTTATAGGGTGGCACATCTATAGATTTGACCTATAACTTGCAAAGGGTTACAATCTTGTAGGAACTTGTTGTCAAAATGGTTCACAGTAGAGGAAATGTTAATAATGCCATTATGGACATGTTGAGACAAATTTCAGCAAAATTAGATGTTGTTGAGATAGTCCAAAGGAGAGGAGTAGATATTGATGATGTGAGTGATGATGAAGGAGCACTTGGAGCAACAATCCCTAATCCTGAACATGAGGTGGAATTTTTTTTATTTTTTATTTTTTCAAGGGTTTTATCTAAGGAATATTCTAAGCTTGTTATTGATGTTACTAGTTATGATAGAAGGTTGGACACCAACACTTTGTTGGATTGCATCTCTAAGATAGACAATTTTCTTGAATTTGAGGGTATATATAATAATAAGAAGGTAAAGATAGTAGTCACCAAGTTGAAGGGTCATGCTTCACTTTGGTGGGAACATTTGCAAATTGATAGACATAGGAAAATATAAAAAGAAGATCAAAACATGGTTGAAGATGGTGAATAAATTGAAGAATAAGTTCCTTCCAGCTAATTAGTAAGTTACTTTGTTGAGGAAAAGGCAAAATTTGAAGCAAAAGTATATAAGGGTGAAAGAGTATAGTGAGGAATTCTACAAATTGGACATTATATCTAGACTTGTTAATGATGAGGTAGAGAAGATGGATAGATATTCAAGATGAGATCTATTTTGTGAAACTCGATAGTATGGAAGAAGCATATCGATATGCATTGAAAGCTAAGGAGATCGAGGCAAAGAAGCATGAGCAAAGAGAAAGAGCTAGAGGTGGAAGATTTCAAAGAGGAAGAGGTAGATATTATGGAGAAAATAGTAGATCTGACAATACTATGCAAGATAAGAGAAAAATTGAGTGGAAAGGTGATGAGAAAGGTAGTACTAAGCGAAAAGGCACTAGTTCTTGCAGAGGAAGAGGTGGTTCTTACTGAGGTGGTTATGGAAAAGGAGGATTTTAGCTTGTTTCAAATGTGATGAAGAAGGATGTTAGAGTAATCAGATGTCTTCTAATTAACTCTATTTTACTTAAGCTAAACTTTAGGCATCTAATAATTAATTTTATTATTAATTATTATCATACAACTTAGGTTTTCACTTTTAGGGTTTGGGTCTCCTTTATAAGGATGATCTCTCTTTGTAATTCACATTGATTCATTCAGTTTTGATTAATAGCAGTCTCTTTTTTGCTCATCAAGAATGTATCATCTATGGATCTAGGAATTTCAGCCTCCATAGCTTTTGCTTCTATCTTTCTATGATAGGTGTTTGCATGTAGGTGATTATTGATAGATATGGGGTTTATCTTTCATCAACTTCAACATGGTATCAAAACTCCAAATCTTCATGTCCTTGTTTTGTTTATGAGAGATTTGGCTTGGTTTTTTGGATCTATGTTCTCTCTTTTAAAGGGTTTTAGTTTTTAGAGGTGTTTTGTATTGGATTTGGAGGGTCACTTTATTTGGGGCACTTTGAACCCAAACAGACATGATCATTTAGCTCAGAGTACCTAAATACCCCTATTTCCATATAAATACATTAAGTTTGGATGTCGTTGAAATTCAAAGAAAAATATTTTTAGTCCTAGGTCATACGACCTTGGGCTCAAAAACAAAGGCGACAATTATTTTAGTTTCCAAAATAATTTGGAGTCAAGTATTTTGTTTGTTTTTTAATTTTACAAATAAAATCTTGTGCATGCCTTGTTTTTGGAAACATGCATGCAATTTTTCCTAGTAGGCTACACTTTGGATAATTTTTAGGGCTCGTGACCATATTTATGCCTGCATCAGCAGTTGGAGCCCACATACACTCTCCACCTTGTTTTTGGAATTTCTTATATGTGTTTGGAAAAGAGGGCCAATCAAGGACATTGGCGACCCCAACAAAACACTTTTTGGGAAATATTTTTAGAAAATAAATGTTTTGGAGGCATTAAATTTGAAGCGCACAACTTTGAATGCCAATGTGGGACAACCTTGTTTTGTTGTCATAAATTTTCTAGGCATCTTCGTATGCCTATGCCTATGATTTGACCCCTGCACTACCTTTTTACCTTGGGCAATGCATTTTTTGTGCATGTGGGAGCATCATTTTTGAGATATTGCACTCCTTGTGGCACCATTTTTGGGTGGACTACCATTTTTTGTGGTGGAATTTTTACAAAAAATGACAAACATTTTTATATATACAAACGAGAATTTTTTTCTCCATACAGCCCCTCTTGTCTTTTCTAGCTCCCTATGCCTTTGAAAGATGCCCACTATCATGTAGGCCATTGTCATTAGCTTCTTTTTCTTGGTGAGTACTTATTGGATGTGCAGGTCAATGCTTATTAGAAGGTGCAATTTTTTTTGGAAGTCAATTCAATGGTACCACATTCTTGTGCATCCTTTTTTGTCTAGTCATGGGATCCTATTTCTTGGAGACTAGCACCTTTTTTAGCTTGCATGCACTTTGTTTTTGGAGATATGGGCTCATTTGGTGGGTCACTCCTCAAGATAATGGTTTCTTTGCCTTGGGCTATCTACCTATTTTTTCTAGCTTTTGTTGGTGGAATATGTTTTTATGGGCATGTTTCTTCTATTTGGGCATGACTTTTTTGCATTGGGAGCTCCTCAGAAATACTAAAGTTTTTGGCATTTTGCACACCTAAATGTGCAAATTTTTTGGCATTTAGTGTCATTGGCATCTTTGGAATTCAGCTGCAGAATTTGCACCAACAATAATGTCATTGTTTGGATGATTGTGCACTCTCCAATGTGCCTGTGTATATGCAAGCCCACCAATAATGTGCCCCCTAGTACTTATTGACATTATCCAATGTTGTAGGTGTATATGAGCAATGTTAGTATGCTAATAGAAACTAAATTTAAATAAAGCTTCTACAAACTAAACAAAATTCATAAACTTCAAGATAGACTAAGATGAACTCTCAATTGAGAATATGAGCCATTAATGGACTATCTCAATGAGAAGATCTCTTGTTGAGTGGCTTTGTCTAAATAGATAGAATGTATGCTCAAGCTTATGCTTCAAAAAGGGCTTCAAATGGAGTTGGAATTTGGGTGTGAGTGTATGGTTTTGATGTAAAATGGCTTCTTAAAATGGCATTATGACTTTACTTAATGGATTGTCTTATTTTTCAAAGGGGAAGGATCCAATTTATAGGCAAGAGGCTTGAGGGATTGAGGGCTAAGATGCAAGGATGGGAAAAAGCTCATGGAGGGCTCAGATTGCATGAGAGGAGAGCACATGGATTGTGCTTCCTTACAGCCAATCAGGGAGTGACACATGTCACAGGGTGAGAGGATGGAGGAAAGGGGAAGGATGAGTCAACAAAGGAAGCTCAAGGGATAAAATCTTCATAAAGACCCTCATAATGGCTTGTAAGAGCAATAAAAGGGCTTTGGAAGAGTCATTTATGGCCTAGTGGGCTTCATAAAGTTTTATGATTGGGATATTTTGAGGGAGATGAGAGGAATTTCAACTTGGGCTTGATTAGGAAGGTTTTAAGCTTGCTTAGGCTTGTGCAAATGATTAGAGGATGGATTAGGATGGTTTAGGATTAGTTTAGGGATAGGCAAGTGGATGGCATTTAATGAGGGTGGGTGAAGGAGGAGATATTTGTTAACTTTGGCTTGGGTTAGTAAGTCTTAACCCATGTTTAGAGAATGTGACAAGGTTAGGAGGGGATTAGGATTAGGTTTAAAGACATCTTCTAGAAGAGTCTAGACTTTGGATGAGGATAAAGACTTTCTAGAATAGTCTAGAATTTCCTAGGATGAGGATGAAGACTTTCTAGAAGAGTCTAGAACTTCTTAGGATGAGGATAAATTAGATTTTTAGGAAATAAATAAAGTTTTATTTATTTCAAGGGTTTGGGTTGAGGAGATATTTATTAAAACTTTTTTAATAAACATGAGGATTAATATTTAATCTTAATTAAATATTTTGAGTTGGGATTAGGGGTAGGAAATGATGGGATTAGCCTTTAATCAAAATTAAAGAAGGATTAGAAGATTTTGGAAGAGGTTAGTGGTCTTAAGGAAATTGGCCAAGTTTTGGGCAAAAAATAAATTTTTTATTTATTTTGGGTTTTTTGGTCAATTTATTAATTAAATAATTAATAAATAAGGAAATAATGTTTAAATAAGATTTAAACATTTTTGGGAGGGATTCCTTAATTAAATATTTTTAATTAAGATAAAGGGATTTAATGGCATAAAAATAAATAAATTAAATAATTAATTAATTAATTAATAAATGATGATGTCATCAGGAATTTTTCAGAAAATAAAAATACTTTATTTTCTAAAGGTTTTTAGGTGTCTACAGTAGGCACCACTTGGTACTTGGAGTCTTGCCATGCTACATCAACTCATTCCAGCTCATGTTAGGTCCCAAGTCTTTGATCCATGCGATTTTGGTATGCACAATTATTGGGACCCACCTTAATTTTCTAAATCTTGCATTATTTTTTGGGCTTTCACCAACCTTCGTGGTGAGCTTTTTTGTTGGACCCATTTTTTGGGTTTATTCTCTGTACACCTCTAAGTGGTAGCTTATTTTGGGGACTCCTCACACATAGTCAGCCTGCGATTGCATGGGAAGCTAAATTTTTAGACCACTCACCCAACATTACATCATTTGTCAATCTCATGTTGACTATGCAACTTTTTGTGGTGGTTTACCATTTTCTCAGTTCCAACAATTTTTTGGGTTTTACCAGTGATTTGTAGTTTTTTGGGGCAATTTTTATTTGATGAGTGTTTTTCTGTAATGTCCCTATTTTAGCAGTTGACCAAGTGTGTGTGCGTTAGCCTTGTTCTACATGGTCCCGAGGGCTAACGAAGGGTTTAATGGGATCCTGGAGTGTTTTGGCCTAGTCATTTCCAATTTGGGCCAAAACGAAGTTGATTTACTCAATTTTAGGCATACTTACTATTTTTAGTAAGTCGACAGGACACAGTGCAGGTCAATTTTGGTGATTGGATTCGATACTCCTCGGTGAGAGCTTTTCGATGAGCTATCACTAGCATTATTCAGAGTCCGATTGCTAATACATTTTAATGCCTGAAGTTTTATTAAAGTAACGTCTAATTTAATTGTAAAATATTAAAGTGTTACTTTAATATTTATTTTATGGTGATGTGTACCCAAGGGAAACATAAGGGGTATTTTAATATATGTTTTATATATTACACATCTTTTATCCCACATTGCCCATATGAGTTGAGCAGACCCTTGGAAATAGAATAAAAGGAAGCATTTGTGGCTTCATTAGATAGGTTGAATATGACAAGAAATTGGTGTGTGAGTCGTAGCTCTGTTCTTGGCATTTGAGGACGTCTATCCTCTCTTGTAACATTCTAGACGTCATTCCCTTGGGGTTTGGCCTTTGGAATTCTTTGTTATTGGCTTCATTATCGGGCAGTTTAGTTGCATTTTCGGCTACAAGCAGATTTGGTATTTTGCTCATATCTTCTTCACTACTTGTCTGACGCTTATGCCACTTTGAGGGAATGGTATTATGAAGGTAGTGGACTGATTGAAGGACAAAGTATTGTAGCAGCAAGTTCGAAAGCATGGGCTGGAGTATTATGTCAATACTGCTGAAGTAATTAGTGAGTTGATAAATCTGTCATGTATTTGGTTTTATGAATTCTAAAAATAACATTTTATTAGCAGTAGTTCATTTCCACTTTGCATATCATTGTAGTTTCTTTCTTGCTTATGTTGTATGATACCAATTCCATGCATGAAACACAACAAACAAATAAACGTTTGATTTTCAGAGTTATAAGGGGTTTAAAACATTAAACAGAGAAATAAGAAGTTGAATGCAAACTGTTGACATAATTCCTTTCAGCAATTTGGTTTAGTTTTTGGGACATCCAGGGGTGCCCATTACATTTTCTAGCTTGCAAATGTGTTTTTGTCCCTTAACTTGGAATTTTCTTTTCCAAATACATGGCCTATATTTTATACGGCCACCAAAATATTCCAACATTGGCCTCATCCTTTTCTGGCAACTAGTATTATTTTTTAGCAAAGAACATTATTTCCAAATACTAGTATTTTTTCTAGTGAGGGTAATTTTCTGGCATTTTTTTGCCTTGATGACCATTTGACCGTCAAATTTAGGCTCGTGACTTGTTGATGTCAGTGCTTGCATCACCACTCTTGGTACCCTTTCTAGCTCTTTTTGGACCTACTTTCAATTTTTGGCTCATATTTTGAGCATATAGACTCCATTTTTTGCAAATGAGATATTGTAAAAAAGCTAGTTCTGAGCCTGTCATAATGATATAAGAAATTTTTATTTTTGATGCATTCTTTTATGTTTTTTTTTAAATCAACGTTAGGAGTTTTATTTTGAACTCCAAGAGACATATCTTGAGCATCGGATCTTTGATTTGGGAATTATTTATATCATTGGAAAGGTTTATCAAATTTTTTTCCAATTATGCTCATTGTTTCAAAATTCTGCTTTGGGTATATTCTATTCATTTTTTTGCATTTTTGCATTATAGTGGATATCCTTGTTGTTTCAGGTTTAGGGATCAATTTTGTTTCTTTAGATGGTTTGTCAAGGGTTGTACTATCTATTGTAGCAGCCTTATGTCTCTTCTAGTCTATTTAGACATCATTTTTATTCGTTCTTGCAAACACACTGAGATAAAGTGTTATATTCCATCTATATTTTTGTTACAATCATTTTGCTTCATTTTTCCTTTTGATTCAAGAAATGTCATCTAAGGAAACTCATATAGATAACTATATTCTTGGAATTCACCATATCTCGTGCCTTATTATACATGCACAACTCTGATTAAAGTGCCATGGGGGGTCATGTCATCTTCCTTTGTCTAGTAAGTTTCCCTTTAGTAACATTAGCCTCATGATGTGTCTAAGATTGATGACCTTAGTACACACATATGCATTATTTTGTACATCTTTATTATAGTTCCTTGACATGCATTTTCTTTTAGCCCACTTTTCCAATTACCTATCACCTCACCCTTGTTGGTTCTCATGCTTCCTTGGTTTGATGGAGTGAGCTATGTATTATGTATTTTTTCCTATGCAGTGGCTAGATAACTATGCATTTAAGTGAGATAAATTATTCACCTTATAAACACTCTTCTTTCCATTCCTACTTTGGTTGTAGTATTCATTTGATTGATTGGCTCTTCAAGCTTTGGTTTTTTATGCCATTGTATGTTTGAGTTTAGTTATTTTTCCTTTGTGTGGATCCTAATTCAAGTAGTGTCTTCTGAGAGCACACATGCAGATTATAGTCTTCTCTACCTAGTCAGGTTCTATTATAGTGAAGGTTCTTCATATTAGTAGTTACTTTTGATAGAACTTTGCAACTTCCACATGTTTCAATAGTATTCTACATGATTGTCTTTTGTTCCTATCTTCAAGGACATTCTTTAGTTTGGAGGCTTCTTTAGCCCTTCACTAGTTCTTTCAGCATTCTTTCCATCTCTTCTTGGAGTATGGTTTTTCCCATGTGGTTTCTCCTCTTTACAAAGATTTGGTTGTGCTTGGGTACCATGTAAGGCCTTTTTGTTAGGACCATATACTTTTAATAGTAGTTTCTAAGTTTTTAGTTACTCCCTAAGTTTATCTTAAGAGGGGGTGTTAGAGTAATTATATATTTTCTAATTAACTCTATTCTACTGAAGCTAAAATTTTGGAAACTAATGATTAATTCTTCTATTAATTACTATCATACAACCTAGGTTTCCCCTTTTAAGGTTTGGATCTCCTTTATAAGGATAATCTATCTTTGTAATTCATAGTGATTTATTTACTTTTGATTAATAGAAATCTTTTTTTTCTCATCAAGAATGTCTCATCTCTATATCTAAGAATTCTAACTTCCATAGCTTTTGCTTCTCTCTTTCAATGATAGGTGTTTGCATGTAGGTAATTCTTAGGAGTTGTGGGGTTGATCTTTCATCAAATTCACCAAAGGACATAGAGCCTTTGAATGTAAGAAAAATGAAAATAGTAGTAGAAATGTTGTAGTCCAAGGAGAATCTGTGAATCCATTGAATAGACCTGAAAAGGGGAAATTTTGATGGTGAGGATAACTTTTTGTAATGAGAAAAATAATGAAGAATCCCTCTCGAGGAGAAGTCTTTTCAAGACCATATACAATATTGCAGGAACATGTTGTAAGATGATCATCAACAATGGTAGTTCAAAGAACTTGTCATCACAAGAGTTGGTTAATAAGTTGCACTTATAGAGAACGAGACACCCTAAATCCCATTAATTTTCTTGGGTCAAGGATGGGCATAAATTACTGGCAAGTGAACAATGCCTTGTGAAATTCAAGATTGGAAATTACTATGATGAAGTTCTATATGATATTATGCATATGGATTATTGCCATATACTCTTGGGTAGACCTTGGAAATATGATAGACAAGCATTGCATCATGGTAGATTGAATAAATATACTATTTGGGCAATGGAAAAAAAAGTCTTGTTACCTCTGATAGAAGCACCTAGTGAAAATATTTGTACAACAGTGTGGGTTTTCATGGTTGATATAAATCAACTTGTGAAGGATATGAGAAAAGAGAAGTTTTATTTTGATGTGATTCCTAGTGCACCAAGTAATCTTAGTATTGATCACTGAGTTCCAATAAAAGTTGAAAGTGTTGTTATCAAGTATTAGGAGATTATTTTAGAGAATGTACCTAATGGCTTACAACTAGTAAGGAGTGTAAGTCAATGTATGGATCTGATCCCTAGAGATAGTTTTCCAAGTGAAGAACCTTATAGATTGACACCTACCAACAATGAAGAACTTAATACGAAAGTGCAAGAACTAATGCAAAAAGGATTGATAATATAAATTTTGAGTTCATGTGTTGCACTTGATCTATTGGTGCCTAAGAAGAATGGTGAGTGGAGAATGTGTACTAATTCCATATTTATTAACAAAATAACAATGAAGTATAGGTTTCCTATGTCAAAGATGGATGATATAATGGATTGTTTAAGGGGAGAAAAATATTTTACCAAGATTGATTTGAAGAGTGGATATCATCATATCAGAATGAAAGAAGATATTAAGTGGAAGATTTCTTTTAAGACAAAATAATATTTATATAAATGGTTGGTTATGACTTTTGGTTAGACTACTACATTGAGTATTTTTATGAGGTTGATGAATAAAGTCTTGAAGAAATTCTTGGCCAAGTTTGTGATTGTTTATTTGGATAATATTTTGATATTTAGTAAGACTACAGAAGAGCATCTTGAGCATATTAGACAAATGTTGCAAATATTGAAAGAGGGGAAGTTGTTGATTAACTTGAAATAGTGTTCATTTACAAAGGAGGAAATTGTGTATTTGTGATTTGTGATTTTGGCTGATGGTTTGAAGATGGATCTTGAGAAGGTTAAAGAAATTATTGAGTGGCGTATATGTGAGAATGTGATTGAGGTAAGATCACTTCATGGTTTAGATAGCTTCTATAGAAAGCTTATTAGAAATTTCAATTTGGTTTGTAATACTATGAATAAGATTATAGGAGGGGTAAAAAGGATTTCAAGTAGACACATGGAGTTGATAAGAGTTTTGGGAGTTTGAAACAAAGGGTTATTGAATTACCTATGTTAGCTTTTCCTAATTTCAATAAAGTATTTCAAATGGAATGTAATGCAAGTGGTGGTGCAATTGGAGTTGTGTTAAGTCAGGATGATAAACCTATTAATTTCTTTAGTGAGAATTTATATGATGCTAAAGGAAGTATTGTGTGTATGATCAAGAGTTCTATTCTATTGTTCAAGCTTTGAAGAAGTGGTGATATTATTTAATTCCTAAGGGGTTTGTGTTGTATAATGATCATAAGGCTTTATAGTATTTGGGAAGTCAACATAAGTTAAATCAGAGTATTTGCGGAATTTCATATTTTTGATCAAGCATAAGAGTGGAGTATTTGAATGAGTTGTAGATGCATTGAGTATAAGAAGAACTTTGTTAACCAAGGTGAAGTTTTAATTTCTTGGCTTTGATGAAATGAAGCATTTGTATGAAATGAACCCTGATTGTTTTGAGGTGTAAAGAGAGTGCAGAGCACCGGATCTATCAGATCAACCTTGCAAGTATGAAGATTATTTCATTCAAGAAGCCATGTTGTTCAAAGGTATTCAATTGTGTATACCAAGATGATCTATGAGAGTTAGCTTGGTTAAGGAGAAATATAGTGGTGGATTTTCTCGACATTTTTGTAGTGATAAGACATTGAATTTTCTTAAGGAAAAGTATCTTTGGTCACACTTGCATAAGGATGTTCAAAAGTTTGTAAGGACTTGTAGAGTTTGTCAAGTGATCAAAGGAGTAAGTCAGATTATTGGATTGTATACACCTATTTAAGTACCTAAGAAATCTTGGAGTGATATTAATATGAATTTTGTTCTTGATAGATTTTCTAAGATGACACATTTCATACCATGTAAGAAGAAATCTAATGCAGTGCATGTTGCTAAGATTTTCTTTAAAGATGTTTTTATATTGCATGGATTACCAAGGAGTATTGTATATGATAGAGACAATAAGATTGTTGGTTATTTTTGGAAGAAGTTTCATAACAAGTTGAAGTTAAGTATACATTTCATCCACTGACTAATGGACATACAAAGGTTGTGGAAAATATCTTAGGTAATTTGTTGAGATGCTTAGTTGGGGATAAACTGAGTAGCTAGGATTTAATATTGGCACAAGTAGAGTTTGCATACAATAATTTTGTGAATATGAGTATTGGAAAGATACCTTTTGAAATTATTACTGGGATATAGCTTATGTCAAATTTGAGGGATATTGTTGGAGAAGAGAAGAGAAGTGATGTAGGTGATTATTTTTTTGAATTCATGAAGGCTTTTCATGAGGAAGTGAAATATAGGTTGGAACAGAGTAATCATAAATACAAGGAGAGTAGAGATAAGTCTATAAGACATATGAGTTTTGAAGTTGGTGATGAGGTGACAATTCATTTGAAGAAGGGTAGATTTTCTATTGGCACATATAGTAAGTTGAAAATGAAGAAGTTTGGTCCTTGCAAAATCTTAAGAAATTTCAATAGTGGTAATGCTAATGAAGTCAATTTACCTAATGACATGGATATATCTCCTATATTCAATGTTATTGATTTATAAAAGTATCATGAATATGATGATGATTTGACAACACTAAGTGATTATCCTAAGAAGCATACTGATGAGATGGAGCATATTTATGATCAAGGAGTTGGTAAGAGTACACGAGGAAATGATTACTTTGAGTATCTGGTAAAGTGGAAGAATATTCTAGTTGAAGATTTTGTGTGGATTTCTCAATATGAGTTGGATTCATCTCATGTCATGACACACTCATGATTTAGGAGAATCATTTCTTTCAACACCTGTTGTCTGATGCAGGGGCATCATGGGTTGCATGTCCTATCATTCTCAATAGATGTATGCTCAGTTATACTTGTGAACCTTCTCGGTAACTTTTTTGTTGATTGGCTTGGTGGAGGTGATTCTACCTTTGTTCACCAAGTGTCTTGGATTCTTATTTCCCCGAGTGTTTATGTTTTGTATTCACCAAGTGCTTGGGTGACCTTTTCTACTATTGTTTGGTGATGTCTTTCATTGAGTTGTCTATTTGGTTCTCATATGTGAGTTGACTAGTGTATTTAGTTTGATGTTTTAATTTAATGTATTAGATTAGTCATTGAGATACAAGTAGACTATTATGTGGTTGGCCTTCTCCATATGATGATCTAGAATCTTCTATAAGCCATTTTGGCAAGTATAAATATAGGGTCTTATTCTATATCTAGATAATAATCAATTAGGAGGAGTTAGAATATGGAAAGGAGATCATAGATCTTGCATGCTAGAGGGTATTTACTATGTATTTGAATCATTTTATTGGTCGTAACTTGGAAGGCCTCACAACCATGCATGTATGACAAAAATTTTCATGAATCAATGAAAGATTACTTGCCCTCTCTTCTTTTCGATGTTGTCTCTTGATGAATTGTTGTTGTTGTGTTAACTCTGCAAATTTGGTTGACTACTAGGTGTACCTTTGGCCCTAGTTATCATCATCATTCCTTGCATTAGAATTTCTCCTCTTGAAGCCATTAAAAAAAAAAAAAAAAACCTATTATAGTATTCTTAATTAATTTTTTGCTAACTAAAATCCAATAACATACTTCAAATTGATAAAGAATTATTATATAGTTTTTTAAGGGTGAGTGTATTTTCCCAAGATAATGTAATCTAGATATAAAAAATATCAAAAGAAGAATAGCTTACAATGAGGAAAACAAGAGTTGGAGGGAAACATAGCTCCTGCCAACTACAACGAGGACGATGTGAAAATTAAAGGAAATCTTCTAAAAAATTAATCGGTAAAAAAAGAGAAAATTAGAAACAAAAAAAGGAAAATATATTTAAGTTTTTCTATTGAGGAAAAAGATTAAAAAAGACAAATCCATCTCCATCAAACCTATGGGAACTAAGATACTGTGTTGGAATTTTTCATCAATTATCTAACACATCTAGTAACCAAATCATAAATTACTACATTAGAATTGGGAGGAATATAAAGTTACCAAGACCTCTCATGTTCATATATCCTACATTCACTATGAACAAGTATGTCTTAAGATTAAGAGGATCTTATACAACTAACATTTGTATAATTATACACCAATTATTTGCAACTTATTAATGATTTTCCTATATGGTTGAGCAATTAAAATTATTATATTATAGTCTACTAAGAAGATTTATAGGGGTTTCATTCCAAATTTCTTCAATAAATGACTTCATTATTGTTATAGATTTAATAAAGAAACATATAGAACATCATAATTCAAAGAAAATTGATCAATGATTTCATAGCAATATAAATTTAATGATAGATAAAGCATTTCAAAATTTTATACTTTTCCATTCTTATAAGTAATGAAAAGTGAAATAAACAAAATATAACAATTAAATGAATAGTATGACTTAACATGACTCAAAATACAATTAGAAGTAGGAATAGAATGAAGTACTCAAGGAATCTTCTCCTCATATAGAGCTTATATATCATAGGATCATATGGGAAAATCTACAAATAAACACTTTCCTTGATATAAGCTACAAAAAATTGATGTTAGATGGTAGTGTGCCCAAAGTAAATTGCACAAATTTTTCTAATGTTGCCTCAAATTTAACCCAGACCATAAACCAATTGAATAACCTAGTGAAAGAAAGTATTTATAGTTGTGTTTTCCATTGTCAGGGTTAGGTGTTTTAAGCTAAGATTATCGTTGCACCAAAAAGATCAGCTTGTTAATGCTTGATACAATAGCTAGACTTATAGAACATAAGAGGTAGTTAATCCATGTCACAAATCTTAAAGGGGAATGTTTGTAGTTAGTCCAACAATCTCCCCACCCCTAACTTTAACCGAGGAGATTCAAACCTATGAGAAAGCTTTGATACCAATTGTTATAAGATAAGATTGTCGTTGCACCAAAGATCAACCTATTAATGCCTGATAAAACCACTACACTTATAGAATACAAGAGGTAATAAAGCCATGTCATGAATTCCGTAGGGGAGCTTTGGTGGTTAGTCAAACAAGGTGACCTATAACAATTAACAAGTAGAATATAATTTTATCTCATTATACAACAAATGTTAATGATTGCAGCCTTTATGACAAAGATTAACAATAAAAAGTAAATATGAAAAAGTAAGCCAAAAGTGGCTACATATTTAATAGCAATATAATTATAATAATATGAAATATATTATTTTATTATATGATAATTCAATTAAGTGGGATAGCTTAATTGGCCCCATTTGAAGTGTCGTGTCTTTTGGAAGATGCACCTCTTCATCTCATATATATATATAATGTGCAAGTAATTATTCACCATTATTGCACCCTACCTCTTCTTTACCCTAAAATATGAAAACTTAACATGGTATCAGAGAAGGTTCCTTCATGGGAAGCTTAACTGCCTAAAGCTAGATCCATTCAGATTCATGGGTAGAATCAAACAACATGGTATGGGAGAAAATAGTTCATATTTGCATAGGCACAAGACTCACTGCATGTGCCAAAATGGGATCTTTGTAATAAGATTTGAATGTCCATTGCTTGTTGTAGAAATGCTCTCGTTTGATGTGTATGAAAAATACAGAAGCATGGACAAGGTAGGTGAATCATTCTAAAAGGATGCCTTCAAGAAATGTGGTCTCATTGGATGTAGTGTTTACATGGTTTTTACAAACTGCAATTTGATGAAAACAATTCTATATTGAGGATGATGCATTCATTATACACTCAGAGACATACCACATATGTTTTCCTTTATGCAATAGGGTATGAATGTCCAAAATCCTCCCACAAGGAAGACTACTAAATTTATGGCTCACTCTCATGGGCTTTATATATCATGTCTAGTTACAAACCAAAATTTTTATAATGTATGCCAAGTGCACTAATCTTCAGGGTGCATGGAAAATGTTTGAGAAAAATGCCTAACCTAAAAGTAGTTTCATGGACTGCACTAATATCAGGATATGTGCAAGATGGAGATTTGGATCAAGTGTTGTAGCTCTTTCATGAAATATCGAACCAAATGGTATTACATGAACTGCATTTACTTCAGGATATGTTCATAATGGGTTATGTAATAAATCTTTAGAGGTTTTTAGACAATTGCAACTTACAGTTCTGAAGCCAAATTTGATCAATTTGGCTAGTGTTCTCTCAATATGGGTTAACTTGGAAGTAGTGGAACTTGGCAAAGAAATTAATAATATCTATTTGACATCTTTCCAAAAAATGGACTTGTTGATAGCATTGATGAATAATTTTAATATTCATGCTCAACTATATGGTGGTCGTTGAAAATAGTAGAATTTATGGTTGCATCTTGACAGAGATGTTTTTGCAATTATATGAAATTGAGGAATATTTATAGATTTAGAAATAATCTATGAACTATATGAAGTGGCAAACATTTCTCCTGGACTTTGGTTAAGGGAACATTAGAAGGTTGTTTGGCCTAGTATAACACTAGCATCTTGGTTTATATATGGCATGTCCATTTAACTACACGTGTTATGATGGATTTATGTCTTTCAACCTAATAGTACCAAGTCATATTAGTCCCTTACATCACCTAAAGTAGTAGAAAATCAAGAAGATCAAATTTTGTGGTTGCACCCTATTATTTTTTAAAGAAAATAGAGCATTGGAAATTAAGAAATAGAGGATAATCTCAAAGCAATAGCAGCAAGATGTACATTGATAAAAAAGTGGTGACATGAATGCTAGTGAAGATTGGAAAGTTCATTGTAGGCCTTCAACATTATGCACAAATGAATCAACAAAGGGAGTGTAGAGGTGTACAGAGGAAGCCATCAAATGTAAAAGGAAATAATTTCCAAGAGCATTAGAACATTTCCAGGTGCATTCTAAACATGGCAGAATATTTTTCTATGTAAGGTTGAATGTCAATAGGGATATTACATTATATTTATTTATGAGTATGAGTTAAATAATTAAAACTAGTTAAACCATCAATTCTAATATAAATCTTCACTAAGTAACATAAACAAAAAATTCTCATGGTTTGATAATGACTCATAACCCCTTGAGAAGTTATCCATAAACTTTGGCTAGATAATATGAAGGGACCTTATAGTGTACACATTGAGAGGGAGCCCTACCAAAAGTAGTTAAATCTAAACTTTAGAGGGAGTAGATAGGAAACTTGTAAACTCTTCACTAAGGGATTAGATCACATTAAGTGTCATGGACCCTAGTTACTTCAATTTGGTTTGACTTAAAACAATCATGGATAAATTGAGAACTTGCATACATGGATTGAATCCACCTTAGAGATGCTCAAACTTAAGAGGGAGATTATATATGGGCCTACTTTCACCTAGTTTTGCATTATAAGCTCCTCCTATGGGGATTCATATGTATAAGCATTTCCTTCATCTTTTGTAGGCTATGTATTTAGCCAAGACTATATTTAGCCTAGGCTACATTATTGGTTGTGTTTGTTATGATCATTGGCTATGTTATATCAAAGACTAACCTCTTTATAGTTGAGTCTATAATTAAGATATTTGGATATCTTGCATGATCATTTCTTTGATCTATGAATATATCATCTAGATTATATTGTTTGTATGCATATGTGACTAAATTCATCTATGTGATTATGTTTTTTATGAGTAGCGAATAATGGCAATCCATGGTTTAAGTCTTCTCGACTCAAGGATTGAGTAGTTGGTGGACTTAATGTTTCGATACTAGTACTGGAAGCACTTGGTGGATATCATGTATTTGATGTCTAGATACTAGTGGAAGTGACATCATGGATTTGATGTCAGATTTAGCACTTGGTGGACTCAATGTCTGGATACCAATGAAGATGATAACATGGATTTGATGTCAAATTTAGTACTTGGTGGACTTAATGTCCTGATACAAATATAGGTGACATCATGGATTTGATGTTAATTGAGTCCTTGTGACTCATGGATCTTGGATCCATAGGTTGAGTACATGGTGACATCATGGACTTGATGTTGGGAAGCCATTACTTAGAGCATTTAGTGAATATCATGGACTTGGTATTTGACTAATGCTTTTGATATCATGGATTTGATATTGGTTGATTTAGTTAGACTCAAGAGACTAATACTTAAGAGCATATGATGATGACTTTGAGATTTTTTGAGATTTGTATGAGTTTTACATCATGAGATGATGTATGGGATATATAATAGATTTGAGATCTATTAAAGTTATGTTTTTGGTACCTCTACTAATTGTGAAGATAGAGAAGTTGAGGTCCTTTATAGACTTGAGATTTATTGGTTGATCTTCTTCTCAAATCCAAGAGGGAGTGTTAATGTTTGTGGCCTTTACGACAAAGATCAACAATAAACAATTAAATATGAAAAAGTAAGCCAAGAGTGGCTACACATTTAATAGAAATATAATAATATGAGATATATTATCTTATTATATGATAATTCAATTAAGTGGGAAAACTTGATTGGCCCCATTTGAAGTGTTATGTCTTTTGGAAGATGCACCTCTTCATCTCATATATATATATATATATATATATATATATATATATATATATATATATATATATATAATACACACACACACACACACATATACATATATATACATATACAGATATACATACACACACACATATACATATGTGTGTGTTGGGTGGTGAATAATGAAAACACCAAAACATAATGTGTACGTAATTATTGATCCCTATTGCACCCTACCTCTTCTCTGCCCTAAAATCTAAAAACTTAACAAGTATTATATAAAAGTATACAAACGACATGAAGATGACCTAGATAACCATGTCCATGCCATTACCATAGCCAACCTTTCATCCATTGACCTACCTCTCACCAACCCTGACATGATAGATTGGGACCTTCAGGACACACCACTAGCTCTCGATATCTATAAGTCTGATGAAGCAGTCATGACACTCTTTGGCCTTAAGAATCTCTAAGATTACAAACATGAGATCCAATACAATGAGGAAGCCTACTTTGGTAGCCAAGTCAACTCTCTTAGTTGCAAAAGTGAAAAAAATAAAAAAATGGAAAAATAAAAGAAACATCCTCTAGTGAAAACTCTTCTAGGGCACTTTTGGATGAAGAAAAAGATAAAATAAAGGACACATCTTCTAGTGAAAACCTCTTAGAGGCTCCAAAAGAGGGAGAGATTGACTTGCCATTCAGATCTTTACCACCAGAAAAGTCATCTATTTTGTATGAGGACACAATTCTAGTCAACTTGGGTATAGAAATTAATCCACAAATCACCTACATTGTAGCTACACTAAGTCCTGAAGAACAAAAGGTAATGATTGAATTCTTGAGAAAGGGTAAAATCAATTTTGCATGGACATATAGAGATATGCCTCATTTGGACATAGATTTGGTTGTGCATCACTTGACAGTAGATCCCAAGATTAAACCAGTGAAACAAAAGTTGTGCAAAATGCATCCCAAAGTAGCACTTTTAGTCAAAGAAAAGTTGCAGAAAATGTTAGAGGCAAAGTTCATCTGCCCTATTGACTATCCTGAGTGGGTTTCCAACATTGTTCCTATAGGGAAAGCATCTGGGGGCATCCGTGTTTGTTCAATTTTTTGAGATTTAAATCTCGCATGCCCTAAGGATGATTTTTCACTTCTTAACATAGACATCATAGTGGATTTGACTGTTGGACATGAGATGTTGTCTTTGATGGATGGTTTCTTCGGTTATAAGAAAATCAAAATTGCAAAAGAAGATCAACATAAAATGACATTTGCCACCCCTTGGGGAACCTTTTATTGTCAAGTCATTCCTTTTGGCTTGAAGAATGCTGGTGCCACTCATTAATGCACAATGACTACCATATTCCATGATCTTCTACATGTCATAATGGAGGACTATGTTGATGACATCCTAGGAAAATCAAAGACATGTAAGTCCCACATTGATGTCCTCACCACCATTTTTGAAAGATTGGAGAAATATAAAGTGCACCTAAATCCTAAGAAATGTGTTTTTGGGATCAAATCCAACAAGTTTTTAGGCTACATTGTGTCAAGAAGAGGTATTGAGGTAGATCTCACCAAAGTAAAAGCCATCATGGAAATGCCTCCACTTGCCACATTGAAACAACTCCGTAGTTTTCAAGGAAAGTTACAGTCCATCAGACAATTTGTGGCCCAATTAGTAGATAAAGTCTATCCACTTCAACATTTTCTTTGAAAAGACACTAAGTTTTAGAGGGATTGTCTATGTCAAAAAGCATTTGAACAAATTAAGGCATACTTGGCTAATCCTCTAGTTCTAGTCCCTCCAATAGCAAGACGACCATTGATCCTATACATTTCAGCCACTTAAGTTGCCTTAGGTGTGCTTTTGGCACAACTAGATGACAATGTAATGAGCAAGCTATATACTATCTTAGTCAAATACTAGTTGGTTATGAGTTGAACTACACTGCTATTGAGAGAGCTCATTTGGTAGTAGTCTTTTGTACACAAAAGCTATGCCATTACATGCTTAATCATACTACACATCTCATTGCCAAGATAGATCCACTCAAATATTTGCTATCAAAATCCTCCCTCATTGGTCGAGCTGCAAAATGGGTCTTGATTTTGAGTGAGTTTGATATTGTTCATAAAGAATGCAAGGCCATTAAGGGACAAGTAATTGCAGATCAGCTTGTTGAAGCTCCTCTTCTAGGAGACCATCCCATAGTAGTAGATTTTCCAGATGACACCATTATGATTGTTACCCCTACTACACCTTGGAAGTTATTCTTTGATGGTTTCTTCACACAAAAGGGATCAGGGGTAGGAATTTTGTTTGTTACACCACAAGGAGACCTCATTCCCAAGTCTTATAAGATATCATTCCCTTGCACCAAAAATATAGCTAAGTATGAAGGTTTAGTCATAGGGTTGTGTCAAGCTATCAAATGGAATATCAAAAACCTTCTTGTCTCTAGAGACTCAAAATTGGTCATTAAACAAGTTATAGATGAATACCACACAAAAGATGAGAAGTTTTTGCCATATTGTAGGATAGTTGAGGATCTTAAACAACACTTCACACAGTTAGTTTTTTAGTAGATCCTAAGGGCTAATAACAAAGTAGCAGATGCTATGGCTTCTATTGCCTCCATGATCGCCATGCCAGAATATAGTCCTAAATGTGAGTTTCTTGTTGAGAATCTTTTTACTTCTGCTTATGAGCAAATTGATTTAGAGTTGGCATGTGAGATTGTTGGTTTTGAGTCTCCATGGCATGTTGACATTTTTGTGTATTTACATCACAAAACCATTCCCATAACCCTCACCCCAAATCAAAGCAAAACCTTCATCCGTCGCACTACTCGATATACCATCCTAGGTGACACACTTTTCTGAAAACATTTTGATGGAACCCTCCTTTGATGTCTCAATTCAAATGAAGCCAGAATAACATTTGAAGAGGTCCACCAAGGGATTTGTGGAAGTAGATGCCTATCATTTTGTAAAGAGATGTGTTATGTGTCAGCAGCATGGCGATTTGATACATGCTCCCACCCAAGACCTCCAACCCACCATCACTCCATGGCCCTTTTCCCACTAGGGATTTGATCTTATTGGTCAAATATACCCAAATTCTACAAATGGCCACAAGTATATTGCCACCACTGAATACTTCATAAAGTGGGTCGAGGCTATTCCATTAACCTACATCACCAGAAAATAGATTTCAAAGTTCATCTTGAACTACATTATTTGTCATTTTGGCATACCTCAAGACATCATGACTGATAATGGAATGCCTTTTAAAAATTAAGAAGTTTCCACATTATGTAGGAAATTTGGAATCACCTAGCATTTTTCCACCAAATACTACCCCCAAGGCAATGGCCAAGCTGAAGGTACTAATAAAACCATCTTGAAAATCCTAAAGAAAACTGTTGACACAGTTGGCCACGATTGGCACCTCCATCTTGCTCCTACCCTTTTGGCCTATTGTACCTCCATCCATACCTCCATAGGAGCCACTCCATTTTCCCTTGTTTATGGTTTTGAGGCTATCTTACCCATCAAAATTGAGCTCCCTTCCCTCAGAATCTCTCTCAAGAATATGATGTCTGAAGAAGAATATAGAGTTGCTCGTTTGCAAGAGCTACAACTCCTTGATGAGAGATGCCTTAATGCCCTAAACCATCTTCGTGTGTATCAAAATTGCCTTCAGCTTCAGTATCACAAAAAAGTCAAGCTATGGGAATTTGAGGTGGGTGACTTAGTTTTGCAGCATAACATGAAGAATCTCAAGAACCGTGAAAAGAAAGGAAAGTTTGAAGCTAATTGGCTTGGTTTGTTTATCATTACAACCAAATATGGTTCTGGGGCATATTAGATTTCCACTCCAAAGGGAGATTTGCTCCCTAAGCCTGTAATATCCAACATCTCAAGAAATTCTATGCTTGAGCATGGCAGTTCCTGTATGGTGTTTATATAGTCCCATAAAAATCCAAAAAAAAAAAAAACTCAAAAAAATCCAAAAAAAAAAATCATAAAATGTTCCTGAAAAAAGACTAAAAAGCAGAAAAAGTTCCTAAAAAAAGCATTTTGATCTATTATCTATAAGGCTCATTTCCCTTCACTCTAGTCCACCATTTCATCTTCCTATTTGTGTAAAGTATTCTCTAGCTTATGTTTTTCATGCACCCAATAAAAAAGACCTCTTGTCTATGAGGCTTCGCTTCACCTCCATCTTTTGAAAGACCTCTAGTCTGCGAGGCATTTTTCCATCGAGTGTTTGTTCCAATCCCATTACATTGAGCTTTTTCACAATAGTGACCATGCAGGACTTGAACAAAATCACCCTTTGCGGCTTAGTGATTCAAGAAACTTGTTCTTTTCACAAGATTTGCCAAAAAAAAAAAACAATTTATGATACTTGATGTCACACAAAACAAACTTTCATAAGATGAATCCTTCTTATAGGTGGCATTACAACATTCACTCCTAGACCTAAGGTTCTTGGTAGGAATGGTGGACTGAATGACTACTTGGTCATGAGGTCTCTTTTTGGTTGATTTCATTTTGTATGTTAGTGGAAACTGTTTATGGTGTGCTTTGATCTTCCATATTTTGGTCGTACTTGAATGGCTCTCATTGACTACATGTGTTGTTTGTGGTATGATTTGTTTTTGAGACTTTACTACATATGTGTTAGTTTCAAGTTACATTAATGCATTGCACACTAGGGGCAACGGGTTAGTACACGTTCCACCAAAGATCCCTAAAAAGACTTTGGGTGTACCTAGACCTCTTCAGCATGTATATGACATTTGTTCTATCATGACTATGTAAACTAAACCTATTGTGCTAAAGTCTCTAGTCTATGCAAAAGAGTCATGTCATTTATGCTTCTATAACATATAATGCATAAAATCATTTTCAAAATCAAACTAAGGTGTGCTCTTTCATATAAACACAACTAAATCTCTTGATATCATGTAGTTAGGGTTCATGTAGTATAGGGTGTCATTAAGCCATGCTTGAGACAAGGGTCCTATTTATTCCCCCCCTCCTATGCTACTCTACTTGGTTTCTATGCATAAAAAGTTTTGATAGATAATTATTCATTAGGTTCATTCATTCTAAATTTTATTTAATCTTGCATTCATTAGGCATTTTTTTCATTTTATTAGGTTGCATCATTGGGTCATTAGTTACATGCATACATTTTAGTCATCACATCTAGGGGCATATACATCATAACAACATCTGATAAATGCATCCATACATGTAACATAACATTATGCATACATATTTTAGTCACTAGTACACCTACATCATCCACATGTTAGGCATCATATACATATATACACATCATAGGAACATCACATCACACACATCCTACATCACAAGCGTCAGTATCCACATCATAGATATCACATGCATCACATAATTCATATACACATAAAGCCATCAAATCACATCATGTATATATCAAAAAATAATGTATGTGCAATAAATATACAAAATCCTGTAGTATCATGTAGTACAAATACATCCTCAAAAACTTGTTGCATCCACACATATCTGTCAAAACTGATCGCTATAAAAAATCAAGCCACTAGTTGTGAGGGCCCAGCCCCCTTAGTGTCCCCCCCTTAGGGAGGTCTTTGTTGTCCTACTGACTGCTCTAATCTAGCCCTACTGTCGATGGTCCATGAGGTAGCACCCCTCTCAAAATCTAGCTGTTGTTGATTGGCAAGCACGACCTCATGATATAGTGACCTGTAATAGGCCACCTCTCTTATGGCTCTTGCCTCTGCTTAGCTAGCTGAAATGGCCTCCTGCATGACTTTGATGGCCACCCCAAGTTGTAGCATCTATCTAGCTATGTCCCTTTGCCTATGGTACTCATCCAGCTACACCTAATCGATAGCACACTCAGCTTGTAATGAGGCCACCTCTCCTCAAAGTCTATCTAACTCAGTGAGCTCTTCAGCATCTGCATGGACCTCCATATCAGCGAACTTCCCAACATCCACCCATGCTTGTAGGGTTGCTAGAGCCTCCTGTGCACTATCTCCTCTAGCCCTTTGAGCCTACAGCTCTACCTGTAGGGTCGCCATGGCCTACTCTAGACTCTTCGCACATGCCTATTGCACCTGTCCCACCCCCTGTAATTGGGCTACCTCTGTACGAAGGCTATCCCACTCAACCCTTACCATGTCCAGATCCTCTGCCTATCTCTATATGTATGGTCCCTATACTGGTGTCTGTATTGGTGCCTTTGCTAGTACCTATGCTAGAACTAGCCCCAAACCTCTCCTCGCATGGGCTCTACACCTGTGTGGTCCCTATTGTGCACCCTATTCTGGTGGTGGCCTCATTACTTCTACCCTCCATCCCCTACTCCATCCCCCTCTCCCTATGTCAATATAACCCACTGATGCGTTGCCCACCATTGCGTGTATGCTACTATCATGCCGACATCCCCGCGATCCTACTCGTGTACCCAGGACAATGGTGGCATCAACACCCATGAAATCTAGGCCAACTAAAGGTTGGTCCTGTGACCCCATAGATTGCCATACTCCTATGACATGATAGGGTACAAAAATATGTTTGGTAGAGGGCATATATCACATGATGACATGCATCGAGCATCCGATCAACCAACAATTAGTCTATGTGTATGGTAGGTACATTTAGTCCTTAGATTCATACTCTCCACCAGCTACCAAAACTACCCCCCACCGCTCTACCCCATCATACGATGTCCAATCAAACATAATGATCTCGTTAAGGTAGTGCCGCCAAAATCCCATAGACTCTATGGAAGTATACTGGATTGGTGATTGGTATCTATAGGTGAATGGCTTGCCACAATGTTTGGTCTCCTGCCTGGTAATGGGTCAAGTGACCCCGATGTGCTCCCAAGACCATACCATCAGTAGGGTTAGCCCTGGCCCCATGTTCCTCTATATACGATACGAACACATGTGTAAGTCATGATAGAGCTCTGCCAAGATAGTCTAGTCCCAACAATAGACTGCTCCATCCTCCTATAGAAGGGTGCTCAATACCCACGCCTAGCCAATAGGAAAGCCAACCCAACATGGTCTGGTAGCATCCTCCAAATCAATGAAGCTAGGTACACTACCAATCGGAGCAATCTCTGCTCCAAGGCTCCTCTCCATTTTAGCCATGATATGTGGACTGGCAATCTTTGCCATTTCCATCCAAAGCACTCCCACAAATATGGGTCTAAACCCTCTAGCACATACTCTGGATAAGCCCCTCGAGTGGGCACTTGCAAAATCTGCCACACATCTAGCAGAGTGACTTTCACCTCTGTAGTAGGCAGGTGGAAGCTCCCTGTAGGTGTGTGGCATCACTTGATGAGAGCCGATAGTTGTGCTAAGTGCGCCCTCGGGTCTAGCCACTCATGGACATGCTCCAACCTGCATAGTCAGATGTGTCCCCAATCTGCATCAATAAAATTATCTTTTTGGGCTAGATATAAAGTATTTAATGCCCCTTTTTCCAAACTAAGGAAACCATGATTTAATTTTGGGTTGATGAGTGTATTCTGGAGATTGAAGCTTATGCTTGCTCCAAAATGGCTTTTGTTGAATTTCATATTGTGGAGGTTATAATTTTTCCATTTTATTGTCTAAATCATGGACACAATTATTTAAATACATAAGCCACCCATGATAATTGTTGTTGTTGAAAATTATATGAACTACATTCTAGTAAAGCACAATTAGTGTGTTTGTGTTGAATGATAAGAAAATAAAAATCTATTTGATCCACATGGAAAACACTACTCAACAAGTAACTTCATTGATTATTTTATGGTTTCCATTCAAATATAATTCTCTTTATGGTTGAATTTTGGGAGATGGGGAGTTGTGCTATAATCTACGAAGTGGGGCATTTCCAACCATTATTAGATTTTTCATGTAAATATTTATTGTGTTATATAGTACTATGACTATTATATACTAATATCCATGAAAAAAGCAGTACTTGTGATCATTGTTGCAGTAGGAAATGTATTATTATTTTTAGCCTTGTGAATAGATAAATAATAATAATTGACATTTTATAATCAATAAGCTAATTCAACAATTTGGATAGTTTACAATAGACTAGGTTGAACCTTATAATACATATGTTAGTGGGATGCAAAAGGAATATATATATATATATATATATATATATATATATATATATATATATAACTAGGTACTCTAGATATATTTAAATAATTTAAAATTATTCATATCTAATGGAGGAACCAATGAGAAGTGCAATCATATGATACCAAGAAGACAAAAATATATATGCATATACATAGTGGGGCCTGGTAGTAATGATGTGAACTTCAGATCTGACATCTGTGATGCTGAATATATATAGGGAACAACATATAAATACCCTAATTAAAGAAACTTAGGCCTTCCTTTCCTCATCCAAAAGTCATAAAACATCCATAATGCTCATCTACTCATCCATATATAACCCTTCCATTAAATTACTAAAAATACTTCATCATTCCCACTAATATCTATCTTAGCTAGCCTTGGGAAGGGAAAACACTATTGAATCAATATGATGCCTTCCAATTTTGGCAATGCTACAAGTCATCCACATCCTTTGGTTTCATCAAGGATTTCTCTTCTTCATAGTAGGTGAAAAAGAAAGCCCCTAAACCAAGATACAAACCATCCAATAGAAGGGAACTCTAAACATATGAGCATAAATAAGATTAAAACCTGACTTTTCAAGGCCACCCCTTACCAATCATTAAGAAAAAAGAAAATACAAAAGAAAAAAAGAGAAACTTAGATGTAACCAAAGATTTTAGAAAGTTCAGTAAAATATTTAGTAAGATGCTAAGAATTTCTATCGCTAATTAATGGAGTTGTTACGACTCTACCTAATATTATTCAACAATTCACACAAAAATTACTGTTGGGTGATGCGACGCGCTCCCCTGCCCACAGGTGGTTAATTATGTGGTGTTCCATGTTCACTAACAGTCATGGCTTTTGGTGCAACGGCAAATGGGCCCTACAATTGGTATCAGAGCTTGGTTTTGGCCTGGTCATGGGTTCAAATCTCCCCGGTGCCTTCCCGACCCGTGTAAGCACCTGGTATGCGCATCGAGGGGGAGATTGTTGGGTGATGTGACACACGCTCCCCTGCCCACAGGTGGTTAATTATGTGGTGTTCCATGTTCACTAACAGTCATGGCTTTTGGTGCAACGACAAATGGGCCCTACAATTGGTGAAATGGTAATCAAGCATATTTTAGCATGAATGTGCTTCCCATCCTTAAGCCAATTGTTCCTCTTGTAGTAGCCACATAAGAAATACCCAAAACATAAATTGTGACATGCAAATAATAAGATGTTCTGTATGTAGAAAAATTAAAGCTCCAATCACCAACTACTAATACCAATAATTGTTAACATGTAAAGATGACGATTTCAAGAACCAAGCACCTGAAGACTGATAGAGCCTTTATTACCACACCTTCTCTTGTCTTGTAGTGCAAGTTAAATTTTTGAGAAAATTGAAAGTCTATAATGCCTCTCATTGGGCCAACATAAACCTGCCAACACTCACATTTTATTGACAATTGTTAAAGTCTGATAAAATCTTGGAGGTAAATATTAAATAATAGTCCAACAAAAGAAAAATAGATATGATATTGGCTATTAAGAAAATGTTTGACCAAATAGGCTTCTTTTCCATGACAAGAATTAATAATGCACACCAAATACATAGATAATTCCTTAGTTTTTGAAATATAAAGGGACCAAAAACAAGGGGGTCAGCCCTTACAACCAAAAGGCTGGTAACCAATGTATCACCAGCAAAAACCTGTAGAGAATATTACTGAATAAAAAACAAACTAAGAAGCAACTTAACAACTATAGTTCTACCCAAGCTACTAACCAGTAGACTACTATAAATAGAAACATCTATTCTATAGTAGAAGTCTATAATGCTAATCATACCATTATAATTCATAATATAAATCTATTGGCACAACCAGGCCAACCCAAGTCTAAGTAACAACTGGACACCAACAAACCAAGTAGCAACAAGATAACATAAAACAACTAGGATCCAAAGATCCCTTAAAACTACTAACTTATTTCTCAATTTTTTCCTTTCCCTTCCCAACCAGTAAAACCTGAGCCCAATCGTCAGCAAGAAACTTATAGAGGAGCTTATGATCCTCCATATCCATCCCTATTTCTTCTTTCTCCTGTGCTAGCAATTGGAGGGTGGTAATTGCAGCATGAGTGACCTTTAGGGAAAATTTAGAGAAGGAGTAATACCCCTCCTCTAAAAATTTAACCCTTTGATCCAGTTGAGAAATCGCATCCTTTTGCTCCTCAACCTTTTCCTTGTTTTCAGTTTCCACCTTTTTATCTTTCTCTTTAGCTTTTTCCACCTAATTATCATCCTACAAAACTTGCAGGTTAGTAAAAACCTTGGATTTTTCTTTGACTAGGGAGGAAATGGTAATGGGGGAGGTATCCACTTTGCTACTATCTCCATAGAAAGTAATGGGTTGTAGGGTAAAGCTAGCCAAAACATGGGTAGTCTCCATAGTGATGGCATTTCCAACAAACACTTGAGTGTTTTCGGTAGACATCTGGGCATTATCAATAGAATCCTCACTTTTTTCTTTCTCCTCTTTCCCTTTTTCTCTCTTGGAGTTAGAGTTATTCTCCTCCTCCCTCTCCCTATAATTGTTCTCATATGTCTCCTCCTCCACCTCTTCAACCCTAAATCTATTAGATTTTTGCTTATACATTGCCTGGTATTTGGCAAGCCTTCCTGATCTTCTCCTACCCTTTCCTCCTCCCTCCTCCTCCAAGTCCTCAACTTCCATCTCCACCAGTTTTTCAACTTTAATCTTTTTACTACCCTTTTGTTCAATAACCAATTCAGGGTGTAGATGCTTAAAATCATCCCAAAAGACTATATTAATTTATTTAATATTACCGTTGACATTATAATTAATTATTAATTAATTAATTATATTTTTCATATTCTTCTACCTATTTAATTAAATTTATTTAAGTGGGTTCATTTTTCTAAGGTATTTAAATACTTCCATCCTTAATGTGTTAAATTTGTTTAATAAATGATCCTCCATAATTCCCCTTTTTAAATAAATTCTATTTATTTAAATCTCTCAATCTCATTATTTCCTCTAAACCTATGATTAAATTAAATCTTATTTAATTTAATCTTAAACCTAGCCTACAACCATCACTTTCATCCTCCTAGGCCTATCCACCATTTAATCCCACTTAATTACCTTAATCACCTTGCTAATCTCTTCTTAAGCCTAAGTGTGTGCTCACACATGTGTGAGACCACTCCCATTTCTCACACCTCTTGCAAGCTTTGTCCCCCACTCCTCTCTCCAAGTTTGCTCACACACATGTGAGCAAACTTTGAATGTTGACCACTTGCATGGCTTGCCTATGTGTCTCCTTGTGGCACTATGTGGATGCCACATAAATGCCACTTCACCCAGGGTCTCTCTCAAGCCTATAAATAGAGTCCTTGTCTCAAGCATTTTCATCTCCTTCACATGCATTGTTATCATGTTAGTTTGAGTTTTGAGCTTCCATAGTGATTTCATGCTAGTTTAAGTTTAGAGTTTTCATAGTGATTTCATGTTGCATACTAACCCTTGGTAGCTGATTTTAGATTGCATTTGCATTGTTAGATTTAGCTCATTCATGCATTTAGATCTTCATTTCACTTGCATACTAGTTTAGCTTGCACATTAGCTTAGTTTCTTTATTACATTCCATCTCCAAATCCTTGAATGCTTTCAAACATGGCTTCCTCCATAGCCATTGTTTGAGGTGTTCTTCATCTCATATATCATAGTTTCATAGTTTCATCAATCACACTTGCACCTTCACATCAAGAGATTCAAATATAGTTGTGTTTGGGAGAGCACACCAAACATCCCTCCAATCTAAACACACCAATAAGGCCTCTCATGGGTGCTTTTGTTGAGTCATTTGAGGTTGCTTGAGGACTTGATTTGTTGGTTGCTTTGAATTACAAAACTCAAGAAAATGTTAGTTAGTCTTCTTTCATTGTTGAATATTTAATGCATGCACATCAACTAATGTTTGTTTGTTAACTCTTACTTCCAACAGGTCAATTTATTTAGCATACACAGGGTTCTTTTTCTTATTTTCATGACCAGGGGAAGGTTGCAAGGTATGGATTTTAGTACCAATGTTGGTACTAAAGGGGAATTATGACAGTGGTTTTGGTTGTCAACCACAACCACCCTAGGGGGGCAGAGGGCAAGATGGAATTAGTACAGGTGAAAGATCAGGCCTTGGTGAATGATGGTAAGATTATGCCCCTTATTCCTTTTCTCCCTAACATCACTAACCATATCCTCCAGAGAATGTAACAGAAAAAATGGGATAGAAATAAAATCTCAATTTCTAAAATGGTTTTCAAGAGGGGAAAGTGGTAGTAGTAGTAAACTCCAAACCTGCCCTCCAGCATAAGGTATTTCATGAGCACCAAGCAGATGTCATCCCATGGGGTTGGCAACTTATCCCTCCTAAATCCTCCTCTGTAGTGCACTGGTTCTTCATCATCAGTGAAAAAACTACTCGTACTAGCCTCATCTTCCATTTTCATGACCTTCCTCCATTTTCCCCCTTCATAGACAGCCCGGTGGCCATTGCAATTACATCCTCATTCACTTGAAATGTAATGCCATTTATGGTTACCTTGAGATCATTCCACCCATTGATGAACTGGAGAGCACAATTCTCATCATACCTCGTCATCACTTGCATGTAAGGCAAAAATACCCCTTCCTTTAATAGGAACTAGGTAGCCATCCTATCTTTGAAATTTTCCATTTTTGTAGGCTCCAGCCTATTCAAATCTCCACCCATTTCTTCCCCACTTTTTTCTATTTCCCCACCTTAGTGATGCGCATTTGAACCTCCTTGTCTTCAATATCACTGTGAATAATATTGGCCCTATGTTTCTCTATAATGAGTGAAATAATTTTACAAGCTCATTTTCGAGATGCTTCAAAATCCCATACAAATTCATTATGGGACTTGTGCATACTTAACATCATAATTTTTACATCCCTAAAATCTCTGGCAGTCTCAATAATGATATTATTCATACTTTCAAAGGGGAAGTAATTTAAATTTTGCAATATGTTACCATAATGGTGAAATGACACACATTTTAATTTACATTCATTCATTATCCTATTTGTATGACATCGTCTTCTCCTCATTCCCCTAAAATTTTTATTAAATTTAGCGAATTTTGACTTTCTAGGGATGAAATTGCTAAATTTGGCCCTAGCCTTTATTTTCATAGCCATTATTAACTATTGCTCCCCCCTCTTTCCTTGCATATCAAGGACTTAATTTCCTCCTTTAGATTTTCTATGGTTCTCTAGCACGTGACTACCTTTAATTCAAACCCCATGGCAGTAGTAGCATCTGCCACCATATTTCCTTCTCTATAAATGTGCTGCAAGTGGACATTCTCCATCCCATCTAAAATATGCATAATGTGTGTGATGATAGTCTGAATATTCCAGCCCGGTTGGGAAACTCCTTTTACCATATCAATAATTAATTTGGAGTCCCCTTCTATGGTTATTTCCTTAACTTGCATTTCACTAATTAGCTAAAGACCCTAAAGCAAAGCCATTGCTTCAGCCAAATTATTACTTCCACCCCCCACCTTCCCAAAGTAGACTAATAGTGCATCACCATTCCCATTTCTCAGCACTCCACCTAATAGTGCATCACCATTCCCATTTCTCAGCACTCCACCCACTGCTCCTATCCCCTTTTAGCAACACCATCGAAGTTTAGCTTAAGTTTTGTTAGAGTTGGTGGTTTACTTCTTGTTTGTTATCTCTTTAACACTTTTGAGTTATCAAAAAGATAAAAATCCTCTTGAATACCCCACTTTTCTACAATTTGACCTTCTTGCCTACCTGGTTCTTCCTTTGGTGTCTTACATTTAGCAATCCTTATATTTTCCTTCAGCAATTTCTCCATGATTCCCATAACCACCTCCACAGGTTTTTCCTCCTCCCGAAATATTATGTTGTTTCTTTCTTTCCATATATGCCAACAAATATATGGTGGAACAATTCTCCACCAAAAAACCAATTTTGGGTGATAGAAGGGATAGTTCTAGTTCTCCACAAATTGACATAAGTTGTCCTTTAGAACCCACCTTAGTCTGAATTTCTACCACACCAAAGCCCAAATCTTTAAGATATATTGGCATTCAAGGAACATGTGAGAGATATTCTCCTCCTTTTCTTTGTAGAGATAGCATCAGTTTCTGATAAAAAAACCTCTTCTTTTCAGATTATCTAGAGTAAAATTTTTACCATGCTAAATAGTCCACTAGAAAAAAATAATTTTAGAGAGGAGATTACTAATCCAAACTTTACTCCTTAATGGAGGGCAGAGGTCCTTACTAAAGAGATGTTTGTAAGCTGATTTGACTGTAAATTTTCCACTAGAAGTTAAATCCCAAACCATAGTATCCTCCTAGATTAGAATTGGGGGTCTTTTTGCTCCTAACAACTCTTCCAACTCCTTAAGAAGTTGAATATCCTCCTAGAAGTAAGTATCTTTATGCAGTTTCTTCCACTTCCTCCCCTGGTCAATATAGTCCTCCACCTTCCTTCCCATTTGTTCCTTTAGTAACTCCATTAGTCTTTTGAATTTTTCTAAACCAATGGTTCCCCCCCCATCCAATTATCCTCCCAGAATCTAATACTATACCCATTCCCCACTATCCACCTTGTCCCTTCCCTCAATAAGCTTCTACCCTTGACAATATTCATCCAGATTTTGGAACCTCCTAGGAGATCATTGTTGAAAAGATTCCAAGTGAATAGGAAATTTGACAAATATTTAGCTTTCATAATATTACCCCAGTTAGTATTATCTTCTCCTAGTCTCCAATCAATCTTTGCAAGGAGGGCCTTATTCAGGTCACAAAGTCTTCTTACTCCCAAACCCCATTTCTCCTTTGGTTTACAAACCTCTTCCTAGTTGACCAAGCTCAATTTGTTCTTCTCCTCTGTTCCTGACCAGAGGAAATTCCTTTGTATTCTCTCAATTTTGTCTATCATATTCTGGTTAATTTTAAAAAGGGATAGAAAGTAAATTGGAATGCCCTAGAGAGCCATCGAGAGTAATTGTAATTTACCAACATGGCTTAGAATTTTCCCTTTCCATCCTACCAACTTCTTTTGAATTCTTTCCACTATAGTATTGTAGAAGTCATTAGTCACCTCCTTAGTGATTAGTAGTAGGCCAAGATAAGCATCTAGGAGGTTGGTTGACTGACAACCTAAAATGTTCCTTATCTTCCTTTGTAAAGAGGCATTAGTGTTAAAGAAATAGATCTTACTTTTATATTAATTAATTTTTTGGCCTGAACTTTCTTCATAATTACAGAAATACTCTTCCAAGCTTCAGCTTCCATAATAGAGGATTCTCCAAAAAGGAATGTATCATCTACAAATTCCTGCAACACTTCAGTATCAGTAGTAGTAGCAAGTTTAATCCCTTTAGCACATCTTGTATTAACCAGTTTAGAGAATGATCTCCCCAATACCTCAACAACCATTATAAAAAGGTAGGGAGATAGCGGGTCACCCTGTCTTAGTCCTCTCTCCACTCCAAAATTTCCCCAAGGGGAGCCATTTAGAAGATCATAATATTGAACTGTGTCTACCATCATTTTAATCAGATTTATAACTTTGTCATTAAACCCCACTCTTTTGAGCACATCATAGAGAAAGTCCCACTTCACCTTATCATAAGCCTTAGAGATATCCAGCTTGAAGGCCATTCCAGGTCTTTTATTTTTTTCTATTGAATGTATGATCTTGTGGGTGGTTATCGTTGCATCTAGAATTTGTCTTCCCAGAACAAATCCCTTCTATGGAGTACCAATGATTCTCTCCAAGAATGACTTTATCCTATTGACTAGAACTTTAGCAAAGATCTTATACACTATTGCATAGGCTTATAGGCCTAAAATTTAGAAGGCTCGTGGGTGTCAGAGTCTTAGGAACCAAAGCAATAAAAGTCGCAATAAAAGTCTTAGTTATCCTTTTTAACATCTTCCCTATTTTAAAGAAGTCTCTAGTAGCCCAAACTAGTTGACTTTTTACAACCTCCTAGAAATGTTGGAAAAAAGTTGGAGGGAAACCATCCGGTCCTGGGGCCTTGTAAGCTTTCATGACCTTGTAAGCTTTCATAGAGAACACAACACATTTCACTTCCTCCTCTATGATGTTTTCTAGAATGTGATTGTTTTCCACATCACCCAACACATGTGGGATCGTATTAATCAAACTTATTTTGATAACATGATTTCCTACATTATTATCCTTAATGTAAGCTTTGCTAAAATATTCCACTGCATGTCTTCCCATCTCCTCTTGGTAGCCCAAACCAGTTCACTTTTTACAACCTCCTAGAAATGTTGGAGGGAAACCATTTGGTCTTGGGGCCTTGTAAGCTTTCATAGAGAACAAAACACATTTCACTTCCTCCTCTGTGATGTTTCTTAGAATGCAATTGTTTTCCACTTCACCCAACACCTATGGGATCATATTAATCAAACTTCTTCTAATAACCTAATTTCCTGCATTGTTATCCTTAATGTAAGCCTTGCTAAAATATTCTACTGCATGTCTTCCCATCTCCTCCTGGTCCTTATAAACCCTTCCCCCTTCTCCTTCCAGCCTACTGATTGTGTTTGTTCTTTTATGATTGGAGGCTGACTTGTGGAAAAAGGTAGTGTTTTTGTCTCCCTCAGTTAACCATTGGACACTTGATCTTTGTTTCCAAGAAAAATTCCTCCCTCAAAATAATATCCTTCCATTTTTTTCTATATTCCTCCTCTTCCTAAGTTGCACTTTCTAGGTTATTTCCTTTAGCAATCTCCCCTTGGAGCTTTTTAAGTTTTTCCTCCACTTCTCCTTTGATTTTGAACAAGTCTCCAAAGGAACTCTTATCCCAACCCTTAATGTTTCTTCTTATATTATCAAGCTTTTGGGTCAGTCTATACATTGTAGTGCCATCTAACCTTATATTTCACCATTCTTGAATTCTATCTTTGAATTCTGGGTTAGATTGCCACAATATTTCATACCTAAAAGGTTTTAGACCACCTCTTAAACCATCCTCCCAATGAAAGATTAAAGGGGAATGATCTGAAGTAGTTCGTGTAAGGTTCTCCAGAAGGGAATTGCCTAATCGATTCCAATTTCCTGTCACCATCAACCTATCCAGCCTAACCTGAATAAGATCACTCCCTTTTCTATTATTGGTCTGAGTAAATGGGTCACCTCTCAATTCCACATAAATAAAATCCATTCTACTCATAAAATCATTAAGATCTTGCAAACTTTTAGGGCAGTCCTTGTTTCCTCCTAATTTCTCCAAGTGATAAAGGGGGGTATTAAAATCTTGCATACACATTAATTTTTTATCTTTCATAGTTTCTAATATCCTTACCAGCTTTCCATAAGTTTCCTCCCTCCCTACCTTACTATTAGAAGCATATATATTAATAAGCCCCCAATGTTGATTACTAGTTTGGAATTCTATTATTATGAAATTTTTGTCCCTCCATACTTCAACCCCCATCATAGATCATGGGTTCCACAGGGTAGCAATGCCCCCCGAGGCACCATCAACATCCATATGCATGTAAGAAACTCCTAGCCAAACTTGACTAGCAATTCTATCAAAATTAGCACTAGACATTTTAGCTTCTTGTATTAACACACAATCTACCTTTTCCTAAAATATGCACTATTTTAGAGCATATTGCTTATGGGGATTATTTAACCCCCTTAGATTTTGAGAGAGGAATTTCATTTCTTACCTCTAGTTACAGTCTCTAGCATAAGTTTCTTACCATTGGCCACATCCCTTGCTACTTGTTTAGTCCTGGTTGCTTTGCTAGTCGGTCTTCCAGTTGTCCCACATGCTCCTACATCTAGCTTTTCCCTCCCTTCTCTTCCTTTTCTAAACCTCCCACTCCCCATTATCCCCCTCATGTGGTGAAGTGGGGCTTAGTTCCTTTTTAGCCTTTTCAATACTAGCCATTACTTTAGCTGCTATCTCCACTAGAGAGGCTTTCATCATCCTTATTGGGGTGCATACCCTCTCCTGGGTAGCACATTCTGTAGCCATTAGTTCTTGAAAGCCCTCTCCTCCTGGTTTTACTGGTGAGCTAGGAAGGGGGTGGTGAACCACTATTTCGCCTTCCTCCATCATTTCTCCTTCCTTAAGTTCCCCCAAGGGTGAACTCAATAGTTCCTCTAACTCACATCTAAAGGGATATTCCTCCATTTTCTTCTTATCTTCTAAAGATTCCCCCTCCCCAAGTTCACTTTGCCCCCTTGGTCCTTTTCCTGGGGTGGTCTACACCAAGTTATCCTCCATATTTTGTGCGTCAACAGTCTCCTCCTCCAATCTTGGGGCTTCTGAGGGTTCCTCCATGACTTCCATTACAATTCCCAAGGAACCTTCCTTTTGTTTATCCTTCTGCACTTGGGTCTTACAGTCGACTATAAGGTGTCCAAATTAACCACACTTCTGATATAATAGGCCCACATTCTCATATTCAATGGGTTGAACTTTCTCTCCCCATTTAAGTTTTAGTGTGACCATAGTCAGGAGGGCCTAATTCAATGCCACATTCACACAAAATCTGGCATATACTAGTCGTGATTTTTGCATAGTCACCTTGTCTGTAGTAACAAAGTGACCAAAAGAATTCCCCACCCACCTTAGGATCTTCTCATCCCAAAATTCAAGGGGTAGTCTAGGTAGCATTACCTAGACTAGAGCTAGCTTATTCAGCTCTGCACTAGCATCAAAGCTCGGGTGCTACCTTGTTAAAGCAAGACAATGCTTTCCATAATACTAGGTTCTTGAGAGTATTTGATTGATGTCCTCCTCTGATGTGAATTTAAAATAGAAGATGCCACTTGGCATTGCTAAAACACCCACACTACCCTTAATTTTTCATTTCTGGCTCACCCATTTATGAACCATCTCAATTGTGGGTTTGAAGGCAACGAATCTACCCACAACACAAAGTTTGAGGCCAGAGGTAACATTGTCCACCAAAGTATCGGGGAGGGAGATCACTGGCCCATTTATTCCATGAGCAATCTTAGGATCCTCCATTGAAACATTAGCCATTTTAGAACCCACTAGTACATTCTTCCAACCTCCTAGGGTCCCATCTGTCAACTTCTGACCACCTTTCACTGGACTACCAGCAGGTCCTCCATTACCTAAGATAATAGTGTCGGTAAAAGTCTTCCCATCCTCTCCCATGGCCCCACTTCCATCTGTCATGTCCTCCAAATCTGTGTGCAAAGTTATCACCATTTGTAGATCAGGGCAGGGTGGAGGATCTAGAGGCCTAGGGCCTGCCATAAATGAATTCATAATTTGAAAATGAGCAGTAATGGGTTGTAGAGTGGTAACTAGGGTTATAGAGTGGTAACGAATTCCTTAGTTGTCCTCAAGAAGTGATATAATATTTAAAGTTATCTAGTTCTTGAAGTTATAGTGATCAATTATATTTGTTAAAATAGATGTTTGAAAACAATGACAAAATATAAACCAATACAAAAAATAAGTATCAAAAATCTTGAAAAGACAATTTTTATCAGTTTTACAAAATTTCCACACTTACCTTGCTTTCCTCTAAAGCTTATATATATGAATTTGATATATCTCTTATGATATTAAAAAACTTTGAACCATTCTTGATGATTAAACCTATGAAATCTAAATTTTATTAAAATAAAACTTTGCGCTAACAAAACATTCCCATCAATACAATACTAAAACTTAAAGAGTAATAACTTATAATTTAAACATGAACAAATAAACTATAAAGAAAACAAACACGAAATAACATCTTCCTTAATATTTTTTATTTCTTTTTTTCCATCAATTTTTTTCCTTTGTTAAAAAGCATATTACTCATCAATAAATTAGTATTACAAAATTTTCACACATACCTTGCTTTCTTCTAAAGCTTATATATATATGTGTGTGTATATATACATACATATACACATACATATATATACATTGTATATATGTGTGTGTGTGTGTGTGTGTGTGTGTGTGTGTGTGTATACGTATGTATGTATGTATGTATGCATGTATGTACACATGCGCACACACAGACACACATATATAATTTAGTTTATTATTAATGTAGAAGGAAAATGTAATTTTAATTTATTTCAATTCAATTTACTATGTTTGTAAGAAGTTAAAGCTTATTCCAACTGATGTGAACACTTAAAAGGATTTGATACAACTCTTGTGATATTGGAAAACTTTGAACCATTCTTGATGATTAAACCTATGAAATCTAATTTTTAGTAATATAAATCCTTGTGCTACCAAAACATTCTTATCAATACAATACTAAAACTAAAAGAGTAATAACTTATAATTTAAACAAAACAAATAAACTACAAAGAAAACAAAAACAAAATAGCATTTTCCTTTTTTTTTTCCCCCTTTTTTCCCTATCAAATTTCTTTCCTTTGTTAAAAAATATATTACTCATCAATAAATTAGTATACCTATCTTGAAAAATATGTAAAACACTTCTACAAATATTATTATGGGACAACTATGTTTATTTATTTACATTAATATTACTTTTTATTGAATTTTTCAAACAATCATTATTTTAAGATTTACATAAGAGGTTTTGTCATATTTTTATTTTTATTTTTTTAAAGAATTATTTAAATTTTCAATAACAAGAAAATACATAATATTGTTAACATGATAGTTATTTATTTACTTATAACATATTTCATAATTAATTTATTAAAGGGATTTCACAATTTTTTCATTTTATATATTTTTATTATTATTTTAGTTTTACTTCTTATTACTATTTATGTGTGTTCTACCCTTTATGTTACTCTAGTTACAACTCTTAAATAATAAAATACATAATATTTTCAAGAATCACAACTAAATAGGTAAGCTCTTCCCTTTCTATTACTCTAGTTACAACTCTTACATAATAAAATAATATAACGTTTTAATAATTACAAAATGATATAACATTCTAATAATTACAAAATGATATAATGCTCGAATAATTATAATTAAATGCAACTGGATGTAACAAGGTGTTATAAAGAAACTAAGTTCCAAAAAAGAGCAAGAATCAATTAATTAATTAAATTTGAGAAGGTAATTATTGAAAAATGCCTTAAGGTTATAATTAAATGCAACCGGCTCTAACAAGGTGTTACAAAGAAACTAAGTCTCAACAAAGAGCCGAAGAATAATTGAATCTCAGAAGGTAACTTTTTCTTAAGGTTTTCATTCTTTCATCCCAACGATGGATTACAAGTGTGATCTAAAAAATTACGCAAAACTACATCGATAGACCTCAATGAATTTCCCCTCTTAACTGTGAGCATTATTATTGAGGAGCCACAATGAATGCTCAGGAGCTTGTTCTTGATAATCTTGGAGAAAATGAAATCCATCTTTTTGTAATTTACAATTTAGACTTCATTGCATCATTCTAATGCCCTAATATCCTCCCTCTAAACTTTCTTCTGAATCAAAGAGGAACTTATTCTTGACACTACCCCATAAAATAAAATCCATTTTTTTAGTAATTTACATTGCATCACTGTAATGCCCTAATATCCTCCGTCCAGACTTTCTATTGAATTGTGAACAATGTAAACATTGTAACAAAGAAGCTTATTCTTGATGTTTTTCCAAAACTAAAATCTATCTTTTTAGATCATTCTAATATCCTAATATCTTCAATCCAAACTTTCTTCTGAGCTTTGAACTGTCAACATAATTACAGAAGAACTTAGAAACTTATTCTTGATTCTTTAAAAAAATAAGATCCTGCATTTCATCATTCTAATGCTTTAATACCCTAAAATCCAAATCTCACTTGTAAGCATTACCTCAGTAAAAATAAAATCCAACCTTTTAATAATTCACATCACTGTAAATACTCTAATTTCCTCAATCCAAACATTCTAGTATCCTAAATTCAAATTTCACTTGTAAACATTACCTCAAAAACGTTGTATCACATTGAATAACCTAATGTCCTCAAATCCAAAAACTAGTATCCTCAATTCAAACTCATTTTAGGATGATGCATAGGTAATCTTACCAATTTTCCAAAATTAAACCACCTCATAAACTCCAAATCGTTGGAAATGAATTCAACCATCGGATAGTAAACTCCAAATCGTTGGAAATGAACTCAACCATCGGATAGCCAAACTGAATTGACAACGAAAAATGTTCTATGACCGAGGAGCAGACAGGATCCCTAATACCTAAGGACGTGGAACAAACATTTCCACGAGCTTTATGGTACCGTACACCCAGTAAAAAAATCAATCCAATGAGGAAAAAGAACAATTTTAATGCAAAAGAATGCCGAGCTCAATTGTGGGGTAACGAGCCTGACTTTTTAGGTTGAGCAGCAGGCATGCCTTAACAATTTGTCTGTCATTGCCCGTTGCATTGAGTGTAGCGTGGTTATGACTTTTCATGGCGATGGCCATGCACATATATTCTCATCACAAGATCACCTGATCATCACCATGCTATTTCTTCCTTTGTTGTTTTCTCAGCAGGCCTACATGATACCTTCAAAGTTCTTTCACTGAAGGAGGGAATTGTGCTGAGCTAGAATTGGTCTTCTCTACAAGCTTTCACTAATTCTTAGCCAAGACAGCATTTGTGGGAGGTAAGATCATCTTGTTTAATTTCTGCTGGTAGAAGTTGTATTTTTCTGTTGTTTGCTTTATCATTTTGCTTGTGGTTATTTAGCAAAACATTGCCCATAATGAATAGCATAGTTCTCTCCCAGTGACCTCTGGAGGGCTCCTCTTGTTCATCCTGACTCATGGGTACTGCAAAGTACACATTCTCTAGATGCCATGAGCGAGTACAACTAAGTTTTAAGGGATCTGGTATTGTTCTTTTATGGACCTAATGCGTGTTGGTATTGGGAAAAACAGAATTTAATGGCTGTTGTAGTCTACTGGAAGTTTTCTGCTTTGGGGGCATTTAACCTAGTTTGGTTTGATACCGTCTGAAAGTCATGTTTTCTCAAGATCTTGTAGTTGAACTTGCAGCCCTAATATGTGTCTCTGAGGTCCACAGCTTGTTGGGTAATCGAATTTCCTGACAGGTGTTGCGAAACTGGTTGGAATCTGATTATTGTCAGAAGTAGTGCAGGGACAAAGTGATGTAAAACAAGGGCTATCACATAGATGGTCTGCTATTGTCTAGTCTTAAGATATTAGGCAGAAAACGCAATCAAGAACATTTCATGGCTTGAGATGTTATGAAGGACATGTTTTTAGAAAGAGAAATTACAAATTAGAGCAATGACTTCCCATTAGGAGATGATTTCCAGCAGCTAATGGAAGCCATAATAATGCTCATTTCGTGGCTATGCCAAGCTGTAGGAGGAATCTCTTCGGCCCTGCTAATTGTAAAATCTCAACAGTCCCACCTTCGAATGAGGGTTTGCCCTACGTAATAAGGTTCCAGCTCAAAGGGTCTCATACACTAATAAAAAATAGCAAATGGTTAACAGAAATGAACATGTATACACACACTCCTTCCATTAGAAGCATGGGCAAGTAAGGGAATCTACTTCACAAATCAGGAGAGTGTAATCCCCATCACGATCTGCCGGAGGAGTTCCTGAGAGAGCTTTCAATAGGTTATAATTCTTTGCCACAGTGGAAGAATGTTGCCTGTGTAAATTCTGACATGGACTTAAAGATTCATTCATTAACAGGTAGATGCATATCAATCTGAAGGCTGAAACTAGTTCAGCCATATTTACACTTAGATTTTTATAATCTGAAGTCTGAATAAAAAACAAAATGGAGAACTTCTGATGTAAAAGTGTAGGAATCTAACATCGAATAGGGTAAAAGTTAAAAAAATCTATGACCTATCGCTAGATTGTTGCAACAAAAAAGCAAAGGTAAGAAAATAATTTTTGCAAACTTACTCCTAGTGTAAGAGTGTTCTTTTAGACAACAGTAGCCATTATCATACTTCGAGAAATGGAGTAGGCAGTAGCCATGATACATGGATGACCCTGTCAACTTGACTATATTTTCAAAATTTTCTTGCTAATTTGAAGTCTCGTAATGAGGAACTGCATTGGTATTGACAAACTTGGATTTTGCCCTTCATGTGCCACAGCTGGGGTTAAGCATCATGACCTTATGAGCTTTTGCAATGCCAGTGGATGATGTACTTCACAAACAGTGGTTTTTTTGTGTAGAAATTTTCTTAGTCTGTCTAGAAAAGGATCTCAGCTGCCTAAATGGCCCACTGGCTACATAGGGATTGATTGGCATACGGTGCAGTAATTAAATTCTTAGATTATCTTTTGTTTTTGATGAAGCATGATCCTTGGTGGTATGGATCATAATATCATATCCTGAAGTTTTGTTGCCTTACATTGATAGAGTTTTGATAACCCGCTGAGTACAGGACATGCCCGTTCAGGACACAGGGGTCTTGCATCCATTTCTCAAATACAGGTCTTGCATCCAGTTCTCAAATACATCATGTTAAACAGTTAATATGCTAGCTGGAAGTTGGTAGTTCTACATGTTTATTCTGGATTAATGTTTATTGCTATGGTTTATGTTTGTTGTATTCTGTGCCTGCTAATCAACAAACAGGAACAGTTGTATCATTACCCCTGTTTTTATATCTTTGGAGATGCTTTGCTGTTAGTGCTCATGAATGTGGACAAGATTAGTTGAATGCCCTTATTTTTGTTACGGCTTAACAATCTGAAATTGCATGGAAGTTAATTTTTGATGCATGTCACTTTAAATGATCTGCTATATTGTCAACCAAAGTTAATAGATTTCTGAGATTCTTCATTTATCCAATTTTTGCATGCATTTATTTCCATGTACAGAAGCTATCTATCGTTTCAAGTTTTCAACTAGTTAAACTCCCTGATTTTCTTTTCAATGGCTTCCCGCTGAACAATCTGAAAATGCACAGGAGTTTCTTTTCGATGTTGGTTTCTTTAGAAATTTCTGTTTTATTACATATATGCTTCAGACCATACTACGCCATCCATCTTTATTCTCTTTTGGGGGTTATTCACATGATGAATCATGGAGTGTGATTTTGAAATGTTGATATAAAAATCTGCTATACTTCTCTCTAAAAGCTATACAATTATCACTGTAATGGACTTAAAAATCCTTATGTTTCTAATTTGTCTATTCTATCGTCAACTACAGTTTTTAGATCTCTGGCAAATTGCTTTTTGCTCTGTTGGACTGCATTCATTTCCACTAGCAGAGCCATGCTTATGGTAGCAGAGTGTCTAACTTTTTACTGATATACTTTCTGGTTACTATTACTAAGGATATTATGAGGTCAAAGTATCTGGGTTGTTGTCAGTTATTAGGATGCTAGTTTAAATATGTACTGAAAATATCTCTCATGAAATGTGCACATTAATAAATATGTTGTAGCACCTTACAGCTGTGTATTTCAATTACTTTATTAATATGTTTTGGGGCTTATCTGGTAACAGATAATGTTGAGATCAAAGCAACTGCTTCATTTTGGCAAGGGTGCCAGGTCCTTTTTAGTATCTGGTGTACGGAATAATTCTTTGGATGGAGGCTCAGCTCCTTGCCCTGAAGATGACAATACCGTACCCAAATCCCGTTTCAATGGCTCAGCTGACTCTAACACTCACAGATATTCTCATTTGCCATCTGCAAAATTTAGTAATTCAAATGACACGACAAGACCTTCATTCAGAAGTGATAAATATCCAAGTTCAAGATATAAAGTTCCTCCTGAAGTTGGTACCCCAGAATCTGAAAATGTAGCTGTGAAACAAGAAGCTAGTAGAGCTGTAAAAGTTGAAAATGTTGCAGAATCGGGCATTTCTGTCTCAGCAGCTGTTCCTGATAATTCAACTGGTGGTGGTTTCAGGGCAGTTAAGCATCTATCTGTGTCAAATGATTCTCAGGAAGTAGCACGTCCTCACAGTAATATAAAGTCAGGAGCCCTTAGAAGGAAACCAACATCGCCTAACAGTTCCTCCAGGTCATTTTCAGCATCTTCAACAGGAAAGGAAGAGTTTCAGAAACAAAATGCACCAGAAGGATCAAGCAACTTATCACAAACACAGAGGGCATTTTCACAGGGGAACGGTGAGCATTCACCATCTTCCAATTCTAGGCAAGATGCACCACCAAAAAGACAAGAATATTTAGCTGGTGTTCAGGGACAGAAGCAACAATGCTTTAGTTCAAATCCCTCAAAACATACTTATCCCAAGGGATACTGCTCAACGGCCAGTGTACAAGGAAAATCTGGTTTTTCACAAGCACACCTCATCCAAATTTCTGAGGACAATGAAAGACTATGTTTTGAGATTCCATTGGCTTCTGGAACAAATTCTGCTCCTAGTAATTATGTGGGCCATAAAAATAATCCTGAAAGTAAATGGAGGAAAAGTTATTCAGCAGATAAAACTCATCCTGGAAAGTTATCCAAGAGTGGGTATAATTCGAGACAACTAGAAAACTGCAGAAGAGGTATGAATAAAGGACACAGTGGAGGGATGAAGAAGATAAGTGGAAATGGTTCTCAACGGGTTACTCTCCCTGTCAACAGTAGTTTAGAAGAGCGAGTTTTAAAAATTTTGAGACAAATGTATTGGGGACCTGCTACTGTTGAAGCATTGGCTAATTTGAATTCAAAGTTGAATGTTTATCAAGTGAATCAAATTCTCAAAGAGCAGCGGGAACCTACCTTGGCCTGGAACTTCTTCATCTGGGCAAAAGGACAGGCAGGGTTTAAGCATGATATACATTCATACACAACGATGATAGGTATCCTGGGAATTGCCAGAAAATTTGATGTCATAAATGAGTTGCTTGATGAGATGCAAAAAGAAGGGTGCAAACCTACTGTTGTAACATACAACCGCCTTATACATTGCTATGGCCGTGCAAACTACATGAGAGAAGCTCAGGCCATCTTTTACGAAATGCAAGAAGAAGGTTGCAGACCTGATAGTGTTACCTACAGCACTCTGGTTGACATCAATGTGAAAGCTGGGTTTCTGGATGTAGCCATGGAAATGTATAGGAAAATGAAGTTATTAGGTTTGACCCCTGATACATATGGCTACAGTGTGATTATTAACTTCCTTGGAAAAGCTGGGAACTTAAATGCAGCATACAAAGTTTTTTGCGACATGATTAATCGAGGTCATGCTCCCAGTTCGGTTACTTATAACACCCTTATGGATATGCATGTAAAGGCCAGGAGGTACTCTACTGTGTTAAAAATATATAGAGATATGCAGAATGCTGGCATTGAAGCAGATATAGTGAGTTACAATACAGTGATGCAAGTGCTTGGACGTTGTGGCCGTTTTGAAGAAGCAGAGGCAGTTTTCTTGGAGATGCAGCAGGCAGGTTGGATACCAGATGCGAAAGTTTATGGCCAACTAGTTGATATGTGGGGGAAAGCAGGAAATGTTGACAAGGCAAATATTTGGTATGCCAAGATGGTAAATTCAGGTGTCGGGCCAAATGTTCCAGCATGCAATTCTTTAATAGGTGCTTTTCTGAGAGCGCATATGTTCAGTGATGCACAAATGGTTCTGCAGATGATGTTACAATTAAATCTATTCCCATCTCTGCAGACATACACTCTGATATTAAGCTGCTGCACAAATATTGTATGTCAGCGAGACATAAATTTGTTATCAAAACTTTTAGCTAATACAGGCCATCCAGCACATTATTTTCTGATGTCGTTGCCCACAGCTGAACCCAGTGGACAGAATATTAAGGAACATGCAACCAGCTTCTTTGAATTGATGCACAGTGAAGATCAAGATTGCAAGAGGGGATTTGCTGATGCAATAACAAATTTCCTCTACATATCAGACCTCAAAGAAGAAGCAGGATTTGTCTGGGAAGTTGCCATGGAGAAAAATCTTTATCCAAATGCTGTGACCCAGAAAGCTCCAAAGTATTGGGCAATCAATCTTCATGTGATGTCAATGGGAACAGCCCTTGTTGCCCTGTCGCGATCACTGTCCTCTTTTAGGGAGACGATGCTCATGTATGGTGTTAAACCGAATCGCATAGATATTATTACAGGATGGGGACGTCGTAGTAGGGTTGTGGGTTCTTCTTTAGTGAAACAGTCTGTTGAGCACATGCTCAACATTTTCGGTTCTCCATTTTCTGTTGAAAATGGAAATTCAGGGTGTTTAGTTGGCTTCGGCAAGCCCTTAGTTGAGTGGCTGCATGGATCACCTGTTGAGAGGATGCATCTACTCTAAATTCTTGTATTTACAGGGATTTCAGCGAACAACATTGTTTATTATGCATGCAAAGAGATAATTTACTATCTTCGAGATAATTTATCGTAGACATTTTGATTTTCAAAGATACAATTAACTTTATGGTTGATACAAGGAGTAAAGATACTGTTGAATCATGTACTAGTTTTTTGAAGTTTGTCATGACAAAATGAATGTTACAATCCATTGATTTTCTTCAGTTTTTGGACTGATGTGAGAAATTGCAAAGTTTTCCATGTAAATACATGATGGCAATTTAGAACATTTTTACCATAGTGCAAACAACTACTATGAAAATATCTGTTTTTAACATCTTTAAGGGATTTCTTGCTTTCTAGTTTCCATTGAGTGATAATGCAGTCTAAACATTGTCAAAATAATTGTTTGGTTTAAATGTTTACATTTAGCTTCCCTCATGTTTTCAGTTTTCCTGAGAATGCCTTTATGTACTGTCAAATTTCTGGTAAATGACTTGTTATTTGTATAAAATCATTCTTACTTCTATGATAACTCTGAGCGTTTGTTTCCAGCATAAACATAACTTGATCAAAGAAGTCATAGAATAATTTAAGAATCAATCCTCTAGTTAAAGTAGAGCTATGTGAGGTTGCTAACAAAGTTTATTGAAATTCAAACTTCCTGTTGATTGTTCATTTGGAGATGTACAGATAAAGCTTGAGGCCCTTTCAACCTCTGACAGACCTGGGCTGGTTAATATCTGTAACTGGCATATTTCAATAATGCTCTGATTAGGCAGTTATCTAAAGCATATTTTATGCACACACACACAGACAATCAACTGGACCAAATTCCTATGAGAAAATTGTGGGTTCAGAGTTTGTACAAAAGACTTGGAGAAATTTTTTCTAAGAAAAGTTTGTGCATGTAAAGAATTTGTACAAAATACTTGGCCGAAATTTTTTATGAGAAACTTGAGAGTTAGTGAAGAATTTGTACAAAATTCTTCGATGCAGCTTAGCAAATACCTTAATTATCATGCACGTTGTGAAAGATTGTAGACATGAAGATATTAAACGAAGGAGAAGAAAATACAATTCTCTATAGATGATGTTTTTAGATAGTTTTCTGCCATTCAGGTTGGGACCTTATGCTGGTACACACGTTTTCCATTTTCTGCATGACAGTTGATGTGCATTGAGGACCAGATTCTGAAAGAACAGTGCAACATAGCCTGAACCCATGCTATTTGTGACTTATGCCTATTTAGTTTCCTTTTCCTAATATTGCAAACCTTAAATGGAAGGTTATTCATATTTTGTGGGTTTAGCAGCAGGTTGTTCCCCTATTTAGTAATAGATCGTTCTTAGCTGGTCTCTGGTTTCTTATTGTAGCTTCTATAAGCTGTAAGCAGCATTATGTGGATTATGTTATTTGTTGCCAATATCTAATCATGTATAAGAGACTCAAATGTTCTCATTCATTTGGCTATTTAGATTCTTTTGTTTGCTAAGGCTTGACACACATGCTCCCTATGTGCCAGGGCAAAGCTGACAAAGGTTTTGTGGCCAACATTTGCATTCATTTGGCTATTTAGATTCTTTTGTTCGCTAAGGCTTGACAGACATATGCTCCCTGTGTGCCAGGGAAAAGCTAGGGTTTTGTGGCCAACATCTAATCAGGTGTAAGAGACTCTCATTCATTTGGCTATTTAGATCCTTGTGTTCACTAAGGCTTGACAGACATATGCCCCGTATGTGCCAGGGCAAAGCTGACTAGGGTTATGAGGGCCTGGATTTGTTTGTAAGATCTATACATTATAATTAATATAAGATTTACTAAGATCCATTCCATTACTGGTACCAAACGAGCACCTAGGAAGAGACAGAATCTGTGTGTTTGCAAGGTTTTCCAAAATACAATTGGATTTAAGTGAGGAGTTTTTGAGATAGGGCTCGTTTGGGATCTGTCATACTCTAGCATGAGAAGCTATCAACATAGGATGAGGGTTTCAACTGAGACATTATATACAAATATATAATTTTTATACTCATTCAACATTTAAGTTCTTTTTGTTCGGTTTTGGTGCAACAAAAAAGTTGCACATTTTGGCCTCCAAAAAATCCTTATTTCAGGTCATGGGGCAAGCAATTGGTTGCACTGGAGATAGTTGCAGGCTTTCAACATTTTGGTGGATTAGTTGCTCATGTGGTAAGCAAACACAAAGAGAGCATGTTAAATTTGGCATCCATTTGATCATCAGATGACAATTTTGAGCATAGGTAGTCCAGAAGGCATAATAACTTCATCATAAAGAGTGCATTTGAGCCATCGTAAAGCATTTTGAGCACTTGCGAGATTACATGTAATTTGTTTGTAAATGTGGGTTTCTTTATGTATATTAATTCAAGAAATAGATGGACGTCCTTTCGCACAAGAGTTTGTTGAAAATTGAGGAACTCAGTAGACATGCAAAAAATCAGAAATGCAAAAGGTACGTATGATGCTAAAACCAAGGATTCAAGAGGCCTCGGATGTGAGACTGGGGGTCTATTTATGGCTTTCCTCAAAGATGGATCCAATTATTAGAACAAATGTGGGATAAGAGTATAAGTTAGAGGTAAAGCATTTGTCCCACATTTGCTAAGTGTATTAGTTTGATGGGAGTGGGGGGAATAAATAAGGGGTAAAGTTTTTATATATATATATATATATATATATATATATATATATATATATATATATATATTTTAAACAATTTAATAAATTAATGAAGGGAATATGTGTTGATGGGATTAATAGAATAATGAAGGGTATGGAAAATATTAATAAATGGATTCACACATATTGATAAAGAGATAAAGATTATAAAAATATTTATTTTTGTGTACACGTTTTGTCCCTTTTTGAAAAAGAGTCTTACATTTAGTTGTTTTAAAAATAATGATAGTTAATGTATATTTAAATTCAAATATGAGGCATCTATCCTTTAATCTTTTTTACAATTGAGGTAAGCACTTATTTTTAAGTGTGCTCCTCAATTTCTTGTCTAATCAAATAACTCATTTCATTTCATAAGTCCTATGTCACTATTATATATTTTCTTGTATCTATTGATTGTCTAGACCCATAGTCACAATTCAGGCCTAAAATAGGAGTAATAGAACAGCTAAGTTGTAACTTGCATTTTGAGCCCAAATTTGAAATGGGTCTCTACATCAATAAAGTAACAGAGGATTATCATTAGTAGTTGAATCTTGCAATTCTACTTCCAAATTTTGTATAAAAGAAAGCCTCACATTTCACTTTGATAAGATGAAAGCAATTGTAAGTAAGTGATGTAAAAGTTCATAATTGTTTAGCACTCACCTAAGTGTGTTCTTGTTATAGATTACCTAATATGACTTCATAATAACACTTAATGCATACTTGAATTCAAATATGGGTCATCTATCTCTTTGTAATGGCTCAAATTTACGCCTTTATGTTAATTATCATTTCATGTTACCCCTACCTTAGCCTAAGGCTCAAATTGCAGCCATCTATTTGCATTTTCCATGTTAAGACTCACTTTAGAATTCTAACCACACGGCCTAGATGACACAAGACATGTGCATACCTCAAAGATGTTATGGAATGCACTAGTGTCTATGAGTCTTCACATTTTCTTCATGTATTTCTTTTATTATCAATGTCTATCATTTTCCATACGATTATCGATTACTCAATCTCTATCTACTCAGTTTTGTATGGGTGGAAACATCAAAGTAGGGATTTGACTGAGGCAAGTCTCCAAACATCCCCAACATTTTCTTGTTTCTCTTTGTGTAGATTTCATAGAAGTACGAGCTCAACAAGTTGCTTCATCAACCATCAAATTTGTCAATTTCTTCCTTTGTCATTTCTACCATATAAATTATGTATCTATTATTGCGTTCTTTTATTCTTTTCCATTGGGCATATCAGTTTAGTGTTTTCTTAGTTTGCCTATTTTCTAGTCCTACTCTCTGTTCGTATGAGAGGTGTGCATGGCACATTGACATCCCTCACCCACACCGTCGTCTACAACTTGCATTGGTGTCTAAGGCAGTGAACTTTGCAAATCTTAGTGTCTCTTCTCTACATTTAGCTCTTTTATTTGCACTAGTGTAAATATTTATTGTTAGTTGATCTACTTTACTTATCATTGTTCATTATTCATTTGCATTTAGTATTTTAGTTAATATAGATATTCATATTTAAACACTCAAGAATAATCAAACAACTCTTCTACAACAAACCACATTTGATCTCCCTAGCTCTGCACACTAGTTTAGTGAGGTGGCACAAGGGAAGGTTCATCCCTTGACGTTAACAAATTTCTAGGTTGGTGCACTTTTTCTTTCTCCATATTTTGGTGAATCTAACATGAAGCTCACTTTTGATAAGCTCCTCTAGTTGTCTATGTGTGGTGAATTTTTGTGAGCTTTACAAATTAGACTACTTAGGAAATGATTGTACGAAGTTTTGCGAGGCATGGTGCTCCTCTTGATTGGTATAGTCTTGCTAGGTTGGGTTCTATGTTTGCTACAAACATAAATCTTAATGACACAAGCAAATCTTTCTTCCATACAAGGCGTATACCAAGGTTCAACACCTCTGTAAATGTGAGAATGTGAAATTTTACACCAAGCAATTCTCCCTTGGATTCCTCTCCTATAGTAGACCATGAATAACCACTTGCTATAGAGTTTGATAATGTTTAGTCACTCTTGAGGATTTTTAATCTTTTCTTTAGAAGGGAGTTTACTCTAAGGCTAGAGAGGCCATCTACAATTTGAGAGAATTGTTGATCTTAGATAAAGGAGGACATGAAGTTCTCTTGTTTTTGGGGAGAATAGTGAATAATAACATTCACATCCCTCCTCTTAACTCTCAAGGAAATCAATTGCCTTATTGGAGAACACATTAACCTCATAATGCTTGGGATATGATTGCATATGGTGGGAACTAATCCAAACACTTCTCCCAAAGTACCAATTGTGTTCCGATTATCAATATAGGCGAGAAGGCACTGGGATGTTATTCGAATTCTAGAGGCGGTAGAGGAGTCAACAAGGGATCATTTGCCCCTCTTAGTGGCAAAGCCAATCTACTTCTTCCTCCAATCTTCTTGAATACCACACTATAGAATATGGGGCAATTGCAAGAAATGACTACTTTGTCAAATGTTCTTACCAAAGTTCTTTGTATCCCTTTTATCATCACAATCTATTAACGATGCAAGAGTTAAATACACCATTACCACAAGGTATTGAGTTCCTAATTTGTGTAAGACAATAATGATGAGATCCTCATTTTCACATTGATTCTTTCCTAAATCAGTACAATGATTACCATAATTTGGACTATGTACTACTCAAACTATTCTCTCGATCCTATAAGGGGACTTCTATGGAATGGTATAGCCCTCTTGGTTTCAAGCCAACATAAGGAGCACAATCACTATTGCATATCTTGTTCATTGTATGTGAAAATTGAATGAGAAAAAAATTGACTTTATCTTGAGGTTACATACCATTTCTACAAAGGTACCTTATGCCCCACTCTATGTCGATCTTCAAAACATGTTAATTGGTACTTTCAATTGCTTGATGGATGCCTTCCTCGGTTTCAAGCCAAAATAGGGAACCTGACCTCTGTTGTAGATCTTGTTCACTATAAGTAAAAATTAAAAAAAAGACGCATAGTTTTAAATCAGAATCATCTCAATTTAATAATGCTTTAACACCCATTTAATGTGAGGTCATCATTTATTTGCATTTATTTCCTTTCTTCTCATTTCCCCTAGATGGAATCAAGGTGGAACCTATTAGATCCTCCTTAGTATTCCTATTTCACGATGTAAAGATGGAGGTAGGATATAACCACTTGGGTCCTCCCTTGCCTTCATCCAATCACTTGGAATCTATTTTTCTGCACCGTAACTAACTTTTCTAAAAAATTACACCTAATTTTTGAAGACTGTGATATGTTTAAGGACCTTGAGGGAATCCCAATTTTTTTTTAGCTTGGTTAGTAGGGTCACAGTTCATCCCTTCTCATTAGGGATGCAATGCGCCCCTGATTGCCCAATAAGGGATGTAGTGCATCTGAGCCCTTTATACACCCATCTATTTACTTCATTTTGCATTCATAAATCTTAGGCATATGCAATCCACTCAAGCACTCAAGCATTCCTCAAACATTTGAGGCATTCGAAGAAGCTCTTTATTGAAGATCAAGGATTCAAGCATTCAAGCAATTGAAAGAGTTTATGCAAGATCTAGCATTTTCAAGATTCAAGATCTCCCTTCATACATTCAAGATCCTTTGTGACATCTTCTACATTCATCCTTCCATTCATTCCTAAGGTGAGTTTTAAGCACATGTATTCGTGAAGGTTTTGATTTACTTTGATTTTATTTCCCATGGTCTTTGGAGTTGAGTCAAGGCTATTGCATTTACATAGTTGATTGCATTCCAAATTCAAGAGCATCTTCATAGATTTACATTGCTTCATGTTAGATCTACTTATACTAATTGCTAGCATTCTCTATTTTCTATCTTAATTCAAGGTTGATTCCCAAACTAGGGTTTGACCCACGAAATCCCCCAACAACAATAACAAAAACTCTTTATTTTGTAGGTTGTGGATTCAGATACTCTTTTTCATTGAACTTTAGAGATTCAAAAATTGTTTTGTGTTTGGAGACATTTGAACAGGGATACACTGCATCCTTGCTACCTAAAGTTGTCCCTATTGAGAAAATTTGATTATGCCAAACAACCAAATGATTTCAAGGTTTTGTAGATCTCACAATTTCTAGACTAACTACTAGATTCAACATTTTTGGAGATCGTTTAACAACCCATTTATAAGTTTTTTATTTTATTTTGCAAGGTACATCATCTTTGCTTCACTATTTCAACACACTTTATACTTCAGCTTTACATTTCATCTCTACTTGCCTAAAACCCTCATAAGGTGGAGGTGAGGGAGAAGTAAGTCCAAATAATTCACCCTTCTACATTAGGTTACAAATTAATTCTCTCATTTGCATTAATTGAATCTGCATTATGAGGTGAATCTTGGTTTTCACCTTTCATTAATAGGTATGGTGGTTGATTTCATTTCCTCCTACACATTATTGGTGAACCAGGTATATTTTCCTCTCTTGTTTGGTTTTGGAGTTGGATTATTGCATTTCATTGACTATTCACCTTTATTATATAATTAGGTGGACACCTTCTTTTGATTTTGAGTTAGTTTGTTGCTTTTGGGTAGCTCACATCTACATTATGAAGCTCTTTTGGTGTATTGCCATCTTTATCAATATTCTTTTTCTTGCATATCTTTATAGTACTTATGACTTATATGAGAGTTTCTTGCATTTCATAGTGTTTATTAGAGGTGTTGATTAAGATGTCCAACCGCGATATACTTGTTAGATGGATATTTAGTTATTGTTGGTTCAAACACATGTAAACATACAGAGAGGTGGGGGTGGGGTGAATCAATATACTCACTAGTTTCAACTTTTTACTTTCTATCACACCTCACACTAGTATATAGGTTTGTGTTGAATATAAATTAACTAGTGAAAATTAATTAAAAAATAAAGAATCATGATCTTAGAAACACATAACACAATATTTATCTCGTGGAAACTATGATCTTTGTGTCGATCATCACAAAGCTTGTGCTCTCCTGAAGTGCACCTGATCAAGAGGTTATCTCTATTAAAATATTACAAAGACACTGATAGGTGCCACCTGGTTAAGGGGTTATGATAAGACCTATTAAAGTCTTTCCCTGTTAGGAGTAGCCTGGTTAAGTGACTTCTAAAAACAAGTTAATGTGTCATCCTATTAGGGGTTTTCATACAAAGAACTTGTTAGGGTCCACTATCGACAAGATTTACTATTGTAGAGATTAGTAAGCCACAGGGAATGATCCAAAAAACTAGCTACTACTCTTTACTTGAAAGTAGATCCTTCATTATCTCTTTTGACCCATCTAGAACTACACTCTACCCTCTTGGCTATGCAACTTCAAACATGATCAATTGTGCACATGGCTCTGCTAACTCCTACACACGATCACACTTGTGTTGTTTTGGCTCATTGGATTCTCCTCAACAAACTCACTAAATCCTAAGCCATGACTTATCTTTTTCACCTTTCTTTACACTTTGATATTGTGCTTAGTTCAACTCTCTTGGCTCTCTAGCTAATTGATCAACAATTGAACATATTCTCTTTGACTTGGTCTTCTTTCATAGTCACTTCTTGCTTTGTTTTGGAAATTGAAACCCTAGTCCATGAATTCAAAATTTGAACTCTCACCTTTACTTCTAGCACAACTTCTAATTGCAATAGTGTGCCACTCTTGTCAGATGTAGTGTGTTTGTACAAGAGTTACATGTGTCTTGTATCTTTGATGACTTGTTCTTGTTGGAAAGAATTCAAATTTGAACTCTTTTGATTGTTCCTCGATATGTGAACCCATCATAATTAAGTCCAACGATGAGTGCACTTCTATCCACTTCATAACATGGAAGTCACAGGTATTCCCACTACAACATTTGGGATTAAATTGTGACGATAATTTGCGACAGTGGTGTAATTTGTGGTGATTCTCATTTTTTTTCCAATTGTCCCTATTGCTGTTGCAATACCTACATTGGCGTCGTAATTGTGACGTTGGCATGATTATAAACAAAAAAAAGAAACACGACATTAATCATTCCCATTTGATTGATTGTGGAGAGTTGCATGTGAAAGATTGTGGAGAGCTCCGAACGAGGGTATAGAGAAGTTGTGAAAGAGTGTGGAGTGTGGAGATCTATGATTGCTTAGCTGTGCCCTTATTCTACATTTTGTTAACTTGGTATTTTTCTTATAATGCATTCTCCTCATTATTTAGCCTTTCTATTATTTCACACTATGAATATCTTCCTCCCTATATGAGATCATAAACTTAATAAAATGTTTTCTTGTTGTCCATGGTATCAAATGATCTTGACTATATTGTAATTATCTCCAGTTAATCTATGGATATGCTCTAGCTCTATGATTGTGTTTTCGTGCCATGCCCTTGTGATTTTTGTGCCCTTTCCCTTGCCCTTGCTACATACATATTCCAGAATCTAAATAATAAAACAATAAAACTCACTCAACCCATGCTAAGGGAATTACATCAAGATCCTACACAAAAATAATGCAGACTAGGAAAAGTGGATAGAGTTCACAAGAAATTAAAAAAAAACATATCATAGAAGATATTTTTAGAAAGAAACAAGCCATAACCTAGTTAAAATTGGTCTAGTTGCTGATTAACTAGGTTGATTGCAAATTTTTGTAGAACTGTCATTAGATTAGGTAAAATAAAAAAATTAATTAGTTGTTCCCAGCTAGCAAGATCAAATATAGTTTTCCAAGGTGATAAAATTGCATATGTAGATGCATCACTTCCATGCCAGGCATGAAGCACATTCCCTAATTTATAACAAATGGTTGGATATAAAGGCTCCATACACTGGCCTAACAATGGAAGCCAAGGATGTAACCATGCATGTATTCACATTATTTATATTTTCCAAAATCCAAATAATGAAACAATAAAACTCACTCAACCCATGCTAAGTGACTTACCTCAAGATCCTACACAAAAATAATACAAACTAGGAAAAATGGACAGAGTTTGCAAAAAATTTGACAAAAAAATATCATAGAAGATATTTTTAGAATGAAACAAGCCATAACCTAGTTAAATTGGTGTAGTTTCTAATTAGCTAGGTTGATTACAAATTCATGTATAACTGTCATCAGATTAGGTATAATAAAACAAACAATCAATTGTTCCCAGCTAGTAGGATCAAATACAATTTTTCAAGGTGATATAATTTCATATGTAGATCCATCACTTGCATGCCAAACATGAAGCACATTCCCCAATTTATAATGAATGGTTGGATATAAAGGCTCCATATGTTGGCCCAACAATGAAAGACAAGGATGTAACCATGCATGTATTAGCACAATCTCCCTACGAGGATCCCAAGTATCTACTATTGGAATGTTCTAAATGGGAAGAGTACTTCTGAGGGGGGGGGGGGGGGGGGGGGGGTGGGGGGTGAATCATAAGTGCCAATTTTTATCCTTTCAAACCCTTATTAACACATAACTGAAAGTGATGTACATGCATGTAAACATATAAGCAAACATGAAAATGAAAGCATGCATCAACACATAACACAAAAATTTGGTAACCCAAAAACCCTCCTGGAATAAGAAGGTAAAATTTGGGTGGGGATGACACCCACAAAAATCATTGCAACAATCAATATTCAACCACTTCTGATGGTCTGCCCTATGAAAGGCCTGCCCTATTAAAGGCTTTACACTATGTCAATAGTGACCTGGTTAGAGGATTTACAAACACTTACATGAAGTGTCACCCTTTTAAAGGATTTACATTAGGTTGTTAAACCTACCTAATACATAGGATTTTCAAGACCTTCTCCAAAGGTTCTCCTACCTAGATGTTAAGCTAACCTATCAACACAGGATTTCAACCTCTAATACAATTGTGAGAAAGTATTATAACATTTGACCTGATTGAATGCAATCTCAAATTTTTGGGTTCATGTACTAGATTTTCTCTTCTCATTCTAATCCTTGCTTGATCTGATCTCTGTATGTGTTCCTTGTCCCTTGTACTATTCTGATCAACTAGATATGAAATTGCTGCTCTGTTCCTCTAAGTCTTTTCCTCTTCACACTGAAATTTTGCTATCGTCTCCCCATAACACTATTCTCTCTTACACATGCAATGGGTTCTTGACCTCCTTATAAAGAATACGAAGACTTAGGGTTAGGTATGAATCTACGATCCATATTGAACCCCAAATTCCCACTCATACCTTGAATTTTTCTCATTGGTTACATGCCTTCTCCATTTTTCTGATTGGTTGCATGAAAATTTAATAGGGAATGTAAATGATTCATCCTTATCTTTTTTCTCCTTCGAACTCTAAGTCGTCTCTAAAAATGGTTTAAATCTTAGTTTGTGAAAGCACAAACTCTTATGCTAATCCTGAGTTACTCAACGCTCATTACATTATTGATGCTCGGCATGAATTGATTTCTAGATTGCTCAACATCTATTACTTTCGTAGTTTTCTTGACACCTGTTAGACATTATATTGCTTGGCACATGTATGTTTTGTATTTCTTGGCACTTGAACATTTCCTGGATCACTCAGCACATACTACGTTCTGACTTGCTTGGCACCAACTGTGGCTTGGCACCTATTGAAATTCTGGCTCAACATACATTGTCAAGACTGTTCTTTTGACCAACAATCTCCCCCTTTGACATGAGAGTCAAAAACACTTCACTAAGTATTTGTGAACTAACCTTATTGAGTACATTCTTTATTCGCTTGTCATTCACGTAGGATTTCAAAAAGTTTTGTAAGTAACAATATACCTTATGAATCCCCTTGAGTTGATTATGCCTTGTCCATTTTTGAGACTAAAATTCTGTGCTAATGTGCCTAATCCTCTTTGTCCTTTGTCTCATTTCTGCATTCTGAGCCTGTGTGTTGTATTTGATTTGTATGAAGTTCAAAATTTTACATCTCCCCCTTTCTCCTTTATTACTTGACATCTCCCTTTTTGGCTATTTACAAACTTTCCAGTTTATCCTCAAAATGTAAGAATGTAATAAAAAATGATTCAAAATTTGGTCATATCTACATATATACATATCTCCTCCTTACTTTATCTCCCCCTTTTTGACACTGATGTCAAAGGGTTCTATGGAGTAATACCATGCTTGGCCAAAAAAGTACTATTTACCTCTATGAGTATCTTCAGAGCTGCATCCCAATTTTCTAGTGCAATGTCCAATGACTTATGCTAGATGACAACCTATGTTGCTAGATGTACAAGTCCATCTGAGGTAGAAAGATTTGAATCTTTCTTGAGGACTATTTCTGCATACATTTTCTCCTTATGGAGTACCTCCAAGTGAGGGGTTATAGAGGACTGAATTTGCATCAACTTGGCTTTTGTATTTGCCTCTAGTGTTAATACAACTAATTCTCTTCGAGTGTGAAGCATTTGAGTAAAATGCTTCTCACTTTGAGCTGGATTGGTGGGGAGTTACATACTAGAAATCTTTAGATTTCTCTCCAAGCTCATTATTTTCTGGCTAGTCTCCTGTGTGAAGTTGGAAAATCACACAACTTGTTGTATAGGGAGAATATATTCCCAAGTTCAAATTTGACTTTATCTAATATCTTAGCCAGTTCAACTTGTGATAGTGCTATATCACCAGATATTTTCTTGTTTAATTTTCCTTGGAACTTCCTTTCTGACCATTCCATTAATTTTGCATTTGTATCATGGTCTTCATTTGTCACCTGGTCAACTATGTCAGATAGTTGCTCTACTATTGACCTTGATTCATTAGGTTTCTGCAAGCTGAAGGCATCCATGACGATGTCCTTTATCTCATTCAGTACTTGCCTATATTGATACTTTTTTCTCAATACCTCTTGTCTTCTTCTTCTATCCAGTGCATTCTGTATTTTATTGATTTTCTCCTCAGTGAGAGTACTGGATTCATAGTAAGGTATTGCGATTTCCTCATCAAGCTCAGGAATTCCATAATGAAGTTTCCTGGCTACTTTTGTTGAGCTTGAGCTTGGTGTTCTACTTTGCAATGCTAGTGTTTCAGTGCTTAGCTTTTGAAGAGTTTGAGTGGGGGTACCTATTTTTGGTAATTCAACCAAAGTTTGTATTGCAGATTGCTCCTCATCTCTTGTCTCTTCCTTCTCTTCAGCTTGTTTCTCCTTTTCACTATCAATTGCTGGGGGTGTGCTTGTTGGCTGTTCTATTTTCTCTTTGTCTTCCCTTGCTGCTGCACTCAGCACTTGAAGTGCATTTGTGACCTATTTTGGTGGAGATGGTGGAGGAATGAATAGGATTCCAGTAGTTTGTATGGTCAAAGGTGGTTCTTGTGTTTGCACCTTGAATTCCTTTGATTTTACTATTTCTTTTTGCAACTCATCAACACTGACCAGTATTGGGCTTGAACATAATCTAGCTACTTGTGTTGATTGGTCAAGGATCTTTGCTAGATCCTCTACAATTAATAGATTGATGTTTTGACCAGAAGTGTCAATAACATCCTTAATCTTGATTATCTCTACAAGTGTGATGGTGGTATGAGGAGGGCTAGGAGGTGATAGTTGTGTGTCTTGCACACTTTGCTCTTGCTGCTCATCTATCTCCTTTTCTTCCTCTTTCTTCTCTTTATTCTTCTCTTCATCTTTCTTCTCTTCTTCCACTTTCTTCTCTTCCTTAGCCTTCTTCTCTCCTTCCTTCTTATCTTCCTCCTTCCATATTTCTTTTATTTCCTTTTTCTTGGCATTTTCTTCTACCTTGTATTCCTCATCAAATACATCATCAATTTTCTTGTATATTATTTTCCACAATCTTGTGGATTTGCTGACTACATCTTCAATTTTATTCTGCAAAATATTGAATGCCCTATACTTTGGAGTAAACCTATTATTGTGCCTCTTGACTACATTAGTCACTTGACCCTTAGTCAAATCAGGCAACAGTCTAGCTAGAGTAGACTCCCTTATTTCTTTTTCCATTTTCAAGCAAAAATACCATTTGTCTTCTACTATTTTGTACAACTCCTTGGGCATTGAGCTATCTAGCTTCGAGGTGTGTGCTTGTACTCAACCATCATAGCATACACAAATTCCTCTATTTCATTTTGCTCCTCCTTAGCGAGCTTATTAAAATCTAAATTCTTTACATCTTTCAAGTCATCATTTCTAATCTTTGTACACAATTTATCTGTGGCAGACTTGGGTGGATGACTTACCACTTTAAATTAACTATTATACAACTTTGTCCTTTCTTCATCTGAGTTAGGTTGAGCTACATATTTTCTTCTCTTTCTTGGCTCCTCATCAGTCTCCTTGGTAGTTTTCTTTTTCTTTTTCGCCTCGTCTTTGGATTTTTCTGTTGTAGCTCTGGTGGTGGCTCTAGTAGTAGGCTTCTTATGTGTAGCTTTTGCCACTTTCTTTACTTTAGGTTGAGGAGTAGGTGGAGTTTTACCCTTCCTCTTGGTGACTTTAGTTCTGATAGGTGCTTCCTTAGCTTCTTCTTCCTTGGCACCTTCCTCTTCATCTTCACCTAAGCCTTGTGTTAATTGTAGAGGCTCATCTTCTTCATTATCATCCTCTACTTCATCTGCTTCCTCTTCATCTACTATGCCTGCTTCTTTAGCTCCCAATTTTTTCTTGAGCTTTCATATCATTTTTTCTTTCTTCTTGACTACAGTGGCCATTTTAAGGTCTATGACCACTCTAGATTTAATAATGTTATAGGTTCCAAAATGTTTTGTAGTCTTATCAACTTCCTCTGCAAGTAGAGCTATTATTGCTACCGAGGCTTGATCAACATCAAGTTCATAAGCTAGTGGCCTAAGCCATCTCACTCTAGGTATGATTTCCTATATATAAGTGTACTTAATGTCCACAAGAAAACAAATATCCTTTTCATTTTTCTCAACCAGTGAGACTGGTATCCTCATTCTTTGTTTCATGGACTTCTTGAAGTCCTCAAAATAGCTAGTCATTTATGCATCAAAATTATCACCCATCTTCTCAATGAATCCATTTATTTGGTCAAAAATGGTTTTATTTGGATCCAATCTCACCTTGCTTTCCGAAGGGAATTCTTTCATAATATAGAAAAACATACAAATCAAAACTGAGTCAAATTTGCATTCAGGTCCCTTAGACTTCCTTACAACTTCGAAATTCTCATTGATGTACTGTAACATGATCTCTGCAAGATCATATGTATGATCTTTCTTCACCAATTTATAGGCAACATCCACTGCTATACATGGTACACTGTTTAGTCTGCTTGACTGGTAGAATTTGTGTGATATGACTCACACAACAAAATCTAGTAGGGGTTCTGTGATGGTGTCTATTGTCATTCCCCTGTTGTTCCATTTTTCACCTGTATTCTTCTCTATGGCTTCCTTTTTGTCACTCCTCGGGGTCTTTGGCCAATCTAGGGTTGGAATACAAGTAACCCTATGGACAGTTTTCTTTGTAAACTTCACTGGCCCTGTCTCTAACCAAAAAGCTCCATCATGGATTCTGCTCAACACTATGCATATCCATCCTATCTTAAAAATAATAGGGAAAACTAGGGCTTTGGTCAGACCCTTCTTCTCAACTATGGAGAATTTGTCTTTAAGTTTTCCATTATCACACAATTTATCAAATGCATTAAAAATCTCCAAATCTCCTATGGCTCCAACTTTACAGTCGAACACCTTGAACCATGACAACATTATCAGGAATTATGGATAGGGCACCAGTAGGATCATTCTTATAAGTGACTTCAAGGATGGGTCTAAACTTTAGTTGTTTGACTTCGTTATTGACTAGTTGAGTTTCATGACTTTCCTTCTCCTTGGTAGATTTTGACCTAGATGCCATTGTTTACCAAATTAGGGTTTAAAATTGAATGAACTTTTGAACTCTACGTAGCTTAGCACTCGAATGAAATACCTATGAATTGATGAACTAGAGTTGAATTGCTATTGGAACCACTGTAAATCACTGTTTGATGACTGTAGAATCACCTTTTCACTCTGCTTGACTTTACTTCATGTTCAAATGATTAAAAAATGAATAATTTTTACCTTTATTAGGTTCAAAAACCTTGCATTTATTGCACTTGTGATTATAGCTATACACTCAGCTTCCAAAGATTTTATCAGCTCGGCTTCCACTAAAGTTCATCTAGTCAGCATCTACTGTCTTATTTCACTTGTCATCAACTAGACTTTTCAACGCTTGACAATCACTAACATGTCTTACTTGGCATCCACTAGTTTGTTCAACTCGACATATACTAGAGTTTCACTTGACAACCAAAGGTAGCTTTAGCATCATCTTCTAACTTTTAACTTGACATCTTTTCTCATGCATATTTCTTCTTTGCAGTACTTCTATTTTTTTCGTGGGCTAATGTATGATACATCTTTATATGTATCAGCCCTGTGTATCTGTCTTGTGCATAATTGAATGAGATGTGATCACTTGACCTCTTGGGTGAAGTGATCTCTCCATTTGATGTGCTATATTCACCTTTCTTCTTCCATGTCTTGTTCATCTGTCCTCTTATTTGTTCAACATCAATCTTCTCTTTTTATTTGTTGACTTCAATCTTTGGAGCTTTTGACTTTGTAGGACAATTTCTACTGATATGACTAGTCTTCAAGCAACTAAAACATGTAATTTGGTTTAGCCACTTGCTGTAACTTCCCTTGAATGTGTCCTTATGCAATTTTTAGGAATGTGTCCATACTCTTGACAATAGTAACAGCTATACCTGGTATTGTAATCCCAATTATAGTGATGCACATGATCGATTCCTCTTGCAGGCTGATTAAGAGTCCACATAGGCTTTGATGTACATTCAAATGCTCTATGTCCATACTTTTTGTAGTTTTAGTAGTGACCTTCAAATCTTGGTGTCCTCATGGTCTTGGTTCTGTAGTCTTGTGCTGAATATCCTTGTGTTTTGCATTTTTGACAAAAGTTTGCATTTGTAGGCTTATCATGTTGATGACTATTCTTGCTTTTGTACATGTTAGAGGTATGTCCCTTTTTACCACAAAAATGACAAGTAGGTTTAGTGTTCTTACCTTTTTTTATTCTTTTTTCTGCAGCCTTGGATGATTCTTCTTGTTCAGTGCTAATGTAGCCAAGTCCTGAAGTATCATTACTAGCCCTTGGTGATTTCAACAATTGCTCAAAGTACTTGATGGCCTCATTGGGTTTTTTGTAAATTTTTTCTATTTCCTTTTCTCTCTTCAATTCATTCTGCAATTTTTCATTCCGCATCTTCAAGGTGGAGGTCTCAATGTCCTTCATGTTCAACTCATGATGAACATTCATCATCTGGCTTAAGGTGTCGAGCTGCATGTTTGAGATCTTTTCAAATTCAATTGTCTTCTCTTCTATCCTATTGATGAGATTTCTCTTTCCATCTTCTATCATGGCCTTTTCTTCAATAGCTCTTTTCTTTTGTTTAGTCACTTCACAAAGTATTATGGCTTGTGATTCTTGTTCAAGCTTGAGTAATTTGATTTCTTTAGCTTGTGCTCTATTTTTCTCCATTAATTCTTCTATTGTTGTATCAAATTCCTTGGAATCTCCATTGGAAAACACTTGTGTGGTGTCAATATCCTTGTAGTGTATGTCATTTTCAGCTATGGCTATCTCCTTCCTTCTTTTCAAGGATTTTCTCAGTTCCTTCCTGGTTTCCTCTACTTTGTGTAGTGCTAGTTGCACATCAATCACCTGATTGTCAATGATCTTCCCAAGTTTGAAGACTTCCATCTTATGACCTTTTTCTCCAAGCTATTAGGCTTCTCCTTGTGAGAACCAAAGCTTTGATACCAGTTGTTGGAATGTTATAAATGGGAAGAGTACTTCTGAGAGGGGGGGGGTGTGAATTAGAAGTACCAATTTTTATCCTTTCAAACCCTTATTAATACATAATTGAAAGTGATGTACATGCATGTAAACATATATGCAAACATGAAAATGAAAGTATGCATCAACACATAACACAAAAATTTGGTAACCCAAAAACCCTCCAGGAATAAGAAGGTAAAACTGGGGTGGGGATAACACCCACAAAAATCACTATAGCAATCAATATTCAACCACTTCTGATGGTTTGCCCTGTTAAAGGCTTTACACTATGTCAATAGTGACTTGGTTAGAAGATTTTAAAAAGCTTACATGAAGTGTCACCCTATTAAAGGATTTACATTAGGTTTTTAAACCCACCTAATACATAGGATTTTCAAGACATTCTCCAAAGGTTCTCCTACCTAGTTGTTAAGCTAACCTATCAACATAGGATTTCAACCTCTAATACAATTGTGAGAAAGTATTAGAACATTTGATATGATTGAATGCAATCTCAAATTGCTGGGTTCAGGTACTAGATGTGCTCTTCTCATTCTGATCCTTGCTTGATATGATCTCTATATGTGTTCCTTGTCCCTTGTACTATTCTGATCAGCTGGATATGAAATTGCTACTCTATTCCTCTAAGTCTTTTCCTCTTCACATTGAAATTTTGCTATAATTTCCCCATAAAACTGTTCTCTCTTACACATGCAATGGGTTCTTGACCTCCTTATAAAGAATACGAAGACTTAGGGTTAGGTATGAATCTATGATCCATATTGAATCTCAAATTCCCACTCATACCTTGGATTTTTCTCATTGGTTGCATGCCTTCTCCATTTTTTTGATTGGTTGCATGCAAATTTCATAGGGAATGTATTCATCCTTATCCTTTTTCTCCTTTGAAATCTCTCTAAGTTGGCTCCAAAAATGGTTTACATCTTAGTTTTTGAAAGCAAAAACTCTAATGCTGATCCTGAGTTACTCGACACTCATTACATTACTGATGCTTGACATGAACTGATTCCTAGATTGCTCGACATCTATTACTTTCTTGGTTTTCTTGGCACCTATTAAACACTGTATTGCTGAGCACATGTATGTTCTGTATTGCTCGGCATCTAAACATTTCCTAGATCACTTGGCACATACTACATTCTGACTTGCTCGACACTAACTGTGGCTCGAAACCTATTAAAATTTTGGCTTGGCATACATTGTGTACTCGGAATATATAGTGAAAATGGTTAAGTGTGTTAAAACTCAAATGTCAAGACTATTCTTTTGACCAACATCTACTGTTGCTATTAATTTGGGCATCACTATATGATCCAAAATGTTATGAAGTATTGAAGCCAGTAGTAACTTCTCCCATGTCTCTAGAAAATGTAGCATATGTTCAGGGTCCCTTGGCTCCTAGGAAGTTGTAGTAGTTATTCTCACTATTGGAAGAATACCTTTAGTGAAGAGTTGAGTGTAAGGAGTTGAAGAAGCAAGTTTTGTTTCTGTATAAATGCCATAATCACGAGGCTCATTCCCTTGTAGAAGCCTTTACCACAATGACATTACCTCTAAACCATGCAAAGGATGTTGAAGTGGTCCGAACCTTGAAACACTCTTATAAGCAATGACAAAGCAAATGTAGATGTAATACATGACAAACTGCACAATTTGTAGTCCTGTCAATATTTGGACTATAAATTCTCAAAGAAACTTGCAAGTGATTACAATGTCATAGTACCTACCACAACACTTTCCTAGATTCTATCTAGTGCTCCCATAATATCCTCTATGTTGCCTAGCTGTTGGTTCATCCTTGCAGTCTCTTTCTAAAGCCACTCCTTCTCCTTTAGGTATATTGCCTCAGACTCTCTCTTGTGCCTTAAATTGTAATCAAACTTCTGAATATCTGCCTCTACCATATCTAAAATCAACTTCACATTGTATTGTAACTTTGGCATAGGTTTTTGATCCTCGATAGCTTTCATTTCTATTTTCACAATTTAAGTAAATAGGGAAGAGAATGTGTATGGCTTGTGATCATTTTGATCATTTGAGTTTGTTTTGAGATATGTTACTTGGATAGACTTTAGTATAGAATTTAATAGAGAAAATTAGCTGATTTTTTTTTTAGATATGTCAGTTAGACTTTAGCATTGGTTTTAATAGAAAAAAATAGTTGGTTAATGGAAAGGAGAATTAATTAAATTTTTTAATGATAAATAACATTATTAATATAATTAGTAATGTAAAATCTTTACATATAGATTTTAGTATGCTTTTAATAGAATTAATTCCTTGTGTAATGGGTAGGAAAATTAATAATTTATTTCATATCAATAAAAATAAAAATAAAAATAATCTATTATTTTATAATAATAATCAATTCATCTTTTATATGTGAGCACATGTCAATATGTATCTATGTGTGTGCGTGTACATTTCTTATATTCATTTACTTATTGGCCCACAATCTATTAATCTTTCTTTGATTTGTAATCAAAGATAGTGACAAAGACATGCCATTGAGAACCTTCCATCCATCTAAATGATTTAGACCTACATATCATTCTTATCCATTAGATGTCAACCATAAAGTTTACTAGTCCAATAATCCACATTCAATTAAGAGTTAGCATGTATCATTTAATTGAAATGCTAAAACAAAGAAAAAGAAACATTAAAAATATCATGAAAGACTCTCTCAAGGGAAAATGGAGATTAAAAGTCAAGTGTAAGTTCTAGAATCTCTTGTACCAACTACTATTTTGGAAGATTTAAATGTGTTCACAAAGATCCAAAGTTAGACAAGAGTAGACCTACTTGCATAACTTGATTCAGTGAGAGAGGAATGTGGATATTAGTGTGGGATTAGTGATTAAATTAGAGAGACAAATAATTGAATAGAAAAATATTCACATAGTCCCATCAAGGGAGAGAAATTTGCAAGCTTTGCATAGCTTACGCCATGCATCAATCATGGCAGATAAACACATTGAGAAAACTAAAATTGAGAAACACAAGCACACTGAGACACTCACACAAAGAATTTCCAACACAAAAATCTCTGATGATTTTATGAATGACTTGCACATTGAAAATCTCCACACATGGTTCATACAACAATAGAATCAAATAAGACCTTCCTCGAGAATACAAGAAGGAATCAAATAATTTATTTCCTCAAATGATGAAATGTGTGAGCGCATATGAATGGGAGAAAGATAATCCAAATAAGTAATCAATATGAAATGAGAGTTGTGTTGATGTGATATATGTAGATATAAATGGAGCATATTTATAGGGGTGAGGAGGGATCATTGGGTGAGAAATATGAAGAAGAAAGAGTGATAAAATAGATCAAATATATTTCATCTTTATATCAAGTTTTCCAACTTACTTATTGGGAATCACAAAAACAACATATATTTACAACATAAAGTACTCAAATGATATCATATGGTCAAATTGTATCTATATATTAGGTGCCCTACAACCCATAGACACAATTTAGTGTAGTTCACTGAAGAAAGACACGGTGATTTTAATGCAATTCAGTGAAGAAATACCCTATTCAATAATTCTACCATCTTCAAAAAAATATGTGGACATATAAGTAGTAAGTACAATATGTCCAATATTTTTGCATATATGCACATTAATTAGACCAAAATTTTCTTTCAAAACCATATGTGCAGATATAAACATTAAGGACATGTCCAATATTTTTGCAGATATACACAGTAATTACACCAAATTTTTCTTTCAAAACCATATGTGCAGATATAAATAGTATGTACAACATGTCCAATATTTTTGCAAATGTACATATTAATTACACCAAATTTTTCTTTCAAAACCATATGTGAAGATATAAACATTAAGTACAACATGTCCAATATTTTTGTAGATATATAGATTAATTACACCAAATTTTTCTTTCAAAATCATATGTGCAGATATAAACATTACGTACATTTCCAATATTTTTGTAGATATCCACATTAATTACACCAATTTTTTCTTTCAAAACCATATGTGCATATATAAACATTAAGTACAACATGTCTAATATTTTTGTAGATATACTCATTAATTACACCAAATTTTTGTTTCAGAACCATATGTATATATATAAACATTTAGTACAACCAACTCAATAAAGGTACAAGAATAAGTTATTCTCATGAAGAAGGCTCATGTCAGATAATACAAGGGAATTTGATCAAAATAGGGAGACAATCACTACTTTTTTTTGTCTAACTTTAAAAGAGAAGGTGATGACAAATATTATTGTCCTTGCAAGAGTTATAAAAACCTAAAGACAAGAAGAATCAAAATCAAAACAGCTAAGAGACATTATAGGGAGAATGGTCACATTGAAGGAGGGTTTGATTATCATCCATTGGTAAGTTATTTATTATATTATTTTCACAATTAATATACATATGAACCATGGAACAAAGGTTTGATTATTATCATTTTTATATAGGTTGATCTCTCTAGGGTAGTATGTGATATAGACCACCACATCTTAGAAGAACATGGAGGTGTGAATATGAACATGGAGGTGTGCTTATCGAGGGAGAAGATTATGATCCCATGGAAGATGATGATCATGTGCCAGAAAATATATTTGAAGATAATGGTATGATTGGATCGATCCATGACACATTTGGTACTAGTGTTTCTTTAGCTACTGATGATGATGATTATTATGATGAGGATGACATTGAGGTTGTCCATGATATACCTCTACTTGAGAAGGAAAACACAACCCTTTACAAAGGATCCCAATCAACTCTTCTCTCTGTTGTATTGTTGTTGGTGAATTTGAAGGTTATGAATGGTTTATCCAACATAACAATGTTACACATGCTAAGGTTTTTCATATACATCATTATAGTCTATAAAAGGTAAAATATGTACCATTAAGATTGTTTGTACTGACAAATTATATTTTTTGCTATAGATTGATAGGTTATTATTTGTTACCACCATCAAATATTCTCCCTTCCTCATACCTAGAATTATGTGCCACTATGAAACATATTGGCTTGAAGTATCAAGCAATAGATTGATGAAGGGTGCTCCCCTTAAAACCATAAACTCATAACAGAGACAAAGAAATAACAGCAAATGTGAGAACAAAATATGAATTTCTTATTTGCGTCGCAAATGCAAAATTACAGAATTCACAAGTGCATAATGCTAACCCACATGAGCGCCTTCATTATAGTAATCTACAAGACTAAGCTATGAACTACTACCCAGAGCTATCCTAAACAATGTTTAGACCTTTCTTAAATAGGTAATTTTATGTCATCTAGGAAGGTTCTAGACATTGAAACTTAATAGCTAGGGCCGATAGACCCTAACAATACATATAGAGTCAACCAAATACATCTTTGACAATTCTTTTAGATATTTTTGGTAGCCCAAATTTGAAAGGCCATAACTCACAAACCGTTGAGCTAATTGGCTATTATAACCACTTTTTTGCTAGCTCTTGATCTGCAAGCTCAAAACAATGGAAGCACCCTTCCATTGAGGTTTTAGACCTCATCCAGGCACTCTAAGGCCTCTAATGGTGAGCCTAAATATTTTTCTTCAAAAATTTTCACCAAAAATCTATACCTAAGCTAAAGTAATGGGATTTTTATGGTAGCCTTATAATTGTTAGTCCTTAGATAGTTTTGATATTTGAGTGTCAACACACTTAATCACTTTTTGTATTGAAGTTGAGTACACTATGTATGCCAAGCCATAGTGTGTGCTAAGTTAGTATTTCAACAAGTGTTGAGTGACTTCAAGTGCCGAGTAGTATATAAGTGTCGAGTGGCATATAGGTGCCGAGTCACAGTTGATGCCGAGCAAGTTAGAATGTAGTATATGCTGAGTGAGCCAGAATCAATTATGTGTCAAGTAACATAGAGTGTAGTTGGTGCCAAGCAATATCAGATAGTATGTGTCGAGCACCAGTAGTCCAGTATGTGCCGAGTAACACAGAATCAACATATGAGTTTGTGCCCTCACAAACTCAGATGTAAACCAATTTTGGAGCTGACATAGAGAGATTTTGAAAAGGAAAAAGGATAAGGATGAATCATTTACATTCCCTATGCGATCTGCATGCAACCAATTAGAAAAATGGAGAGGCATGCAATCAATGAGAAAAATGCAAGGTATGAGCGAGAATTTGAGATTCAATATGGATCATAGATCCATACCTAACCCTAAGTCTTCACAATCTTTAAAAGGAGGTCAAAAACTCAATTAAGTATGTGGATGAGAATAGTGTATGGGGAGATTATAGTGAAATTTTAGTGTGAAGAAGGTAAGACTTAGAGGAACAGAGTAGCAATTTCATATCCAGTTGATCAGAACAACACAAGGGACAAGGAACACGATCAAATATCAAATATCAGAGGATCAAGGTCAGAATGAGCAAAACAAGTGCTTGAAATCAGCAATTGAAGATTATATGCAATCAGGTCAAAGATTCCTAATACTTTCTTGTCATTATATTAGATACTAGAATCCTATATTGATAGGTTAGCTTAACAGCTAAGTAGGAGAACTTTGGAGAAGGTAATTGAAAATCCTATGTATTAGGTGGGTTTAGTAGCCTATTGTAAATCTTTTAATAGGGTGAAACTTCATGTAAAGTGTTTTTAAATCCTCTAACTAGGTCACTATTAGCACAGTGTAAAGCTTTTAACAGGGTAGGCCTTTCACAGGGCACACCATCAGAAGTGGCTGAACATTTATTGCTACAGTAATTTTTGTGGGTATCATCTCCACCCTAGTTTTACCTTCTTATTCTTGGAGGGTTTCTAGGTTACCAAATTTGGTGTTATTTGTTATTGCATGTGATTTACTTTATGTTCATTTATATGTTTACTTACATGCAATTTGCTTTCTAGTTATATATTTAAATGATTAAAAAGGGTTAAAAGTATTGTACTTCTGATTCACCCTCCCCTCTTAGAAGTACTCTTCCCATCTTTGAACATTCCAAAAATTGGTATTAGAGCTTAGGTTCTCACATGGAGAAGCCTAACAACTTAGAGAAAAGGTTTGAGGATGGAAGTCTTCAAAATTGGGAAGATCATAGACAATCAAGTGATTGATGTGCACCAAGCTCTAAAGTGGAAGAAGCCAGAGAAGAGTTGAGAAATCCTTAAAAAGAAGGAAGGAGATAGCCATAGCTGAAAATGACATACACTACAAGGGGATTGATACCACACAAGTGTTTTCCAATGGAGATTCCAAATAATTTGATGTAGCAATGGCATAACTAATGGAGAAAAATAGAGCACAAGTTGAAGAAATCAGATTGCTCAAGCTTGAACAAGAATCACAAGCCATAATGCATTGTGAAGTGACTAGAAAAAAGAAGAGAGCCATTGAAGATAAGGCCATAATTGAAGATGGCAAAAGAAATCTCACCAATAGACTAGAGGAGAAGACAATTGAGTTTGAAAAGATTTCAAACATGTAGCTAGACACCTTAAGTTAGATGATGAATGCTCATCATGAGCTAAACATGAAGGACATTGAGATCTCTACTTTGAAGATGTAGAATGAACAATTTTAGAATGAATTAAAGAGAGAAAAGGAGATAGCAAAAGGCTACAACAAACCTAATGAGGCTATCAAGTATTTTGAGCAATTACTGAAATTACCAAGGGTTAATAATGACACTTTAGGACTTGGCTACACTAGCACTGAACAAGGAGAATCATTCAAGATTGTAGAAGTAAGGAGCAAAAAAGGTAAGAATACTAAACCTACTTGTCATTTCTATGGTAAAAAGGGGCATACCTCTAATGTGTACAGGAGCAAGAACAATCATCAGCATAATAAGCCCACCAATGCAAACTTTTGTTATAAGTGTAGAAAGTAGGGACATTAAGCACATGAATGTAGAACAAAGATTATGAGGACACCAAGATTTGAAGGTCACTGCTACAACTGCCGAAAATATGGACATAGAGCATTTGAATGCAAATCAAAGCCTATATGGACACCTAATCAGCCTGCAAGAGAAACCAATCATACACATCACTACAACTAGGATTACAACACTAGGTATAGTTATCACTATTGTTAGGAGTATGGAAAAATCCCTAAGAATTTCATAAGAACACATTTTAAAGGAAGTTATAGTAGATGGTTAAGCCAAACTACATGTTTTAGTTGCTTGAAGATTGGTCATATCAACAAGAATTGCCCAACAAAGTCAAGAGCACTGTTACCACATTTTGTTTGCCCCGCCAAATTTCAAAATTTGAATGCTACCCCGTCCAACGGTCACCTCCCCGATTACTAATATTTTAATACCCACGAAGATATCAAAATTACCTAAATTCTGAACCTTATGATATTTTTATGCCTCGCAATTTCTTCGCTGTCAGATCAGGGCCGATAAATGGTTGTCACCATCTCGCTATGATGAAGTTGTGTGAGGGTTATGATGGTGACGTAGCGACAGGGCACCACGTGTTCGGTGGGTCCAACTTGCAGGGTAGAGGATGGCGTGGGTCAAAAAAGTTTTGCGGCGCCGTAGGCGCTATGTCACTATCACACGTTGGCCCAAAAATTTCCATGGCGACATAACGCTCGTCAGAAAAGATGTGCTGACGACGATGAGTCAGCATGTTCAGTGGCAAGGTTTGGCAGGCCGAAGAAGATAACGATGAGGTTTTAGGCAAGCGGTTGGGTTACGTACTTCATCTGCCCAGTTGGTAGAATCCAGTGTCATGACGGCGAATCAGAGGGAACCACGTGCGTCAGATCTTCAGTTCTGCCAACACAGTCAAGAGGCAAGTCTTTATGATTGTCAAATATACAGAGATCAACGACTGTCGCCATATCACTATGATGAAGATGTGCGATCTTTACCATAGCGACGTAGCGACAGGGCACCACATGTCCTGGTGGGACCATATTTCATCCTGCCATTGTAGTAAGGGATTAAATGACCGACGAACCAATAGGGAAGTGCCACATGTACCATGGGCCCAATGAATTACGAGGGAGGAAGGTTATAGGAAGGTGGGTCTTCGTGACTGTTAGAACAGAGAGGATCAACGACTGTCGCCATATCGCCATGGTGAAGATGTGCGATCTTTACCATAGCGATAGGTCGCCACATGTCAGTGGGGCCAAGTCTCGCTAGGGTGTGATTACTGAGGTATTTCCAGGTGTCAGTTGGATACGATAGTAGTTGCAGAGGTGGCGCCAAATATGATGGGCTTGAGGTAAGGACAGCATGGAGTATGACGAGTCTTCATGATAGTCGGATCTAGGCCGATCGATGGTCATCGCCACCTCACTATGGGTAAGTCGCTCGAGGTTTATGTTGGCGACATAGCGCCTTGTTGACACGTGTCTCGCTGGTCTGGTCAGAAAGGACAGTCGGTGGCTGGCGGTTAATGTAATCATCACAGTTAATATGAATATCTGCAAGGGTGGCACGGTTAGTCTAATGACAGAAGGTCAACCACGAAAGACTTCCCCAAGTGGCAGAACGAAGAGAGGTGATTGGCCTGCACAACCTAGCTGGCTCGTATAGCCTATTTGACTTGTTTCAACCCTATTGATTCATGAACCAGGAAGCAAAGGTGATCAGGGTTATCTTGTGATCTGATTTCACGATCAATTCTGACCTACCTGAAATGAATGCAAGGCATAGGGAAAAACTCCACCATCTCATTCAATCCATTTACTATGTCAGGATCATTCATTGGCGCCGCTTCTGTCTACTTGAGGCATTCCTTCAGTCAAAAATCTGATTTTGTACTTGAGAACCATGCTCGAGTGTGATCTTTGATCAGATATTTTGGGGTTCAATGGCAGTAGTTGAGCAGTTAATATCGAATCATTTCCCTCAGTTATGCCTAAACTATAAAGGCAATTTTGTAATCTTTTCCAAAGGTTGAGTCTTTCTGATTTGTCTGATATTGCTCTGCAACTCTCAGTGTAACATTCCCTGTGCCTTTGAACCGAATGATTCTCTGTTTTATCTCCTTCAGCCATTGATGTGTATGTGCACCCCTTTTGCCTCTCATTGGTGTATTGTCGAGATTTGTAACCTGCATACTGTATCTGTTCCTTGCCTACTGGATAATATATAAGTGAGATTCCTCTTTCTTTGTGTTATTCAGTTGTGCTTCTTGATCTGCATGAGGTTATTAGATCAAAACAAGCCTGTATGTATATATCCTTAGTTTCATTCTGGTTCAATAGTGCATATATGGGCAGAAATGGGTATGAACACTCTATTTTGGTGCATCACCTCCATAGTTTAGGTAGGGTAGATTTGTTTTCTACATCTCCTTCTTCCCCTTTTCCTTTCGAGAGTAGTTAGGTGCACCTTGATAGTAAGAGGAAGCCGGCCTTCTCTGGAGACTCAACCTCACAGTTCAAGTCCCACAGCTTGGAGGTTGTTTCCATGTTTCACTAGGTTTTCCTCACGCATAGGCCTTGGAAAAGGGTGCAAACCTAAGTGACAACAATTTTTGGCACGCCCGGTGGGACAATCCTATTGAAGATTTAAAGTCTACTGGTGTCAAAGAAGGAAGAATTTCAGAGATTAATGCTGAAGAGGTAGTGTTGGCTTCAGTATTCAAGCCTTCGAGAGGTTGGTCCTTCAAAGTACTTGGCGATTTTGAACATGAACAAACCTAGTTCCAAGCCAAGTTGTGGTGATTCATGCCCAGAGCTGAAACAAGGGCGTCTTCTAGAGGTAAATTTCAATATCAAGAGCTTTCCCTTTCAAATCCTAGAAGGAGGACTAGAATTTCATTATCACCAGTTAGGGGTGAAGAAATAGTTAATATACCTGTAAGGTCTGCCTCTACTCCTCCTACTACTCGAACTCAGCCTAGATTGCCATCAACACTTATCAATAGAACACTTGTTTATATGGCACAACCAAGAGTTCATGCTTTTGCCACCTTTAATGGTGGAAGTCCTTTGTTGTTAGCCCAAAGACATGATATACCAGTATCTGCACTAAAAAGCATACCTAATTTTACTGGTGAGACTTCTATCTCCCCTTTAGAGCATATCCAAGAAGTAGCAAATGTCTGTAATATTCATGGTATTATAGAGGATGATGTTTCTATCAGACTTCTAGCCTCATCTTTAAAAGGAAAAGAATTACAGTGGTATAGAGGCTTAGCTCATGGTTCTATAACTAATTGGGATGAACTAGGAGCAGGATTATGTAAACATTTTGAGGATAAGAGTGACCATTTGTCACTATTAGAGCAGCTGACTACAACAAAAAGAGCCCCCCATGAGTGTATGACTGATTTTAATTATAGATTCCAAAAGACATGGGATAAAATACCTACTACAGTGAAACCTACCCCTGGTAATGCCTTCTTGAATTACCTTAGAGATTTTAACAGTGATATTACCACTACAATCCAAACTATGGGAGGGGATACCTTACCTAATGCTTATGAGATAGCCATAAAAGCTGAGAACATCCTAATACAAGGAGGAAAATTGGTTCCAAGGCCCCCTATGCCTTTCTTTCCTGATGTTCCTAATCACCAACCAGCAATGGCCCCTCTTCCTACAACTTCTACATCACAAACTCTTACCCCAGTCCCTCAAGCTTCTACATCCTCAAATGGGATAGATGAGCTCAAAGAAATGCTCCAAGGTCTAGTGCTGAATACAGATAAAAGAGAGAAGACCTTGGATAAAAAATTGCAAGAGTAGGGGAGGGATTTGAAGGACCAGGGGAAGAGATTAGAGGATAGTCTCTCTATGATACAAAATATGAGTAACAAGGTGGTGGTCTTAGAAAGGCAGCAAGCTCAAAGTGGCAAGCCTCCCCAACTGCAATATCAAGCTCCAAGTGGTAGTAGGCTTCCTAATCAGTGGAATAGCTCCTTTGATCAGGGTAGGCAAAATAGTCATGCTTCTGCTTCAAGCTCAAATCAGAACAAAGCTATAGTCCCTCAAAATAACTTGGCTCAAGATCAAGATTTCTGCCCTTCTTGCAACTATTCTTATACCTATTGCATGTGCCAGAAGTCAGAATCTTATATGGTCCTAACTGTCCAAGAACCTGCAACAAAGCAATCATACAAGGAGGATCATCCCAAGGAGGCATCATATATTCAAGGACATGATGATTGCTCTTTCATGAATCATCAGGATGGGGAGCATTGTAATATAAACCAGGATTTCGTTGCTCATAACACAAGGAGTAGGAAGAGAGCTATTGAACATGCTGCCCCCCTTTCTCCTAAGCAGGCCTCAACTTCGAGTGCTACACCTCATATACAAGCAGCAAATGAACAAGCAAGTATGTCACAAAAGCAAGAGCAAGATCCAAGAAGGAAAGATGCAGGTGGTACTTATGTTGCCCCACCTCAACCTCTTATAAGTGCAACTCCCAAAGTTTCTACCAAAGTTCCTAATGCACCTTTCAGTGTGGTAGAGAAAATGAAGAAAACCAATGTGAATATCTCTATGTGGGATGCTGTTGCTACCATACCAATGCAGAAGAGGATGCTGCAACAAGAATTAGAGAAGATTGAACTCAAGGATCAACCATCTATCATGGAGAATGCCACAAGTCTAGTACAACCAGTAGGGGATGTGGAGACAAATAAAAGGGTTAGACCTCCCCCATTCTATGTTTCCCTAATTATAGGAGGCAAATTAGTCCACAATTGCATGATAGATTCAGGGGCTAGTAGCTCAGTAATGCCTAGGTGTGTTGCTGATGCTTTAGGGATGAAATATGAGCCCATTGTTAGAAATGTGTTACAACTAGATGGTAGTACTATCAAAACCATAGGTATCCTTAGGAATGTAGAGATGGCCCTACATGCATGCCCCGGTTGCACTGTGATTCAAGATATATCTGTTGCTGAAGTCAAGCCCTATTTTGCCATCTGTCTTTCAAGAGACTTCACCGCTCAGATTGGTGGATTCATATCTGCTGATTGGTCATATATGTCATTTAAGACCAGAAATGGAGCTAATGCCTCGATTAGAGCATAACCTCAAGCCCTTCATCACACTGAATCTTACACCCCCAACTTCATCAATATGAATTGCCCTATTCTAGAGATGGATGAAAATGACATAGTAAATGAGCCTGTCACTTCCATAGCAGAGATTCCCAATTTCTTCTTGGATGAGTGGGCAAACGCATATCAGTTTGAGCCTATGTCAGAAATTCTTAAGATAGGCCTTAGTAAATATTGCATAATAGAGAAAGAGGCTCAAGCTCTTGATCTTGTTGGGACTAATGATGATATAAATGGAATATGGAGTATGTACTTCGATGGCTCAAGGAATAGAAATGGATTAGGGGCCGATGTTATGTTGGTCTCTCCTACTCAAATAAGATACTACTTCTCCTTCAGGCTCCAATTCAGTTGCACCAATAATGTGGCCGAGTATGAATCCTTGATTCAAGGTCTCTTACTCGCCCAAAAGAGGGGAATCCAAGCCTTGAAAGTATATGGAGATAGTGATTTGGTAGTCAATTAGGTGAGAGGCCAGAATGTCACCAAAAATGGTCTGCTCAAGTCTTACAAACATAGAGTCTGGGATTTGCTTGAGGGTTTCAATGCATTTAATATTCAGAGCATTCCTAGGAAAGAAAATAAACATGCTGATAGACTTGAAGCGGTGGGTGAAACTTATGATGTACCAAGGAATCTTGAGGAGGAGAAGAAGCAACAAATTAGGATGGTAGTGAGGCCTTCCATCCTTGACAACAACACTCATTGGCAAGTGTTTGACTCCGATGAGCAAATTGTGAGTTTCTTGCAGAATGAGGCAGAATTCTCAGATAGAAACCAGTCAAGGCTGCAAGATCAGTATGGTGATCAGATCATTCACCTTAGTTCTAACAAGTTGCCCAAGGGTCTCATTACTTTGGAGAGTGTTTTTAATTCTGATGATCAAACAAGAGGCAAAGGAATGAATCTAGCTACAGAAAAGGATGATTATGCCCCAGTTACAATTGCTGATGGAAAATCTCTGAATATGGGAAAGGTATGTTCTGAAATTGAGCTAGAAAACTTTATTCATTTATGTCAAGAATTTAATGACGTATTTGCTTGGACATATGATGACTTAAAAGGGTTTGACCCTAGTTTGTTTTAGCATACTATAGATCTAGTTGATAAGGCCAAACCAGTAAGGCAAAAATAGAGGCCAGTGAATCCTAAGATTGAGCCCCTAATGAGAAAAGAATTATCCAAGTTGATAGAGGCTAATATAATATTTCCTATCAAACACTCATCATGGGTAGCTAACCTTGTCCCTATAAGGAAGAAGAATGGGGAAATCAGATTGTGTGTGGACTTTAGGGATCTTAATCAGGCTTCTCTTAAAGATCACCATCCTCTCCCTTCCATGGAGAAAATTCTATCCAAGGTCAGTGGGTCAAGGAGATTCTCTTTTCTTGATGGATTCTCTGGTTACAACCAAGTGTTGGTTAAAGAATCTGATAGACATAAAACAACATTTACTACTAAATGGGGCACCTATGCTTACTACAAGATGCCATTTGGACTAACAAATGCAGGTGCCACATTTCAGAAGGCAATGGAGATGGCCGTCAAAAAATTAATTGATAAGTTTGTCTTAGTATACCTTGATGATATAACTGTATATTCAAAAGATGTAGAAAATCATTTTGATCATCTAAGGCAGGTATTTCTAAGATGTAGAGAGTTTGGGGTTTCCCTCAACCCAGCCAAGTGTGTCTTTGCTACAGGCCAAGGAAAATTATTGGGACACATTGTATCTGAGGATGGTCTGACCATTGATCTAGAAAGAACAAAGGCAATACTTTCCCTTCCTCTTCCTAAACACAAGAAGGGGCTACAAAGTTTCCTTGGTAGAATAAAATTTTTGAGAAGGTTTATCCCTAATCTTGCTACCATGGTGAAACCTCTTACATCAATTCTTAAGAAAGACATGGTTTTCTCATGGACCAAGGAGGAGAAAGAGAGTTTTGAAGAGACCAAGATAGCCATAGCCTCAGCCCCTACTCTCATGAACCCAAATTTTGAGAAAGATTTCATTCTCTACACTTTAGGTGGTGAGTCGAGTATCTCTGCTATCTTGACTCAGACAAATGGCAAGGATGAGGAGCAGCCCATAGCTTTCTTTAGTGAGGGGCTCAAAGAATATGAAGATAAGTATAGCTTCATTGAGAAGCAAGCCCTTGCAGTCATCAGAGCCTTGAAGAAATTCAAGCACCTCTTATCCCATAATAGGATCCATTTGTTGGTGCTCCATGCCAGTGTAAAATATTTTTTGTTAAGCAAGGATATCAACGAAAAGAGAGCTGGATGGATCACTAGGGTAATGGAATATGATGTTGATATTTAGATTACCAAGTTAGTAAGAGGGAGAGGATTGTGCAAAGAAATGTTATCAGGTCAAGATTCTGATGAAGAGGCCGCTATGGTATTAACAGAGCAGCAGGAGGAAGGAAATGTTAACGGCCCAAAGAGCTGGATAAATAATATGAAGAGCTTCTTATCAGGGGATGGATACCCTCAGGGATTGGACAGAGCTAAAAGGAGACAATATAGACTGCAGTCCATTCCCTACGTTGTGATTGATAGTATCTTATTTAGGAAGGATTTTAAAATGGGACCCTATTGAGATGCATTGAAGAGGATCAAGCTGAGAGGATGATTAAGGAACTTCATGATGGCCCTGATGGCGGCCACTTCTCTACAAGAACAAATGCCATGAAGATCATGAGGGCTGGTTATTATTGGCCATCTCTATTCCATGATTGTTATAGGTATGTGAGAAAATGTGAGAAATGTGCTTTCTTTTCAGGCAAACAAAGGCTTGTAGCTCTCCCCCTTCATCCTATTCAGGTGGATCATCCCTTTACCTAGTGGGGGTTGGATTTTATAGGCCCTATTAATCCTCCATCTAGTGCAGGTCATAAATGGATTTTGGCTGCTACTGATTATTTCACTAGATGGACAGAGGCAGTTGCCTTGAAGGATGCCACAGAAGCATCAGTGGTTGAGTTCCTTGATGAGATTGTATCTAGGTTAGGTGCTCCTTCTACTGTCATCTTAGATAATGCTAAATCTTTTGTTGGAACCTAGATTTGTGCATGAGCAATGAATCACAATATTTACCTAAGCACATCGTCAAATTATTATCCCCAGGGCAATGGTTTGGCTAAGTCTTCCAACAAGAATCTGATTAGAATCATGAAGAGGACAATAGAAGACAATCAGAGGGTCTGGCATAAGAAATTAAGAACTGCTCTGTGGGCTGATAGGATAATGCCCAAGAGATCTATCAGGAATTCACCTTTTGTGCTGGTATATGGTAGGGAGGCTAGACTCCCAATTTCATTGGAATTCCCTTCCTTGGAGTTGGCTCATTAGCTAGAATTGATTGAAGATAGTGCCATGTCAATAAGAATGGCAGAGCTGATGGAGCTAGAAGAAAAAAGGGATAAAGCTATGAAGACCTTGGAGTTGCATCAACAACAGATGAAAAGGAGTTTTGATAAGAATGCAAGGGCCATAACCTTCAGAGAAGGAGATTTAGTCCTCAAGTGGGACTCGGACAGAGTGAAACTAGGAAGACATTCTAAGTTTGATGCATTGTGGAGTGGCCCTTACCTAATTGCCAGTTGCAAACAGGCTAATGCATTCCAACTGAGCAGACCCAACGGTGAAGTTCTGCCCATCCCAGTCAATGGGATTTATCTTAAAGCTTTCTTCTGATGAAGATTGTGAATCCATGTACATAGTTAGTCTAGTTCCTTTTTTGTTATTTCCTGCCTTTCAAGAAGTGCGCGTGCACAGGGTTCTCCTTTTGAGTTGCCAGCTTCTGAAGTTTTGACAGTCTCAGGTTGCAGAGGAAGTTTTGTTTTGCTTTAGTTACAGAGGCAAATCTAGGGTTTTTAATGTTTTGATTTCCTTGCAAAAAGGTTAGGGTTTTGCAGTTCTCATATTTGTACCTTTCAGACCTATTTTTTGACTCCATAGCCCAATGGATTGTTTACAGGCACTGGTCTTATGCATCAAGCAGGTTCATGCCCCCTGTGAGTCGCCAAAATGTTACCACATTTTGTTTGCCCCGCCAAATTTCAAAATTTGAATGTTACCCTGCCCAACGGTCACTTCCCCAATTACTAATATTTTAATACCCACGAAGATATCAAAATTACCTAAATTCTGAACCTTATGATATTTTTACGCTGCGCAAGTTCTCCACTGTCAGATCAGGGCCGATCAATGGTCGTCGCCATCTCGCTATGATGAAGTTGTGTGAGGGTTATGATGGTGATGTAGCGACAGGGCACCACGTGTTCGGTGGGCCCAGCTTGCAGAGTAGAGGATAGCGCGGGTCAGAAATGTTTTGTGGCGCCGTAGGCGCTATATCACTATCACGCGTTAGCCCAAAAATTTCCATGGTGACATAGCACCCGTCGGAAAAGATGTGCCGATGACGGTGAGTCAACATGTTTGGCGGTGAGGTTTGGCAGGCTGGAGAAGATAACGGTGAGGTTTCAGGCAAGCGGTTGGGTTACATACTTCATCTGCCCAGTTGGCAGAATTCGGTGTCACGGCGATGAATCAGAGGGAACCACATGCATCAGATCTTCAGTTCAACCAGCACAGTCAAGAGGCAAGTCTTTACGATCATAAAATCTATAGAGATCAATGACTGTCACCATATTGCTATGATGAAGATGTGCGATCTTTACCATAGCGACGTAGCGATAGGGTGCCACGTGTCCCGGTGGGACCGTATTTCATCCCGCCAGTGCAGTAAGGGATTAAATGACCGACGAACCAACAGGGAAGTGCCACATGTACCACGGGCCCAATGAATTATGAGGGAGGAAGGTTGCAGGAAGGTGGGTCTTCGTGATCGTTAGATCAGAGAGGATCAACGACTGTCACCATATCGCCATGGTGAAGATGTACGATCTTTACCATAGCGACGTAGCGACAGGTCGCCACGTGTCAGTGGGGCCAAGTCTTGCCAGGGTGTGGTTACATAGGTATTGCCAAGTGTTGGTTGGATATGACAGTAGTTGCAGAGGTGGCACCAAATATGATGGGCCTGGGGTAAGGACAGCATGGAGTATGACGAGTCTTCATGATCGTCGGATCTAGGCCGATCGATGGTCGTCGCCACCTCGCTATGGGTAAGTTGCTCGAGGTTTATGTTGGCAACATAGCACCTTGTTGACACGTGTCTCACTGGTCCGGTCAGAAAGGACGGTCGGTGGCTGGCGATTAATGTAATCGTCATAGTTAATATGAATATCTGCAAGGGTGGCACGGTTAGTCCGATGGCGGAAGGTCAACCACGAAAGACTTCCCCAGGTGGTAGAACGAAGAGAGGTGATTGGCCCGCATGACCCAGCTAGCTCATATAGCCTGTTTGACTTGTTTCAACCCTATTGATTCATGAACCAGGAAGCAAAGGTGATTAGGGTTATCTTGCGATCTGATCTTCGCGATCAATTCTGACCTACTTGAAATGAATGCAAGGCATAGGGAAACACTCCACCGTCTCAGTCGATCCATTTACTATGTCAGGATCATTCATTGGCATCACTTCTATCTACTCAAGGCGTTCCTTCAGTCGAAAATTTGAACCATGCTCGAGTGTGATCTTTGATCAAATATTTTGGGGTTCAATGGCAGTAGTTGAGCAGTTAATACCGAATCATTTCCCTCAGTTATGCCTGAACTATAAAGGCAATTTTGTAAACTTTTCCAAAGGTCGACTCTTTCTGATTTCTCTGATATTGCTCTGCAACTCTCAGTGTAACATTCCCTGTGCCTTTGAACTGAATGATTCTCTATTTTATCTCCTTCAGCCATTGATGTGTATGTGCACCCCTTTTGCCTCTCATTGGTGTATTGTCGAGATCTGTAACCTGCATACTGTATCTGTTCCTTGCCTACTGGATAATATATAAGTGAGATTCCTCTTTCTTTGTGTTATTCAGTTGTGCTTCTTGATCTGCATGAGGTTATTAGATCAAAACAAGCCTATATGTATATATCCTTAGTTTCATTCTGGTTCAATAGTGCATATATGGGCAGAAATGGGTATGAATACTCTATTTTGGTGCATCACCTCTGTAGTTTAGGTAGGGTAGAGTTGTTTTCTGCATCTCCTTCTTCCCCTTTTCCTTCTGAGAGTAGTTAGGTGCACCCTAATAGTAAGAGGAAGTCGGCCTTCTTCGAAGACTCAACCTCGCAGTTCAAGTCCCATAGCTTGGAGGTTGTTTCCATGTTTCACTAGGTTGTCCTCGCGCATAGGCCTTGGACAAGGGTGCAAACCTAAGTGACAAAAAGCACCCAAGATAGAAGTCAACAAAGGAAAAGAGAAGGTTGATGTTGAAAAAATAAGAGGACAAATGAACAAGACTTGGAAGAAGAAAGGTGAGTGCATCACATCAAATGGAGAGATCACTTCACCCAAGAGGTCAAGTGATCACACTTCATCCAACTAAGCAAAAATAGATGTATGGGGCTGATATACAAAGCTAAAACATACATCAGTTCCAAAGAACAAAGGAGAACTGCAAGGAAGAAATTAGCATAAGAAAAGATGGCAAGCAAAATTTTTGAAGAAGCTGTTGAGTTACCCTTAGATGATGAGTGAAGCTCCAATGGGTGCCAAGTTTCCAATAGCTGTCGAGCTGATAGTTGAAGCCGAGTGAAGTAGAATCTAGTGGAAGCTGAGTAAATGAACTACAATGGAAGTCGAGTCATACGAAGTCCTTCAAGTGCCAAGTTTTACAATTGTAAGCATGAAGCATTTAATGCTAGGTCTTTGACAGGTATAAGGTCAAATTTTGTTCATTTTTATGTCATTCAAATGCAGAGCAAAGATGAGAAGAGCGAAGAGGTGATCAAGCAACTACCTTATAGTCATTTGCATCAATTTCAACAGGGATTCAACATGAACTCATTGGTTCAAAGGTATTTATCAAGTGCCGAGCTATGCATAGTTACAATTTTTAATACATTTTAAAGCCCTAGTTTGGTAAAATGGCCTCTAGCTCTAGAAACCCTAAGGCCAAGGAAGATCATGAGATTAAAATTATTAGCAATGAAGTCAAACAACCTGAATTTAGGCCAATTCCTGAAGTTGCCTATAAAAATGACCTGGCTAGTGCATTATCTGTCATTTCACCCAAGGTTGTCATGGTCCAAGATGTAAGAAAGTGCTACAATTTCAAAATTGGTGCCATAGGCGATTTAGAAATCTTCAATGCCTATGATAAGTTGTGTGACAATGGAATATTGAAGGATGAGTTTCAAATTGTTGAGAAGAAGGGTCTAACCAAAACCCTAGTTTTTCCTACGGTGTTCAAATCATAATGGATTCACATTGTTCTGAGTTGAATCCATGATGGATATCTTTGGATAGAGACAAGACCTATCAAAATTACAAAGAGGATTGTGCATAGGGTTATTGGTCTCCCAACCCTAGATTGGCCAAAGACTTTGAGAAGTGATAGAAATGAGGTAATTGAGAAGAACACAGGTGCAAAATGGAACAATAGGGGAATGACTATTGACACTATGACTAAACCCCTACTTGAATTTGTTGTGAGGATAATTTCACATAAATTCTATCAATCCAATAGGATAAACAATGTACCCTTCATAACTATTGATGTGACATATAAGTTTGTGAAGAAAGACCATACCTATGATCTGGCTGAACTCATGTTGCAACAAATCAATGAGAACCTATGAGCTATAAGGAGATCAAAAGGTGCTCAATGCAAATTTGGCTCAGTTCTTATGTGTATATTCTTTTATGTGATGGAAGAATTTCCTTCATTTGGGAAGGTGAACTGGAATTCTAACAAGTTTTCAATCACCCAAATCAATGAGTTCATTGATTAGATGGGAGACAATTTTGAGGCACAAATGACTAGCTACTTTGAAGATTTTAAGAAGTCTACGAAGCAAAGAATGAGAATATCAGTCTCATTAGTTGAAAAACATGTCAATGATATATGTTTCTTGGTTGATATTGATTTCACCTACATTCAAGTAGCAATACCTAGAGTAAGATGGATAAGGCCATTAGGATATGAGCTAGATGTAGATGAAGCCTCAGCAACAATCACAACATTGTGAGCAAAAGAAATTGATAAGAAGGCTCCTCACTTTGGGACATATGACTTTGTCAAGTCCAAAGTTGAGACTGACTTGAAAAATGCTTCAGTCATCAAGAAGAAGGATAAGATGGTAAGGAAAATAAAGAAGACCTTTGGAGCAAACATTGAAGGAGAAGCAAGAGAAGAAGAAGTAGAAGAAGTTGAAGGAGATAGTGAAGAAGAAGAAGAGCAAGGGCAAGGCCCAGTTGAGCTGACCCAAGGCTTAGGGGAAGACAAAGAAGAAGGTGCCAAGGGAGAAGAAGCCAAGGAAGCACCAAAAACTACCAAGTAGAAGAAGAGAAAGGCTAAAACTCAACCTATAGCTCAGCCCAAGCCTAAAAAGGTCACAAAGCTAGCTCCAATCAAACTAGCCCCAACTAAGCCAACAACAACAAGGGCCACTACAAGGGCATCTACCCAAAAGGCTAAAGAGGCATCAAAGGAAAAGAAGAAAACTACTACACAACCAACTGAAGAGCCTAAGAAAAGAAGAAGGTATGTGGCTCAACCAAACATAGATGATGAAGAGAGGATAGAGTTAGAGGACATAAGCCAATTTAAAGTGGTAAGCCATCCTCCTAAATCTATAATTGACAAACTTTGTAATAAGATTAAAAATGCAGATTTAAATGATTTAAAGTCTCTCAATTTTAATAAGCTCAGTAGGGAAGAGTAGAATAAAATAGAGGAATTTGTGTATGCCATGATGGAAGAATTTAAAAATGCACCTTTAGAGCTTGATAACACTATGCCAAAGGAACTATATGAGATAGTTGAGAATAAATGGCATTATTGTTTAAAGATGGAAAGGGAGATTAGAGAATCTACTCTAGCTCAAGTGAAGCTGGGAAATTTGCACCCAAATACAAAGCCTTTGCATTCTTCAAAACAAAGTTGAAGATGTTGTAAATAAATCTACATAGATATGGAAAATAATATACAAGATAACTGATGATAAGGTGGAAGAAACAAATAAGGTAGAATCTAGTGCCAAAGAAAAGGTGGAAGAAAAGAAAGTAGAAGAACAAAAAGGAGAGGAGAAAGAAAAGGAAGAAGAAAAGAAAGGTGAGGAAGAGAAAGGAGAAGAGGAGAATAAGGAGAAAGAAGAGGAGGAATCAGAAAAGAGAAAAGAAACTATGGCAATAGCTGACCAACAATAAGAAGATGAATAGAGTGTGCAAGACACACAATTGCCACCTCCTAGTCCACCTCATGTAATCACTACACCTACAAAGATAGTAATCATAAAGGATGTTACTGACAAGATAGCTCAAAATATCAATCCATTTACTATAGAGGATCTCTCAAAGATCCTTCACCAATCTACTCTACATGCATAGTTGTGTACAAGCCCTGTATTGGTGAGTGTAGATGAACTACAAAAGGTAGTAGCAACACCACAAACGGAATAGGTGAAAACACAAGAAGCACCCTTCACTTATAGAGCTACTAGGACCAAAGTTCTAATGCTTCCACCACAACCTCCACCAAGTGCAACAAGTGATAATGGTTAGATGCCGAGTGCAAAAGACAGGAAATCAGATGAAAAAGAAGATGTAACAAAAGAAAAGATGCAACAACAAAAGATTTCAATAGGTGCCGAGTGACTTCAGGTGCCGAGTAGTATATAAATGGCAAGTGGCAAATAGGTTCCAAGTCATAGTTGATGCTGAGCAAGTCAAAATGCAGTATATGCCGAGTGAGCTAGAATCATATATGTGCCAAGCAAGAAGAGAGTAGTTGGTGCCAAGAAATCCAGGATAGTATGTGCCGAGCACCAGTAGTCCAGTATGTGATGAGTAACACAGAATAAACATATGAGTTTGTGTCCTCACAAATTTAGATGTAAACCATTTTTGGAGCCAACATATAGAGATTTCAAAAAGGAAAAAGGATAAGGATGAATCATTTACATTCCCTATGTGAGGAGGCACACAACCAATTAGAAAAATGGAGGAGGTATGCAACCAATGAGAAAAATGCAAGGTATGAGTGGGAATTTGAGATTCAATATGTATCATAGATCCATACCTAACCCTAAGTCTTCATAATATTTAAAAGGAGGTCAAAAAATAAATTAAGTATGTGGATGAGAACAATGTATGGGGAGATTATAGAAAATTTTTAGTGTGAAGAAGGTAAGACTTAGAGGAACAGAGCAACAATTTCATATCATGTTGATAAGAACAACACAAGGGACAAGGAACATGATCAAATATAAGATCTTAGAGGATCAAGGTCAGAAGGAGCAGAACAGTTGCCTAGAATCAGCAATTGAAGATTGTATCCAATTAGGTCAAAGATTCCTAATACTTTCTTGTCATTATATTAGATACTAAAATCCTATATTGATAGGTTAGCTTAACAGCTAGGTAGGAGAACCTTTGGAGAAGTTAATTGAAAATCCTATGTATTAGGTGGGTTTAACAGCGTATTGTAAATCCTTTAATAGGGTGACACTTCATGTAAAGTGTTTGTAAATCCTTTAACTAGGTCACTATTGACACAGTGTAGAGCCTTTAACAGGGTAGGCCTTTCATAGGGTAGACCATCAGAAATGGTTGAACATTTATTGCTATAATACTTTTTGTGGGTATCATACCCACCCCAATTTTACCTTCTTATTCTTGGAGGGTTTTTGGGTTACCAAATCAGGTGTTATGTGTTATTGCATGTGATTTGCTTCATGTTCATTTATATGTTTACTTACATGCAATTTTCTTTTCAATTATATATTTAAAGGATTAAAAAGGGTTAAAAGTGTTGTACTTTTGATTCACCCCCCTTCTCAGAATTACTCTTCCCATCTTTGAACATTCCAACAATAACTCTAAAATGAACCTTAATGTAGAAAATGAGAACATTTCAAGCTCATATGAAAAACTTACTAAAAATAGCAAGTTCTCATAAATAGTAACCACCCTATCTACTAGTACTTATTAAAATAGAAAAGACTGAAAATAAAATATTTTTGGGTGATGGAAGGTTTCTCTTACACTCAAGATGCTCCTGCATTAGACACTAGGGATAATTTGAAAAGTTCTTCTATCACATCTCAGGTGTTCAAAGGAAAACCAAGACGATGAACCTCCTCCCTTGCTAGCCAAGATGAATACTCTACTGGGCTCCCTTTCCATTTGACTAGGTATTCCTCATAAGTTTTGTTACTTGTACTTTGACAACATGACTATCTAGTATCTCCTCAATCTCCTTTGTAGTTGAACTAGCTACTAGAATACTCCATTATGCTTCTGTAACTTCATCTCCATCACCTCCTTCATAATAATCTGTCAAATATAAAATATTAAATACTGGTGAATTATTCAATTCAGTAGGCAACTCCACTACATAAGCATTCTAGAATGATGCCTTTTCACTACCTTACATGGTCTAAACTTCTTCATCTTCAACTTATTAGATGTACCCACTAAAAAATGCTATTTTTCTCAAATGAACAATGACATCATCTCCAATATGAAATTCCTTATACCTCCTTTTCACATTTTCCTTAGCTTTATATTGTGTATTCATATTTATGATATGTTTCCTCACCTCCTCATGGATGATCTCCAAATGTTTAACAAATTCATTTGCTTTATCACTATAGGACTACTCTCATATACAATCTAGAATGGTTATTTACTAGTACTCCTATTCATAGAATTATTATATGTGATTCACAACTTTTGTCTATCCATCAGTTTGTGGATGATGTGATGAACTAAATTTCAAATCTATCTTCAACTTCTTCCATAATGTACATCAGAAATACCCAACAAATTTGGCATCTTGATATGAAACTATGCTCTTTGACAAACCATATATTCTTACCACTTCTTTGAAAAATAACTCTGCTACATGAACACCATCACTAGTCTTCTTGCAAGGAATAAAATGCGCCATCTTTGAAAACCTATCAACCACTAAAAAAATAGATCATGCCCTCAAAGTGTCCTCAAAAATCCAAGAAAAAAATCCATGCTAACATCTTCCCATGATTTCTCTAGTATAGGTAATGGTTGATACAACCTCGTATTCTACTTTACTCCTTTCACCACTTGATATAATCTGCAACTCTTTAAAAACTTCTTCACAACTTGTTGCAATTGTTGGAATAATTTAGAATAAATGAGAGGGAGAGGAGGGGGGGGGGGGGGTGGTGAATCAGTTATCCAAATTTTAGATGTATATATAAAAATTTTCACAGCTTAGTGAACCCATAAAACATTTATACCCATGCATGCATCCATAAGATTTTGTAATCACCTAAAACTTGTAGGTTATTGTCAAATCAACTTGCAAAAAATGTAAAGCATGAAAGATAACAAGTTCATCAACACGCTTGACACAATGATTTACATGGAATCCCAATTTGGGAAAAACCAACAGTAACATGCTACTCTTTTCACTCTTCTGAAGTGATGCCTTGTAAAAGGCCAACCCTATTAAAGGTTACAATACACACTATTAAATGTGATTTTGTTAAAGGATTTCAATCACCCTATTAGAAGTGAGCCTTGTTAGAGGACTTTAGACCATTCACTTGGAATGTCACCCAGTTAAAAGATTTAAAAATGATTGTTAGGTCAACCTTAATTCAATGGATTTACTCTAGACTGATACAATTGTTAGAGAGTAACAATAAGGCTTGATCTGATACAAATTACAAATTCATTTGTAAATTATAGATCACTATTCAATCCTCCATTTTGCTTGGCCTTCATACAATTCAGCTCTGATAGCTTGTTCACCCTTCAAGAATCCATATCCTTAAGACTTCTTGCTTAACATACCAATGCAGTCTACTCTTAGGTCACTTGATGAAGCATAGCCCTTGACTCCTTGCCTTCCTTAGGTTCTTACACATGACTCTCTTGCTTCATGACCAACCATTCCTAAATAAGAAATTAAGATATTTTTTTGCTCATTTTCCATCATCTAATTTAGGGTTAGAATGGATTAGGTAGGCTACAATGTATCTACCCCACATTCCATCTCTCTTCTAGAAATTCTCTTAGAATCTTTTTTGAATTTGCCTAAAAATAGTTTACCCATAATTCCATGCCACCAAATCATCATCCTTATCTTTCACCTAGTTCACACAATCTAAGAAAATAAACTTGTTGACTTCAAATTCATCAAATCCATGATCTTTTAAATAATGCCATAGCTTGACATTATCAACCTTCTGATGCTTGGCACATACTATGTTGCTCAACATCCACTATGAGATTACTCAACACTAACTAAAGTTTATTAGTGCTTGACATCAACTAAACTTTACTCGACATCCACTATTCTACTTGACATACACTAGAAAGAACTTTTACTTAGCTCTAACTAATTTTTTGTTTGGATTACATTGACTTTTCTCATCACCTACTATCCACTCAGTCAAGCTTGGTAGACAAACTTTATGTAACTTGTTCTTCTAAACTTTCTTGGTGTAACCATCCTTTGTAACCTTAACTATATTATCAATGCATCATGTCATCACTATATTAATTGATCCTTGTACTTCATTACATAATCATAACTCAACCTTTTTTCTAGGTCCTATTGTTACATCTTTTGATCAAATCCCCTTCATCAATCAAATAAATGATAGTACTTAAATCTTATGAGCAGTTGTCTCACTAGAAAATAAAAGATTTGACATCAGTGACAAAATAATGATTGAAGCATACTTGTACATTCTCAATACTCTTCCTTTACAATCTCCCTCTTTGATTTGCTTCTTCAATCTATTTTCAACAATCTCCCTCTTTGGTATTGATGGAAAACCAAACTAATCAACCAAATCAACCGAATGGTAAACACCTTGTTCAACCAAACTGACTAGGTTAAAACAATAAGACAATACCAATACCAAAAAGAAAATATTTTCTTGTATTAAAATCTCTCCCTTTATCAACAACTTCCATCTTTTGAATAGGTTACAAAAATTCTTTCTTATAACTGCCTCTAAGTTATATATATATATATATATATATATATATATATATATATATATATATATATATGTATGTATGTATGTATGTATGTATGTATGTATGTATGTATGTATGTATGTATGTATGTATGTATGTATGTATGTATGTATGTATGTATGTATGTATGTATGTATGTATGTATGTATGCATGTATGCATGTATGCATGTATGCATGTATGCATGTATGCATGTATGCATGTATGCATGTATGTATCCCTCTTACTAGGTAGATGTCAAGATTTCTCCCTCTTTCATGCATTTGTCTCTATCTCCATTATACGAATATGCGAGTTCTCCTTTCATCAACAATATCATCAATTAGCTCCTTCTAAGATTAGTAACACTCTCCATCTCTTTGACAACAAGCTCTTGATATCTCCCTCTAATGATGATCAATTTAATACTCTCTCTTGCTCTTTGACAATAATTCCAAAGACATATGCCAAAAAATTGTCATCTTAAACATAAAGATGTAGGCTTTTTTAGTTTTTTAGTTTCTCCCTTTAACACCTTGCTTGTGACTATTCTGAAATTTTAGCTCTTTGATTACTTTAGGTAGTTCCTTAAGTAATATCCTCTGCATCAATTTGTAACATATGGCAATCAACTTGTTTGATATAGGGCACTCCTTCTATTACTTAGTTAACCTTTGATAGGGGTATCACCCCTAGTATACCTCCTAGATACTTATGAGCATCCTTAGGTAATGCTTTTGTGAAGATATCAATAATTTGATCTTTTGTGTTGACGTATTCCATCTTCACCTCTTTATCTTGAACTAATTCTCTCAAGTAATGATACTTGATTGCAATATGCTTAGTCTTTGTGTTCATTACTAGATTCTTTGATATATTGATAGCACTTATATTATCACAATAAAGTATCACTAGTGCTGTAATTTCTTTCTTCATTCATTTGAGTAGCTATTTGATCCATACATGTTTGTGCAATTTACAGTAGCAACAACATATTTAGATTCAACATTAGATTGTGAGGTACAATTCTATTTCTTGCTAGTCTATGTAACTAGCCTCTTCCCTAAGAAAAATGCTCCTCCACTAGTGCTCTTTCTGTCATTAATGTTTCTAGCCCAATCAACATCAGTGTAGGCTCTTAATTCAAATTCTTCATTCTTCTTGTAGCATAGACCAAACTCTTCTATTCCTTTTAGATATCTCATTATTCTCTTTACAACCATTAAATAATTCTCCTTGGGATTTGTAGAGAATCTTGCAACTATCCCTATAGATAATGCAATATTAGGTTTGTTATGTACTACATATTTCACCTTGCCAATCATAGACCTATACAATGTTTGATTCACCTCAGTCGAATCATCATTCTTTGACAACTTGTGTCCTATCACCATAGGTGTACTTACTGGTTTGGAATCCTCTAATAAAAAAGTTTTCAATATTTCTTTGACACACTTTAGCTAAGTGAATTATATACCATATTTCATTTGATATACTTGGAAACCCACAAAGAGCTTGATCTCTCCAAACATAGACATTTCAAATTCTAACTTCATCTGATTTGCAAAATATTTACATAAAGCATCTTGACCTCCAAATATAATATCATCAACAAATATTTTAGATAAAAAAATACCTTTACCTTTCTCTGTGTTTATGTACATATTGCTATTATCATCAGTCCTTTCAAATCCAATCTTTAGAAGATACTTATGAAGTCTCTCATACCATGCTCTTGGTGCTTGTTTTAAACCATATAGAGCCTTATGTAGTCTACATACCATGTTCTTATTGTTAATATTAAAAAAATCTTCTGGCTATTCTATGTAAACTTCTTTCTCTAATATGCCATTTAGAAATGAAAATTTAACATCCATTTGATAAACTTTGAAACCTTTGTAGGTAGAAAAAGCAAATAGAGTTCTTGCTCCTTCTAATCTAGCAATAGGGGAAAATGTCTCTCCATAGTCAGTTCCTTCTTCTTGTGTATATCCCTTGTGGACTAATCTTGCTTTATTCCTTGTGACTTAACCATTTTCATCGAGTTTATTTTTGAATACCCACTTGGTGCCAATCACATTTTGCCTTCTAGTCTAGGAACTAGACTCCATATTTTATTTTTCTCTATTTGTTCAACCTCCTCTTCCATGGCTTTACTCCAGTCTATATCTTCTAATGCATCTTTTACTAATTTAGGTTACTTCATGCTCAAAAAACATGTATCCTTTCTCAATCTATTTCTTGTCATTGGTCCAACATCTTTATCTCCAATGATCTGATCTACATGATGATATCTTTTGATATATTTAGACAATCCTTGCTCAACTCTAGTTTCTTCATTTTGTCTTTTAGCATCAGAATCATTGTCTGCATCTCTGTCATGTAGTTCAACATCTCTTTCATGTACACTAATCTCATAATTAGAATGTGTATTGACTTCATTCTATAACTCAACATTTGAATGTGGCTCAATTCTTGAATGCAACTTGACATTCATGGGGTGTGAATCAACAGTCAATGAAACTTGCTGTTGGATTGTAGCTTGATTTGCAACATCTTCTTCAACATGCATATCTTCAGAAAAGTATACAAATGATTTGTATTCTTTTGGTCCTTTCATAGGTTCAGCCTCATACACTTCTATATATTCATCAAAATTTACATTTTCACTTTCCATAACTTTGTTAGTGTTAGTATTCAAACACTTATAAGCTTTACCTCTTTTGGAATAGCCTAGAAATATACCATTTTCACTTTTTGCATCTAACTTTCCATTCTTGAAATATTTAAGAATGTAACATTTTCTTCCAAATACCTTAAAATATTTCACATTGGGTGAGTATCCATACAATAATTCAAAAAGTGTTGAATGAGTACCTTTTGTGACTTGTACATGGTTCAAGGTATAGACAACTATACTTAGAGAGTTTCTCTCCAATATTTCAAAGAAACATTCTTCTTGATCATGAGTGTTCTAGCATAATCCATTATATACCTATTTCTTCTTTCAATCATTCCATTTTGTGGAGGGGTTCTAGGTGCAAAAGTCTGTCTTTTGATTCCTTTGTCATTGTAGAACATTTCAAATTCATTTAATGTGAATTATCCTCCTCTGTCAGATCTCAAACACTTCATATTTTTACCGGTTTCCTTTTCAACTCTTTCCAAGTACCATTTAAACATTTGAAAAGCATTAGATTTCTATTTAAAAAAAAAACTATCATCATCATAGAATAATCATAAAAAAAAACATAATTTACTTATCTCCTTTGTAGCTTTGCACATTAATTGGTCCACACAAGTCATCGTGAAAATTTTCTGGTATCTCTTTAGAGGTGTAAGTTTTTCTCTTAAAACTTGACTTTGTCATTTTGCCTAACTAACATTGTTTTCACATTGTATTGTTAGGTTTCTTCATCTCAGGAAAACCTATAACTTTCTTCATGTTACTAATACTAACCAAGTTATCAAAGTTAACATAACATATAATCTATTATCTCTTATGCCACAACCACACATCATCAAATTTCACAACAAGAAAAGTGGCATCCTCTATAACAAGATAGAATAGATTACTTCTAGTTTGATCACCCTTTCCAATAAATTTCCCATTAGTATAATATATCTTAGCAATATTATTTTCAAACTTGACCTTACATCCCAAATTATTCAGTTGTGACACACTCAACAAGTTATAGTTAAGTCCTTTAACATAGTAAGCATTGTCACATAAAATCTCGTCTATGAGTTTGATAGAACCTTTTCCTTTTATCAAGCATGGTGCATCATTACCAAATCTTACACTATTTCTTTCATAAAAATTTAAGGTAATGAAATTACTTTTGTCTCTAGTCATATGATGTGAGGACCCACTAGCAATGATCCATCTATCATTCTTGTTCACACAAGTCACGAGTGTAGTTGTCTCATCTTCATCAAATTTGTCTTTCATTGCAACATACACCACTTCACATCATATTCATCTGAATCATCCTTTGTTTCCTCTTCAAAAATGTAGTAGGACTTCTTGCCTTTATTTTTGTAATCCTTGCTATCTTCATCTCTTCTACTTTTGTATTTTTCACCACCTCTATAGTTCTTCTTCTTTGGACATCTAGCAACAATATGACCAACCTCATTGCAATTGAAAAAAATGATAGGTAACTTACCTTTGAACTTGCCTTTACCATTGCAGAATCTTCTTGCCAGTTTTGCTTCAAGTTTTTCAGCATCCTCCTCATCTATATCACTATCACTAGACACATACTTCTTCTTTTTCTTTTTCTTTTTCTCATCAAGTTACTTCAATGGCACTTTAGCTTTGAAGGTCGATTCAATCTTTTCAGGTTTGTAATTATCAAAAATAGAAAACTCAAAAAAAATGAGTCTACCTACCAAACCTTCAAGTGATATATCATTCCCTTGAATGCATCTTAGTTCTTGAATTGTGTAAACTCTAATAGTATATATAGGTAATAGTGTCCTTAAAGCTTTACTTATTATAGTATCATCATCTATTTAACTAGTAGCTCCTCTTATTGCATTAACATTTTCTTTTATCCTAGAAACATATTGAGTAATATTCTCACCTTCTTCCATTTTCATATCATCAAACTTACCTCTGAGACTTTTAGCTTTGGCTCTTAGAACATTTACATCACCTCTATAGATAGTAGCTAGGACATCCCACATTTTCTTTGCACTATCAAGACCTTTGATATCATCAAATTTGGTATAACTTAGGGCGGAGGCAATCTCCAACATTGCCTAGTTGTGTTCTTTCTTCTTTTTCATATTTTCAATAGTTGGGGCTCCAATAGGATCAACATGCTCAGTAGTAATGGTAGATTGTGCATGATCTGCAAGTCCTCCAAGGTGTAGCTTCATCAAACTTTTCCATGTAGTAAAGTTATCTATATTAAGCTTGGGTACTTCTCTTTTAGACATCTTGATCTTTTTTCTTCTAGTACCTTCAAAATAGTCCTCTTTTTTCTCTAATACCAATTTTTGGAATACTTTAGAATAACTAGGGGGGGTGGGGGGTGAATTAGTTATCCAAGGTCTAGATGTATAAATAAAAATTTTCACAGCTTAGTGAATGCATAAAACATTTATACTCATGCATGCATTCATAAGATTATGCAATCACCTAAAACTTGTAAGTTACTCTCAAATCAACTTGCAAAAATGTAAAGCATGAAACTTAATAGATTCATCAACACACTTGATACAATGAAATCATGAAACATAATAGATTCATCAACACACTTGACACAATAATTTACGTGGAAACCTAATTTGGAAAAAACCACCAGTAACATGCTACTCTTTTCACTCTTCTAAAGTGATTCCCTGTGAAAGACCAACCCTGTTAAAGGTTATAATACACACTGTTAAATGTGACCTTATTAGAGGATTTCAATCACCCTGTTACAAGTGAGCCTTGTTAGAGGACTTTAGACCATTCACTTGGAAGGTCACCTAGTTAAAGGATTTACAAATGACTCTTAGGTCAAACTTAATCCAAAGGATTTACCCAGACTGATATAATTGTTAGAGAGTAATAGTAAGGCTTGATCTAATGTAACTTACAACTTCATTTGTAGATTATAGATCACTATTCAGTCCTCCATTTTTCTTGGCCTTCATACATAATAGCTCTGACAGCTTGTTTGTTGGAATTCACAAGTGGGAAGATTTACTTCTAAGAGGGGGGTGAATCAGAAGTAACAAACTTTATCCTCTAAAACTTTTAACTGAAATCAATACATGCATGGAACACATGTAATTAACACAACAATAGATAACACGAGATTTGATCACCTAGAAACACTCCAAAATGAGAAGGTAAAACTGGGGTGGGGATGCCACCCACAACTTATCACTGTAGCAATATGTAACTAATTAAGATTATAATGTTTTGACCATCATCAAAGGTCTGCCTTGTGAAAGGCCTACCCTATTAAAGGCTCAAAACCCTATTAAAAGTGCACCCATCTAAAGGATTTACAAACATTCACTTGGAATTTCACCTTGTTAAAGGATTTATAATATTGCTATTAAACCAACCTATTTTCATAGGATTTTCATTCTCCTAATACAATGGCTAGAAAGTATAGTAGAATGTTTTGACCTGATCACTTAAAATCTTGAATTTCTGATTTTAGATCAATGTTCAGTGCATTCTGATATGATACTCTCTGATTTGATATAACTCTGTATGAAGTGTTGATGCTCTATTCTATTGTTAATTGATTTGACAATTCCTCTTCTTTTCTAAGTCACTTGTACTCTTCATCCTTCTACTCTTCTCTCTCTTCCACTCTATAATTCACTCTTCTCAACACTTGAATTATGAGGCTTCATCCTTCTTAAAAAGGTTTTGTGACTTAGGGTTAGGTATGAATTTACGATTGAGATTCATCTATTTTTGCTCTTTAGCTTTTCACTTTTTTTGATTGGTTGCATGTAGAGTGCATAGGAACTCTAAAAGATTCAATCTTATCTTTAGAATTCAAAATTTTTCTATTAGCTATCATGCAACATGATATAAATTTGAATTTGTGAAGGCACAAACTCATATGACAATACTGTGTCACTTGACACTTGTTCATTACTGATGCTTGACACTTGATAATTACTGATGCTTGACACATATAGGAATTTTGTCTTGCTTGACACCTATAGAAATTTTGTCTTGCTTGACACTATCTATCCACTCAGCATCTAAATGAATCACCATCTATTGAATTTTTGGCTTGGAACATACTGTGACTTGACATCTATATTATACTCAACATCAACTTAGAGAATATCTTAAGTGTGTCGACACTCAATTGTCAAAACCAATTTGAGACCAACAATTTCCCCCTTTGACATGAGTGTCAAAAATACTTAACTATACATTATGAATATGATCTCTTTGAGTATAATATACATCCTATTCAACATATATACAAAACTTCAAAATTGATCAAAATTTTGTGAAGATACCTCAAAATTTGTAACTCCCCTTGAGCTGATGTGACTTTTCTATCTCCAAAAATTCTCATGCTGATTTTGATGTCTTGCCTTGTCATTCTTTCTCTTATATACCCTATTTTATCTTCTCTATTTTTTCTGATCTATTTTTTCTCCCCCTTTTACACATCTTTCCTTGTAGTTATTTATCTCCTCAAAATTTTATCTCCCCCTTTTATTATAAACTCTCCCTTTTTGACACTTATGTCAAAGGGTTCTATACATTAACTAAATACATAGACAAAAAGGATTTATTTACCTCCATTATGATATTAAGAGTATCATCCTAGTTGTTTAGTGTAATCTCCAATGATTTAAGCTAGATGGCTAACTCAACTACAAGGTGAACTAGACCTTCCAGTGTAGAAAGATTGGGGTCTTTCTTTAACACATTTTTAGTGTAGGCTAGTTCCTTCTACAAAAATTCCCTATATGGGGTTATGGAAGATTGTATTTGTATCAATTTGGCCTTAATGTTTGCCTCATTTTCTGTTAAAATAGCTAATTCCTTCTGTGTGTGAAGCATAGAAGAAAAATGCTTCTCACTCTGAGCTGGCTCCTTGGGTAGCTGCATGCTTGATATCTTAATGTTCATCTTCAAGCTCATTATTCTTTGGTTGGTATCTTGTGTGAAGAGTGATGAAATAACACAACTTTGAGTATAATGAGAATATATTCTCAAGTACTATCTTTACCTTTTCAATCATCTTTGTCAGCTCTACCTAGGATAGTGCTATCTCACTTGATCTTCATTCATTCACCTTCATTTGGAACTTATTTTCCAACCATTCTAATAATTTTGCATTAGTATCTAGGTCTTCATTTTGTACCTAGTCCACTATACTGGATAGTTGTTCCATGATTGGCTTGGTTTCATTAGGTACTTGCAAGCTGAATGCATCTAAAAAGATGTCCTTTATCTCAATCAAAGCTTGCCTTTGTTTATACTCATCTCTAAGTATCTCTTGTTTCTTTTTCTTTTCTAGTGACTCTTACACATCATTTATCTATTCAATATTCATGGTTGCATAGTCATACTTAGGAATGACTATCTCTTCATCAAGAGTAGGGTCTCCATAGTGGAGTACCCTTGCAACCTTAGTAGAGCTCGACCCTGGTGCTGAAATTTGAAGTGGTACTGCTTCAGTGGTCGACTGTTGAGTTGTTCCAATTGGAGTCCCTGTTGTAGAGAAATTCATCAATGTTTGTATTGCCTCTTGTTATTTTTCATTAGGAATTTCCTCTTCTATTCTACCTTGATCAATCACTATGATCTATGGGGGTGCACCTTGTTCTTGTGCAGTAGAAACAAAGATATCCCTCTGTCTTGTTTGATCCTTTTCTTGCTCCTTGGTAGTTGTAGTGACTACAATTTTGGAATAAACCTTAGCTAAATATCTTGTGCAACTTGCTCTTGAGGTTTTCCACTTGTAGTTGTTTGGATATGTGAAAGTGGTTCTTGTGGATTCACCTTCTCCTTTGTGATATCAGCTACAACCTTTTGTAGTTCCTCCACACTCACCAAGACTAGATTGGTACATAATTGGGCTTGTAGTTTAGTTTGGTGAAGCATCCTTTTAAGGTCCTCTATAGTTAGTGGGTTTATGTTCTAACCATAAGTGTCAGGAACATCTTGTATAGTTACTATTTTTGCAGGTGTGGGAGTCACATGACAAGGACTTGGTGGTGGCAATTGTGTGTCTTGCATACTTTGTTCTGTTTGCTACTATTCAATAGTTGCCATGTCATCTTTTTGTGTTTTCTTCTCCACAATATCATCTACCTTGTCTTTCTTATTAGAAATTCTTTAGAATAACTGGGGGGGGGGGGGGGGGGGGTGGGGGGGTGGGAGGGTGAATCAATTATTCAAGGTCCAAATGTCCTATTCAAACTTTTCACTAAGTATAGTGAGCCCATTCATTCATTATTTCATCCAAGCTTTAACTTTTATAGCTAGCAAGTTATTGTAAATCAATATGCAAGCATAACACATAGAAGATCAACACATAACACAATGATTTATGTAGAAACCCAATTTGGGAAAAACCACCAGTAACATGCTACTCAATTCTCACTCTTCTAAAGTGATGCCCTCTAAAAGGCCTGCCCTGTTAAAGGCTTACAACACATTGTTAAATGTGACCTTGTTAGAGGATTTATCCACCCTATTAGAAGTGGGCCTAGCTAGAGGACTATAGAACATTCACTTGGAATGCCATGCTATTAAAAGATTTACAAATGGCTATTAGGCCAACCTAAGTCCATAGGATTTCCATATCTAATACAATTGCTAGAGAGTATTAGAAAATCTTCAACCTAATTACAACATAAAACTTAACTTGTAGATCTTAGATCACTTCTCAGCTCATACCATTGCCTAGCCTTCAATCTTTGCAACTCTGATAGCTTGCTCTCCTTTCAAGCTTAGTCTCCTTGAGTCTCCATGCTCACTGTATGAGTGCAATCATCTCTTCATGACCACTTGTAGAAGCAAAGCCTCTGTGCTCTTCCTTCTTATAGATATCTTCTTCTTAACACTCTTCTAACTACTTCACAATTTGGCTCTTTGGCAGTAGCATCATTAGCAGCAACATTTTCTTCTTGGTCAATGACTCCTTAAATAGAAGTCTTGAAGTTATTTTCCCTCTCGATTCTTCATTCCTTTTAATTTTAATTCATATGGATTAGGTAGGATTCATTGCATCTAACCCATATTTTGTTTCCTCTAGAAACTTCTTGAATAATCCTCTTGAATTTCCCTAAAAATTGTTTACGTAAAATTTTATGCCACTAGCTCATCATCCTTATCTTCCAACTCATTCAAAAAATTCAAGGTAACCACTTTGTCGGCTTAGATTTGGAAAAACTTCATCATTTGAAATAATGTAGCAACTCGACAATATTGAAATACTGGTGCTCAATACATACTGTGTTACTTCGCATCAACTGTGTTCTTCTTGATGCTTGACACCAACTAACATTTTTTGATGCTTGGCACCTGAACTTCACTTGGCACCTGAAGATCACTCAACACACACTAGAATTTCCTATTACTTGGCTCCAACTAAGAATTTTCTTGGCTTTAACTAAATTTCTCGACACCTACTAATGATCTTAGTTTAAGCTTTGCAATCAACCTTGTTTCAACTTCTTCATCTAATGTTTCTAAGTGTGACCAACCTCTGTATCTTTAAGTATGTTATCAATACATCATTTAATCATTTTCTTAACTGATCCTTGCACTTCATTACAACATCATGACTCAAACTTTCCCTTAGGTGCTCTTGTTACATCTTGTTGATCAAATCCTCTTCACCAATCAACTAAGTGATAGTACGTGGATCTTATAAAAAAATCTCATTCCTACAAATAGTAGGTTTGACATCAATAACTGAAAACATTCTTTTAACAACAATCTTCATTCTTTGCAACAATCTCATCTTTTTGATCTTCAACAATGAGCTTTTCAATCAGATTTCCAAAAATCTCCCTCTTTGGCATTAATGGCAAACCAAACTGATCAACCATCAGACTAAACTATTCAACCACAAACTAACTAGACTAGAATGCCAAAAAGTAAACTGTGACTTCACATCTCCCTTTATTATTCTGATTGCTTCATTTTTGCTTCTCCCTTTTTGTTGCTGTAACATTATTATTTGTTTCTCCCTCTATTGTTATTTGTTTCTCCCACCGTATTGCTCATCTTCTACTATTCTAATCAACCTTTGATTATTTTTGTCAACTTCTCCCTCTATCTTCATTTGATCACATGCTGTTGATCAATTTTTTGCTATTTCTCCCTCTTTGAAAACAATGCCAAAGACATATTAGCATGCTATCATGCAGTTGTAGCTTTTATAGGTTCATTCAATTTCTTCTTCTGTCACCTTGCTTGTGACTGATTTGGAACTTTAGCACATCTACTACTTTAGGCATGAATCTTAAAGTAAACATCCTCTGGATCAATGTGTAAAATCTTCAACAATTAGCTCATTTGATGCAGGGAAATCTTGCTTTTCCTTCAAGTAGCCTTGGCTAGGGGTATCACCCCTAACTTACCTCTAAGATATTCAAAAGCACCTTTAGGTAGTGCCTTTGTGAAGATGTTAGCAATTTTTTCCTTCGAGCTAACATATTCCATCTTCACTTGTTTGTCTTCCACCAACTCTCTTACATAGTGATACTTGCTTGCAATGTGCTTAGTTTTAGCATGTATTACAAGGTTCTTTGATATGTTGATAGCACTTGTATTATTAAAATAAAGTATCATAGGCTCAGTTACCTCTTCCTTCATACCTTGTAGCAAATGTTTGATCCATACAATATTGGTGTAGTTTATAGCAACTGTAACATATTCAACTTTAGCAGTGGACTGTGAGGTACAATTTTTCTTTTTGTTGGTCCATGTAATCAACCTTTTTCCCAAGAAAAGTTCTCCTCCACTAATGCTTTTCCTATCATCAATGTTACCTCCCCAATTTGTATCAATGTAGACTTTTAGTTCAAAATTTTCACTCCTCTTGTAGTACAAACCAAAGTCATCAATTCCTTTAGGTATCTCAGTATTCTCTTTACTGCCATTAAATGATTTTCTCTTGGATTTGCATAAAATCTTGCCACTATTCTAACAACTAATGCAATATTTGGTCTACTATGTACAACATATTGTAGCTTTCTAATCATTGATCTATATAATGTCTAATTCACTTTAGCAGACTCATCATTCTTGGATAGCTTATGTCATGTTGCCATTGGTGTGCTAACTAGTTTTGGCTCTTCTAACCCAAATGTCTTGAGTATCTCTTTGATGTATTTGGATTGGGTCACAAATATACATTTGTACCTTTCTTTACTTGTACTCTATTCAATGTGTAGACTGTAGTGCTTAAAGCTTCTCTCCAATACTTTAGTGCAACATTTTTCTTCATCATCAAGGTTCTAGCATAATCAATCACTAACCAATTCCTTCTTTTAGTAATAACATTCTATGGCGGAGTTCTTGTTGCCGATGTTTTTCTTTTAATACCTTTGTCATTGTAGAATATCTCAAATTCTTTTGATGTAAACTCACCTCCTCTTTCTGACCTTAGGCACTTCAAGTTCTTTCCTGTTTCCTTCTCAACTCTGGCCAAATACCACTTGAGCATTTGAAATGCATTAGATTTTGCTTTAAAAACATAAAATTCATCATCTTGAAATAATCATCTACAAGTAGCATTATGTATCTGTCTCCTAGGTAGCTTTGCACTTCTATTGCACCTCTTATTGCACTTACCACTTCTTTCATTCTTGCAACATATTAAGTAGCATTTTCACCTTCATCCATTTTCATGTCATCAAAATTTCTTCTTAGGCTTTCTCTCTTTGCTCTTTGGACACTCTAATCTCCTCCATAAATATCTGATAAGGCTTTCCACATCTTGAATGCAGTGTCACAATCTTTGCTATCATCATATTTTGCATAACTAAATGCAGAGGAAATTTCCAGCATTACTTGATTGTGCTCCTTCTTTTTATTCAAATCATCTATAGTAAGAGGTCCTATTAGATTCACATGTTCTATTCCAATTGAGGTTTGTGCATAGTCACCTATTGATCCAAGGTGCAATTTCATCAGACTCTGCCATGCAACAAAGTTGTCTTTGTTGAGCTTGGGAACTTCCCTCTTAGACATCTTGATCTTCCTACTTCTAGTACCTTGAAACTAAATCAGCAGATGGCTCTCATACCAACTGTTAGAAATGCCTCTTATTCATACTTTTCACTAAGTATAGTGAGCCCATTCATTCATTCATTCATCCAATCTTTAACTTTTATAACTAGCAAGTTACTGTAAATCAAAATGCAATCATAACACATAGAAGATCAACACATAACACAGTGATTTACGTAGAAACCCAATTTGAAAAAAACCACCAGTAACATGCTACTAAATTCTCACTATTCTAAAATGATGCCCTATGAAAGGCTTTCCCTATTAAAGGCTTACAACACACTATTAAATGTGACCTTGTTAGATGATTTATCCACCTTGTTAGAAGTGGGCCTGGTTAGAGGACTTTATAACATTCATTTGGAATGCCACCCTATTGAAGGACTTACAGATGGCTATTAGGCTAACCTAAGTCCATAGAATTTCCATATCTAATACAATTGATAGAGAGTATTAGAAAATCTTCAACCTAATTACAACATACAACTTAACTTGCAGATCTCAGATCACTTCTTAGCTCATACCTGTTGGAATATTCAAATATGGAAAGAGTACTTATGAGAGGGGGGGGTGAATCATAAGTATCAAACTTTAGCCAATAAAACTTTTAACTGAAAGTAAGTTGCATGCATGTAAATACATCAAATAAACATGTAACAAAACTCATGCATCAATAACTCATAACACCAAAATTTTGGTAACCCAGAAACCCTCCAGGAATAAGAAGGTAAAACTGGGGTGGGGATGATACAAAAATTTACTGCAGCAATATTGTTCAACCACTTCTGATGGTTTTCCCTGTTAAAGGCCTTCCCTGTTAAAGGCTTTACACTGTATTAATAGTGATCTGGTTAGAGGATTTACAAACACTTAACATGAAGTGTCACTCAGTTAAAGGATTTTAATCACCTATTCATAAGGATCTTACAAAATAGCTGTAAAGCTAACCTATCACCATAGGATTTTTATTCTAATATAATTGCTAGAGAGTATTAGATACAATAAACTTGATAGATTACAATCCTTGATTGTTGAATGCAGGCTCCTTTTCCGCCTTCTCCTGATCTTGATCCTTTGTGATCTGATAACCCTTGCTTCTGAAAATAGATTATCTTATGCACCCTTGTATGTCCTTCCATATGTATATTTACAATGAAATTTCATCTTCCTTATAAACACTTCAAAGACTTAGGGTTTGTTTTGGATCTACGATCCATATTGAATCTCAATTTCCCACTCAATACTTATATTTTGCTGATTGGTTGCATGCCTTTAGCATTTTTCTTATTGGCTGCATGCAAATTACATAGGAAAAATAAAAGTTTTGATCTCATCATTAAATCCTTCGAGATTTACCTTCTGTCGGCTACAAAAACTATTTGCATCATAGTTTGTGCAATTTCAAACTTTTATGCTGATCTACTGAGTTACTCGACTCCTGAAGTATTTCTGATACTCGACACATGCTGTTTCCTGGATAGCTCGGCATTTGAACAAAACTGTATCTCTCGACACCTATTGTACTCGACACTTGTTATCACTCGGCACCTGTTGTACTCGGTACTTGTTAACACTCAGCACCTGTTGCACTCAACACTTGTTATCACTCGACACCTGTTGCACTCGACACTTGTTATCACTCGGCACCTGTTGCACTCGAAACTTGTTATCATCGGCATTTTATCTTACTCGGAACTTACTTTTGATCTTGGTTAAGTGTATTGACACTTAGTTGTCAAATTTTTTCTTTAAGCTAACAATCTCCCCCTTTGACATGAGTGGCAAAAACACTTAATTAAGATCCATGTGACTCAGTAATTTATCCTTCATTCAAAATTTGCTCCCAAAATTTTCTTATCTCAAAATTTGCTATCTCCCCCTTTTATCATACTTATCATTTCATTCCTTTACTTAACTCCCCCTTACTTAATCACTTCTTATTACTCTCTTATTACTTATTCTCCCCCTTTTTGACACTTATGTCAAGGGTCTTTACAATGAAATGCCGTACTTGGCCAAAAATGTGCTATTTACTTCAAGGAGTACCTTCAGAGCTACATCCCAATTTGCTAATGCGACATCTAATGTCTTATGCTGGATGGAAATCTCTGCTACTAGGTGTACAAGTCCATCAGATGAAGAAAGGTTGGGGTCTTTCTTGAGGACTGTTTCTGCATTTATCTACTCCTTGTGAAGTAATTCCAAATGAGGAGTAATTGATGATTGAATTTGTATCAATTTTTCTTTTGTGGTTGCCTCCTCTGCTGCTAAGACAACTAACTCTCTTTGTGTGTGAAGCGATTGGATAAAATGCTTCTCACTCTAAGCTGGATCTATGGGGAGTTGCATGCTAGAAATTTTCAGATTGTTTTCCAAGCTTAGTATTTTATGGCTAGCGTCCTATGTGAATGTGGAAAAATCACACAACTTGTTGTACAGGGAAAAGATATTTCCTAGTACAATTTTAACTGTTATAACTTTCTTTGCCAGTTCTTCTTTAGATAGTGCTATATCACCAGATATTTTACTATTTATTTTACCTTGGAACTTCTTTTCTGACCATTCAAGAAATCTAGCATTTGTTTCCTGGTCTTCATTAGTCACCTAGTCTACTATATTAGATAGTTGTTCCATAATTGGTCTTGACTCATCTGGAGACTGTAAGCAAAAAGCTTCTGTGAATATGTCTTTAATTTCATTCAATGTAAGCTTATGCTTGTATTCCTTTCTTAGTGCTTCTTGTCTCCTTCTTTTGTCTAATGCACTTTGAATTTCATTGATATTTTCTTTAGTAAGAGTGCTAGATTCATAATATGGGATCTTTATTTCTTCATCAAGCTCAGGAACTCCATAGTGAAGTTTCCTGACTGCCTTTGATGAGCTCGAGCCTGGTGTCCTAATTTGCAACTGTAATCCATCTGTGCTTGGCTTCTGAAGAGTTTGTGTAGGAGTACTAGATTTTGGTAATGCAACCAATGTTTGTATTGTAGTCTCCTCCTTTTTCTTTGTCTCATCTTTTTCTTCAGCTTGAATATCCCTTTTATGAATACTAGGTGGGGTTGAATTTGTTGGTTGTTCAGATGTTTCTTTTATTTCCCCTGCTGCTATACTCAACATTTGGAGTGTATCAGTGACTATACTTGGTGGAGGTGGTGGTGGAAGGAATAGAATACTAGTAGTTTGTATGGTCAAAGGTGGCACTAGTGATTTTACCTTGACTTCTGGATTTTGTAATTCATCAACACTGACTAGTACAGGATTTGAACTTAATTTTGCTACAAGTGATGATTGGTGAAGGATTTCCACATCCTCTGCAGTTAATGGATTGATGTTTAGATTTGAAGTATCTATAACATCTTTTATTTTTATGATATCTGCAAGTGTGATGGTGGCATGAGGAGGACTAGGAGGAGATACCTGTATGTCTTGCATACTTTGATCTTGTGGCTCAGCTGTATCTTTCTCTTGCTCTTTTTCCTCATTATGTGCCTCTTCTTCCTTTTCTTCTTTACTCTTCTTCTCCACTAGTTCTTTTTCTTTTTCTTTGGTTTTTGATACTTTCTTTTCCTTTGTCTTGGCAATTGCCTCTGCCTTATATTCTTCATTATATACATCTTCAATTTTCTTGTAAACTATTTTCCACAATCTTGTGGATTTAGTAACTACCTCTTCAATTTTATTTTGCAATATGCTGAATGCTCTATACTTGGGAGTGAATTTGTTATTATTCCTTTTTACGACATTTATTATTTGATCTTTAGTCAAATCAGGAAACAATCTTGCTAATGTTGACTCCCTTATTTCTTTTTCCATTTGTAAAAAAAAATGCCATTTATCCTCTACAATTTTATACAATTCTCTTGGCATAGATTCATCTAATTCTAGAGGTGTGTGCTTATACTCAGCCATCATAGCATACACAGATTCCTCTAATTTATTTTTCTCTTCTTTGGTGAGCTTAGAAAAATTTAGGTTCTTTAGACCTTTTAAATCATTATTTCTAATTTTTGAGCATAATTTATCAACAGTAGTCTGGGGTTTGTGTCTTACCACTTGAAATTGACTGTTGTCCTCTGACTCTATTTTCTCCTCATCTGTTTCAGGTTGGAGAATAAATTTCCTTTTCTTTGACTCAGCAGTAGTCTTCTTTGAGTCTTTCTTCCTTCCTTTTGCCTCCTCTTGGGCTTTTTGTGCTACAGCCCTTGTGGTCGGTCTCTTAGGTGCAGGGGCAGCTACTTTCCTCCCCTTGGATTTAGGAGCAGAAGGAGTTGTGGTCTTTCTCTTAACTGGTGCTTCCTTGGCTTCTTCTACCTCAACACTTTCCTCTTTTTCTTCTCCTAACCCTTGAGTCTGACCTTGAAGTTTATCTCCTTCTTCTTCTGCTGTTCCTTCTTCTTCTTCCATGCCAAATTTTTTTTTGATTTGTCTTACCATTTTATCTTTCTTCTTTACTGCCGAAGCAGTCTTCAAATCTGTTATCACCTTTGACTTGACAACATCATAGGTTCCAAATTTTTTTGCATTTTTATCAGCTTCTTCTGCAAGTAGAGCTGTTATTTTTGCAGAGGCTTGATCAACATCAAGTTCATAACCTAATGGCCTAAGCCATCTTATTCTAGGTATAACTGCTTGTATGTAAGTATAATCTAATCTACAAGAAAACAAATATCTTTTTCATATTTCTCAGTCAATGAGACTGGAATTCTCATTCTTTGTTTCATGGACTTTTTGAAGTCCTCAAAATTACCAGTCATTTGGACATCAAAATTTTCACCCATCTATTCAATGTATCCATTAATTTGTTCAACAATTGTTTTATTCGGATTCCATTTTACCTTAACCATAGAAGGAAATTCTTTCATTGAATAGAAAAACATACACATCAAAACTGATCCAAATTTGCATTGAGCTCCCTTGCTCTTCCTTATAGCTCCCAGAATTTCATTAATTTGTTGAAACATGAGCTCTGCCAGATCATAAGTGTGATCTCTTTTGATTATCTTGTATGCAACATCAATTGCTATACAAGGTACACTGTTCAACCTGCTTGATTGATAGAATTTGTGTGAAATGATTCTCACAGCAAAATCTAGTAGGGGATATGTGATTGTTTCGATAGTCATTCCTCTATTGTTGCATTTGGCACCTGTATTTTTCTCTATTACTTCCCTTTTGTCACTTCGCAGGGTCTTTGGCCGATCTAGGATTGGAATACCAGTAACCCTATGAATAGTTTTTTTGGTAAATTTTACTGGCCCTAACTCTAACCAAAAAGCTTCGTCATGTATTTGGCTCAAAACTATCCGTATCCATTCAGTTTTGAAAACAGTTGAAAATGCTAGGGTTTTGGTCAATCCTTTTCTTTCTACTATTGAAAACTCATTTTTTAGTACTTTGTTTTCACATAGTTTATCATATGCATTATGGATTTCTAAGTCTCCTATGGCACTAATTTTGCAATTATAACATCTGCGAACATCTTGGACCATAACAACTTTATCTGGAATAACTGATAATGCACCTGCAAGATCATTCTTGTATGCCACTTCTGGAATGGGCTTAAATTCAGGTTGTTTAGCTTCGTTGCTGACCAACTAAACTTCATGACTCTTTATACCCTTAGTGGTTCCTGACCCAGATGCCATTGTTTGCCAAACTGGGGTTTATAATTTAAACAAGTTTATAAGTCCTACATAGCTTGACACTTAAGTAAAATACCTTAGATCGATAAAACTTGTCTTGAATCACTGTTGAAATCTTCATGAATGGCTTCTGAGCTGATCTTGATCTTCTCCGCTCTTTTTTGGCTTTGCTTCTTGTTCGAATGGTGGGAAAATGATTGAAAATTGGATTTATGTACCCTTCAAAATAGAGTAATAAATGCTTAGTACGCTGCCAATTGTCTACTCAACACTTAAAAGGTTTCGTCAATACTCGGCTCCGATTATGTTTTACTTTTACTCGGCTCCTATTGATATTTCATAGCTCTGCATCAACTATCAACTCGGTCGTTGTTAGCAACTCGGCTCCTGAAGGCAACTTTGACAGAATTTCACAAGAGTTCTCAATTTTGACTTAGCATCTCTATTTTATGCTAATTTCATTTTTGCAGTTCTTATATGTCTTGGGACTGATTTATGATGTGACTAGGTTTATCAATCCCACACACTTGTTCTTTGCTTAATTTGATGAAGTGTGATCACTTGACCTATTGGCTGAAGTGATCTCTGTACTTGATGTGCTAGACTCATCTTTCTTCCTCCATGTCTTATTCATTTCACTTCTGATATGTCCAACATCTATCTTTGCCTTTCCATTGTTGAACTCAGAACTTGATGCCTTTGACCTTGTTGGGCAATTCCTGCTGACATGACCAGTTTTCAAGCAACTGAAACATGTGGTTTGACTCAACCATCTTTTGTAGTTTCCTCTAAAATGTGTTCTTATGCAGTTTTGTGGGATATGTCCATATTCTTGACAATAGTGATAGCTGTACCTGGTGTTGTAATCACAAAATTCATGGTTTGATGTCTTTGCTGGTTGATTTACTATCCACGTAGGTTTTGATCTGCATTCAAATGCCCTATGTCCATAATTTTTGCAATTATAACAATGTCCATGAAATCTTTGAGTCCTTGTGACATTTGATCTGCAATTTTGTGTCATATGTCCTTGCATGTTGCACTTGTGACAGAAACTTTTGGGTATGTTTGATTGATTGAATCTTCTACTCCTGCACACATTAGCTGTATGTCCCTTCTTATTACAGAAATGACAAGTGGGTTTTGAATTCTTACCTTTATCACTTCTTTGTTCAGCACTCTTTGATGATTCTCCAACTTTAGTGTTGTTATATCCAAGTCCTGATGTATCATGGGCAGATTTTGGTGATTTCAATAACTGTTCAAAATACTTGATTGCTTCACTTGATTTGTTGAGATTCTCTGCTACCTCTTTTCCCTATTCAATTCATTCTACATTTGTTCATTTTGCATCTTCAAGGTAGATAACTCAATATCCTTTACATTGAGTTCATGATGAAGGTTAATCATTTGTGCAAGTGTATCCATCTGCATGTTTGAGATCCTTGTCAGTTCAATACATTTTTCTTCAAGTCTTTTTGCAAGATTCCTTTTTTCATTTTCCATCATGACCTTGTCATCAACTGCTCTTTTCTTTTGTTAAGCAATTTCACATATCATTATAGCCTGTGATTCATGTTCCATCTTGAGAGTTCTTATCTCATCTGCTTGAATTTTATTTTTCTCCATCAGTTCTGCTATTGCTGCATCAAACTCTTTAGTGTCTCCACTGGAAAATATGTTGGTGGTATCAATCTCCTTGTCGTGTATATCATTTTCAGCTATGGCTAGATCCTTCCTCTTTTTTAATGAGTTTCTCAATTTGTTTCTAAATTCCTCCAAGCTATGCAGAGCAAGTTGCACATCTATCACCTGATTTTCAATGATCTTTCCAAGTTTGAAAGCTTCCATCTTTAGATCTTTTCCTCCAAGCTGTTAGGATTTTCCTTGTGAGAACTTGGCTAGCTCTAATTCCAATTGTTGGAATATTCAAATATGGAAAGAGTACTTATGAGAGGGGGGGGTGAATCATAAGTATCAAACTTTAGCTAATAAAACTTTTAACTGAAAGTAAGTTGCATGCATGTAAATACATTAAATAAACATGTAACAAAACTCATGCATCAATAACTCATAACACCAAAATTTTGGTAACCCAAAAACCCTCCAGGAATAAGAAGGTAAAACTCGGGTGGGGATGATACCCACAAAAATTTACTACAACAATATTGTTCAACCACTTCTGATGGTTTGCCTTTTTAAAGGCCTGCCCTGTTAAAGGCTTTACACTATATTAATAGTGACCTGGTTAGAGGATTTACAAACACTTAACATGAAGTGTCACCCGGTTAAAGGATTTTAATCACTTATTCATAAGGATATTACAAAATAGCTATAAAGCTAACCTATCACTATAGGATTTTTATTCTAATACAATTGCTAGAGAGTATTAGATACAATAAACTGATAGATTACAATCCTTGATTGCTGAATGCAGGCTCCTTTTTCGCCGCCTCCTAATCTTGATCCTTTGTGATCTGATAACCCTTGCTTTTGAAAAAAGATTGTCTTATGCACCCTTTTATGTCCTTCCATATGTATATTTACAATGAAATTTCATCTTCCTTATAAACACTTCAAAGACTTAGGGTTTGTTTTGGATCTACGATCCATATTGAATCTCAATTTCTCGCTTAATACTTATCTTTTGCTGATTGGTTTCATGCCTTTAGCATTTTTCTTATTGGTTGCATGCAAATTACATAGGAAAAATAAAAGTTTCGATCTCATCATTAAATCCTTCAAGATTTACCTTCTGTCGGTTGCAAAAACTGTTTGCATTATAGTTTGTGCAATTTCAAACTTTTATGCTGATCTACTGAGTTACTCGGCTCTTGAAGTATTTCTGATACTCGGTACATGCTGTTTCTTGGATAGCTCGACATTTGAACAAAATTGTATCTCTCAGCACCTTTTGTATTTAGCACTTGTTATCACTCGGCACCTGTTGTACTCAGCACTTGTTAACACTCGGCACCTGTTGCACTCAACACTTGTTATCACTCGACACCTATTGCACTCGGCACTTGTTATCACTCAGCACCTGTTGCACTCGGCACTTGTTATCACTCGACACTTTATCTTACTTGGCACTTACTTTTGATCTTGGTTACGTGTATTGACACTCAGTTGTCAAATTTATTCTTTAAGCTAACAATACCATTGCCTGGCCTTTAATCTCTGCAACTTTAATAGCTTGCCCTCCTTTCAAGCTTAGTCTCCTTGAGTCTCCATGCTCATTATACCAATGCAATCATCTCTTTATGACCACTTGTAGCAGTAGAGCCTCTGTGCTCTTCCTTCTTCTAGATGTCGTCTCCTTGACACCCTTCTGACCACTTCACAATTTGGCTCTTTGGTAGTAGCAGCATTTTCTTCTTGATCTATGACTCCTTAAATAAAAGTCTTGGAGTTCTTTTCCTACTTGATTCTTCCTTCCTTTTAATTTCATATGGATTAGGTAGGATTCATTTCATCTTACCCATATTTTGCTTCCTCTAGAAACTTCTTGAATAATCCTCTTGAATTTGTCTAAAAATGGTTTACATAGAATTTTGTGCCACTAGGTCATCATCCTTATCTTCCAACTTGTTCACAAAATTCAAGGTAACCACTTTGTTGGCTCAGATTTGGAAAATCTTTGTCATTTGAAATAATACAACAGCTCAACACTCTTGAAATACTGGTGCTCAACACATACTATGTTACTTGGCATCAACTATGTTTTTCCTAATGCTCAACACTTGAAGATCACTTGGCCCCAACTAAGATTTTCTGATGCTTAGCACCTGAACTTCACTCAACACCTGAAGATCACTCAACACACACTAGAATTTCTTGCTACTCAGCTCCAACTAAGAATTTTCTTGACTTCAATCAACTTGCTTGACACCCACTAATGATCTTAGTTTAATCTTTGCAATCAACCTTGTTACAACTTCTTCATCCAATGTTTTTTAACTATGACCAACCTCTGTGTCTTTAAGTATGTTATGAATACGTCATTTAACCATTGTCTTAACTTATCCTTGCACTTCATTACAACATCATAACTCAACCTTTCCCTTAGGTGCTCTTGTTACATCTTGTTGATCAAATCCTCTTCATCAATCAACTAAGTGATAGTACTTTGATCTTATAAGAAAATGTCATTCCTACAAATAGAAAGTTTAACATTAATGACAAAATAATGATTGAAAACATTATTTTAACAAGAATCTTCGTTCTTTGACATAATCTCCTCTTTTTGATCTTCAATAATGAGCTTTTCAATCAAATTTTCAACATTTCTCACCTTGTTCTTCCTTATCATTTTTCTCTTCATCTCCATTATTTCTTCCCTCAAAGGGATCTTCTTGTTCTTCTTTCATAGTTGTGAGGCCATAGGTTAATTTCTGCATTAGAGTGGACTTCTTCGCAACATCCTCAATTTTATTCTAAAGAATACTGAAGGCTCTATACTTGGGTGCAAATTTTCTCCCATGTTTCTTGTTTGCCTCACTTATTTTCCCTTTAGTGTGTTCAGGCATTACACGAGCCAATGTTGACTCTCTTATTTCTTTTTCCATGTTTAGGCAATAATGCCATTTATTTTGTACAATTGAATGTAACTCCTTTGAATTGTTAAGTTCAAGTGGAGTGTTCTTGAATGTTTCCTTCATGGTGTAAACTGACTCTTCAACCATGTTTTGTTCTTCTCTAGTCAAGTTATTAAAATCAATACTTTTTAAGCCTGAAAAGTCTACATTATCTCTAATATTATCACATATATTCTCTAAGTTAGACTTGGTGGTGTGACTTACCACTCTGAATTGGTTGTTTTCATTTGATTATGTTCTTTCTTCATCTAATTTAGGGGTACAACACATTTTCTTCTTAGCTTCTTCTTGGCTAGGCCTCCCTATTTAGTAGCGTTCTTCTTTTCCTTCTCGTTAGCCTTTTTTGTGGTTGCTCTTGTATTGGCCCTTCTGGTAGGCTTTTTTGGGATAGGCTTTTCTATTTGCTTGCCTTTGGGCTGAGCTGTAGGCTATTATTTTGCTTTTCTCTTCTTTGGTTCTGGCATGGTAGGTGCTTGTTTGGTTTGTTCTTCCTCCTCGACACCTTCTACTTCTTTTGCATCTTCTCCCATGCCTTGGGTTAATGCAAGTGGCTCTTGGCCCTTTTCCTCCTCCTCTTCTTCTTCTTCATCTTCTTCTTCTACCTCTATTGCCCCTTCACCAAATCTAGCCTTGAACTTCTTCACCAGTATATCCTTTTTCTTCAGTGTAGAGGTAGTTTTTAACTCCATTTCAACTTTTGACTTCACTACATCAAAAGTGCCAAAAGGCTTTGCACTTTTGTCAATGTCTTCTTCTAGTAATGATGTGATTTCTGCACATGCCTCATCAATATTGATTTTGTATCCAAGTGGCCTAAGCCATCTTATGCTTGGTATTGCTACTTGGATGTATGTGAAATCGATGTCTACTAAGAAAGATATGTCATTATTGTGTTGTTCCACAAGAGAGACTGGTATCCTTAGTCTCTATTTCATTGACTTCTTGAAGTCTTAAAGTAGTTGGTCATGATGGTTTCAAAATTTGCTCCCATCTACTCTATATACTCATTCACCTACACTACCACTAACCTATTTGTCTTCCAACTAACTTTGCCAAAGGAGGGGAACTCATTTTGTACATAAAAGAATAAACATATCAAAATTGATCCAAATTTACATTGTGCACTCTTGGATCTCCTCATAGCTCCTAAGTTTTCCATAATTTGTTGTAATTATAGTTATGCCAGATCATAAGTATGATCCTTCTTAACAATTTTGTACCCAACATCCACTGTAATACAAGGTACATTGTTAAGTCTGACTGATTGGTAAAATTTGTGGGATATTACTTTAACAATGAATTCAACAAGTAGATCCTTGATTGTATATATTGTCATCCCTCTCTTGTTCCATTTTTCCCCTATGTTCTTTTCTATTGCTTCTTTTGAGTCACTCCTTAGCATTTTTGGCCATTCTAGGGTTGGATACCTAGTCACCCTATGTACAATTCTTTTTGATATTTTAATGGGTCCATCCTCCAACTACAAGAATCCATCATGTATCCTACTTAGTACAATTCTAATCGATTCAGTCTTAAATACAGTAGGGAAATTTAGGGCACAAGTTAAGCCCTTCCTCTTAACAATTTGAAATTCTTCTTTCAAAACCCTATTCTCACACAGTTTGTTGTATGCTTCTCTAATTTCCATATCACCTATTGTACCTATCTTGCAGTTATAGCACCTCCTCACATCTTGTACCATCACCACTTTAGGTGGAATCATGTATAAAGCTCTGACAGGGTCATTTTTATAAGCAACCTAAGGGATTGGTCTAAATTTAGGTTCTTTTACTTCATTACTAACCAACTAAATTTCAAATGAATCCTTATCTTGGGGTTTCCTAGAGCTAGATGCCATATCTTCAAACTAGGGTTTCAACACAAAGAAATTTCATAACTATGTAGCTCGGCACAAGTGTAAATACCTTGAATTGATGAAAGGATGTTGAATCTATGTTGGAATCTTCTTAAATCCATTGAAATCTACTTAGAAATCCTTTTTATGCTCTTGTTACTCTTGCTCTATGCTTGCAATGGTGAAAAATGATTAAAAACTTGACCTTATACCCTTCATTTCATAGCATTTAATGCTTAGTGCATATACAACTATCCACTCAGCTTCTTCAGCAATTCTATTTAACTCGACTTCCATTGATTTTCCAACACTTGGCATAAGATCGACTTCCATAAGAATTACCCTTCACTCAACATCTATTACTAACTCAGCTTCTATTGACTTTGGTAGACAACTTAACATATAGAGGCAATTTATTCAACATCTAATGACAACTTTACTTACTTGGCAACACTGTGAAATTTTTTAATTTAACCTTGCATCTTTATCCATGTTGATCTATCCTTTTTAATACTAATTTATTCTAGGAACTAATGTATGATAAAACATTAAATATTAGTCCCACATACCTTCTTTTGCTTAGTTGGATGAAGTGTGACCGCTTGACCTTTTAGGTGAAGTGATCCCTCCATTGGATGTGTTGCATCCATCTCTTCTTTTCCATTTCCTATTCATCTCTCCTCTGATGTCTTCAACAACAACTTTTCGTTGCACTTTGTTGAACTCAGAGTTGGGTGCCTTTGAACTAGTTGGGCAATACTTGCTGATGTGTCCTATCTTTAGATAGCTAAAAAAAGTGGTTTGACTCAACCACCTATTGTGGTTGGCACTAAAATGTGTTCTTATGTAGTTATCAGGGATGTGTCCATACTCTTGATAGTAGTGACAACTTTTCCTAGTGTTGTAGTCCAAATTGTAGTTATGTCCATGACTATTCATCTTTGCTAGTTGATTTGTTGACCACATAGGCTTTGACATGCATTCAAATGCTCTATGTCCACACTTCTTGCAATTGTAATAGCGATCTTCAAATCTTGTTGTCCTGATGGTTCAAGTCCTATAGTCATGTGCTGGATGACCTTGCTTATTGCACTTGTGACAGTGACCCATGTTTTTAGGTTTCTCATATTGATTGAAATTCTTTCTCTTGCACACATTAGAGGTATGTCCCTTTTCATTTTAGAAATGACAAGTGGGTTTAGTTTTCTTACCTTTGTCACTTCTTTCTTCTATAGTCTTAGATGACTCTCCTTTTTTAGTGCTGGTGTATCCTAGCCCTAAAGTATCATTGCTAGATCTTGGTGATTTTAGTAGCTATTCAAAATACTTCATAGCTTCATTAGGTTTTTTGAAGCTTTCTACAATCTCCTTTTCTCTTCTCAAGTCATTGTGTAGTTTTTCATTTTGCATCTTTAGTGTGGAGATCTCAATGTCCTTGACATTCAACTCATGATGGGCATTCATCATTTGGCTAAGGGTCTCTAGCTACATGTTGGAAACTCTTGCAAGCTCAATTGACTTTTCCTCCAATCTATTGGCAAGGTTTCTCTTGTCATCTTCTATCATAGCTTGATCTTCAATGGCTCTCTTCTTCTATCCAGTCACTTCACAAAGCATCATGGCTTGTGATTCTTGCTCAATCTTATGAGATATGATCTCTTTAGTTTGAACTCTAGTCTTGTCCATCAAGTCTACAATTGTTATGCCAAACTCCTTAGAATATCCATTGGCAAACACTTTTGAGGTTTCAATCTCCTTGCACTGTGTATCATTTTCAGCTATGGAAATCTCTCTTCTTCTCTTAAAGGATTTCCTCAACTCTTCGCTAGCTTCTTCCAAAGAGTGCAAAATGAGATGTATTTCAATCTCCTGGTTCTCTATGATCTTTCCAAGTTTGTAGACTTCCATTTCTAGATCTTTTCTTCAAGATTTAAGGCTTCTCCTTGTAAGAACTTGGCTTTGATACCAATTTTTGGAATTCACAAGTGGGAAGATTTACTTCTGAGAGGGGGGGTAAATCAAAAGTAACAAACTTTTTCCTCTAAAAATTTTAACTGAAATCAATACATGCATGTAACACATCTAATTAACATAAAAGTAAAGACATGCATGAAAATAGATAACACAAGATTTCATCACCCAAAAACCCTCCAAAATGAAAAGATAAAACTGGGGGGGGGGGGGGGGGGGGGGATGACACCCACAACCTATTATTGCATCAATATGTAACTGATTAAAGTTACAATGTTTTGACCATCATCAATGGTCTACCTTGTTAAAGGCACAACACCCTGTTAAAAGTGCACCTATCTAAAGGATTTACAAACATTCACTTGAAATGTCACCCTATTAAAGGATTTACAATATGGTTGTTAAACCAATCTATCTTCATAGGATTTTCATTCTCCTAATACAATGGCTAGAAAGTATAGTAGAATGTTTTGACCTGATCACTTACAATCTTGAATTGCTGATTTCAAATTGATGTTTAGTGCATTCTGATATGATTTTCTCTTATCTGATATAACTCTATATGAAGTGCTGATGCTCTGTTATGCTATTAACTAATCTGACAATTCCTCTACTTTTCTAAGTCACCTGCACTCTTCACCCTTATGCTCTTCACTCTCTTCCACTCTATAATTCACTCTTCTCAACACTTGAATTATGAGGCTTCATCCTTCTTAAAAAGGTTTTGTGACTTAGGGTTAGGTATGAATATATGGCTGAGATTCATCCATTTTTCCTCTTTAGCTTTTCAATTTTTTTAATTAGTTGCATGCAAAGTGCATAGAAACTCTAAAAGATTCGGTCTTATCTTTGGCATTCAAAATCTATCTATTAGCTATCATGCAACATGATTTGCATCTGAGTTTGTGAAGACACAATCTCATATGAAAATATTGTGTCACTCAACACTTGTTCATTACTGATGCTCAACACTTGATAATTACTGATGCTCAACACATATAGGAATTATATCTTACTCAACACCTATATGAATTTAGTCTTGCTTGAAATTGTCTATCTACTTGGCATCTAAATGACTCAACATCTATTGAATTTTTGGCTCAACACATATTTTGACTTAGCATCTATATTATACTTGGCATCAACTTAGAGAATTTCTTAAGTGTGTTGACACTCATTTGTCAAAACCAATCTGAGATCAACATTGTTCACCCTTCAAGCATTCATATCCTTAAGTCTTCTTTCTTAACATGCTAATGCAGTCACCTTTTAGGTCACTTGACGAAGTAGAGCCCTTGACTTCTTTTCTTCCTTAGGTTCTCGCACATTACTCTCTTGCTTCATGACTAACCATTCCTATAAATGGGAAATTAAGATATTTTGCTCCTCATTTTCTATCGTCCTATTTAGGGTTAGAATGGATTAGGTAGGATACAATGTATCTAACCCACATTCCATCTCTCTTCTAGAAACTTCTCCTAAAATCCTCTTTGAATTTTCCTAAAAATGGTTTACCTTGAATTCTATGCCACTAGCTCATCATCCTTATCTTCCACTTGGTTCACACAAATTAAGAAAAAAAACTTATTCGGTTTAGATTCATCAAATCCATGATCTTATAAATAATGTAGTAGCTTAGTATTATCAACTTTCTAATGCTTGGCACATAATGTGTTGCTTAGCATCCACTGTGAAATTACTCAGCACTAACTAAAGTTTACTAGTGCTCAACATCAACTAAACTTTACCTGACATCCACTATTCTTCTTGGCATATACTAGAATGAACTTTTATTCAGCTCTAACTAATTTTTTTCTTAGCATGCACTAACTTTTCTTGACACCTACTATCCACTTGGTCAAGCTTGGTAGACAAACTATGTGTAACTTGTTCTTCTAAACTTTCTTAGTGTAATGAGCCTTTATAATCTTAAGTAAATTATCAATGAATCATGTCATCACTGTCTTAACCGATCCTTGTACTTCATTACATAATCATAACTTAGCCTTTTTTTTAGGTGCTATTATTACATCTTTTGATCAAATCCCCTTCATCAATAAAATAAGTGATAGCACTTAAATCTTATAAGCAATTGTCTTACCATAAAATAGCAAGTTTGGCATTGGTGAAAAAATAATGATTGAAGCATAGTTGTATGTTCTCAAATCTCTTCCTTAATAATTATCCCCGTTGATTTTCTTCTTCATTTTATTTTCAACACTTTGGCCAATAATAATTCTCAGCAACCAAAGAAATGGTTTTATCTTTACCTAAATGTCCAACCAATGCTCCATTATGCTTCTCCTTGATGAGATTCTCTCTCGTCAAACTTCTAGGAATGCACAATTGGCTTCCTCTAAACAACATACTATCTTGGATCATGAAATATAACCACTTTGTCCTATCAAGTGTAATAGGTTCTGTACAAGTCTTCCATGCTTCACCAAAATCAAGATCATCTAGATACAAAATAAAGAGTTCCTTGAATCCAACCATCTCTATCTACATTTCTGTCAGTAAAATTTATCTTCTACTAAGAGTGTTTATAACTTTATTAGACTTCCCACTCCTATGTTTCAAAAAAAAAGTATAAATCTTCAAAAACTCAACCCACTTCAAATGTCTATGGTTTTATTTTCTTTGACTATTTCAATATTGCAAAGCTTGATGATCAGTATACAAAACAAACTCCTTAGGTAGAAGATAGTTGATGCAAGAGCATCTTGGATTTTCTTGCAATCATGTATGTTTGGAGATATTTTGGCTTAAAGTTGTGGAGCTTGATAGATACTAGTGCTCAACATGGTGTGGGAGCTTGGTATGGTGTATGGAACTTGACATGTTTTGGGAGCTTGAATTGGTCTATGGAGCTCGACATGGTCTATGGAACTCGACATGGTCTAGGAGCTTGGCATGGTCTATGGAGCTTGGTATGGTCTAGGAACTAATAATAGTCTTTGACTACTCAACATGGTCTCTGAAGCTTGGCAATGCTTGAGAATTTACTTGTGCTTGACTTGGTCTTGGTTTTCGTTGGTGCCAATTTTTCTATGAGTTGACTTTTGTCATTTAATTTATGTAAGGGTATTTAATTTAGTGTTGTAGCTGACTTGTGGCTCAACCTATATTTAATGTAAGGGATTTAAATTAGTTAGTAATGAGCTAGGATGACTTGTGGCTTAGTTGAGTATAAGTAAGGGTTTTTTTTGGAGTCTTTAGGTAGTTATTCATTCTAGCTTTGACAAGGGGATGAAGTGTAGATGCAAATTTTGAAGAGCTAGGTCTGCGACTTAGAAACTAGAGGATTTCTTGTTGTACCTAAGGGTACAAGCATGGATTCTTGTTGTTGTTCTTATCTAGTTGTGGATCTAGACTGGCTAGAATTGGTGTGTAGTAATTGGATCTTGCAAGATCTTACAAATCTGATATTGTAATTGCTATTTGTATTTGGCCCTAACCTAGAAGGCCTTACAGTTGGGCATATTGCATGTAATCAATTATTTATGATTGAAGAGTTTTGATTTGGTATAAAATCTTGCTTCTTTGTTGCTTGTTGTTGTGTTGTGTTTCCACTATGAGGTTGTTTGCTGGGGGTTTGGATATCTCCTTTGGGGATTATCCTACCTTGCACTACGTTAGGTGGTATCCAAGAGATGTTATTCCTAAGTGTGTGGATAGATTACCAAAGTTGAGGTAGTTTACACCAGGACTTGTAGAGAAGGTTGATTTTATTGATCTTATGAATTGGTGGATCTATTGCTTAGGGTTTGCTAAAATTTTGGAAAATTCTTCCAAGAAGATTGAAGCCTAGGGAAATTGATGATCTTAGTGATGCTATGGAAGAAATGATCTCAGAGAAGATAAGAGTAGAGTTTAGATTTGAGATTGTAGTGATGAAGAGTGACATGATTGCTAAATTTGTGAGTGCTTTAGGTGGTGTATCTAGGCATGTGGCTACTTAAGGTAGCTATGAGGAAGTTGCTGAAGAATTTGAAGTTACTAGATCTAGTGGTGAGGATAGAACTAATCATGTGGAGAGACCTATTCGAACTAGGGAAAGTTAGTTTACTAGACCTAGATCTCAGTTAAAGATGAAGAATAAGATGGAAGTTTCTAATTTCTTAGGTATTTTGACTCTTGAAGACCTGATTGATTGGATTGGTGAATTGGAAGACTACTTTGAGCTTGAGAATATTGAGGATCCACTCTAAGTGAGGTTAGCACAAACTAAGTTGAAAGGACATGCTACTCTTTGGTCGAAATAATTACAAAGAGATAGAGAAGAAGAAGGTGAAATGAAGATCTCTATATGGAGTTGATGGTGATTAAGTTGAAGACTAAGTTCATTCCTATTGATTATGAGCTTGATTTGTTTAAGAAATTGGAAAATCTAAAACATAAAGATATGTCTATGAAAGGCTATAATGAGGAGTTCTACAAGTTGACTATTTGGTCTCGTCATAGAGAATTGTTAAAGGAAAGAGGTAGCTCGGTACATTAATGATTTGAAATTCAGTATCTAGGATGAGGTTGGTATGTTGAATATTTCATTAGTTGAGGATGCTTATCAGTATGGTTTGAAGGCAAAAGATAAGTTGAAAAGGAAAAGTCAAGGTAATGCTAGAGTGAAGGAGAACCAAGATAGCTTGGCACAAGCTAAATCGAGCATTGAAGGTGAACCAAAACCTGCTGATCAAAAAAGGAGAATAGGTGGAGGTTGATTTAGGGGTAATTGTTTCAAATATGGGATAGAAGGGCATAGATATTTTGAATGTTTGATTGGTAGGAAAACTACTATTGTGAATGATTTTGTAGTTCAACACAGTCAACCTGATCAAGGAGAAAGTTTGCTAGCTTGGCAAGTATTGGTTGGTGAGAGGACATTGGATACTAGACTAGTTTTTTCAGGACTTCTTGTAAGTCTTGTGGTAAAGTTTGCAAGGTGATTGTGGATGGTAGTAGTACTATTAACCTTGTTGCTAAGGATATGGTTTAGAAACTTGGTTTGAAGAGAGTGAAACACCCTTATCCTTATAGGATTGGTTGGTTACAAGGTGAAAATGCTTTGGAAGTAAGAGAGAAATTCCTTATTAATTTTCAAATTGGGTAGTATAAGGATCAAGTGTTGTTGTGTTATTGTGGACATGAAAAATTGTCATGTGTTGCATGGTATACCTTGGTAGTATGATTGCAAGGCTATGCATGACTTTGTCAAGAATGTGTTTACTATTGAGAAAGGTGGCAGGAAATTTTCCTTGATTCCTTTGTAGAATGAAGAGCTTGGTAGGAGGAACCTAAGTATTGGTAGCCGAGTTGAGTTGGCAAATTCTAAGAAGGTTGGAGATCAGTATGGAAATTAGACTTGTAGCACACCGAGGATAAATGTGAAGAAGCAAAAGAAGAAAAAAGGAAAGAGCATACAAGTTGAAGACTTGGAGGATATGTATGTAAAGAACCAATTTGGGATTTATGTGTTGAATCCTAGAAGATGTTCTTCTAGTTACTAGAACATCTTTTCAAACCTGGGGTGCTTGATACATGAGCATCTTGGGTTTATTTTCAATCTTGTATGTTTGGAGGGATTTTGTCTTAAAGTTGTGGATCTTAGCAGATATTAGTGCTTGGAATGGTCTAGGATCTCAACATGGTCTATGGAACTTAACATGGTCTGGGAGCTTGGCTTGGTCTATAGAGCTCAATATGGTCTATGGAACTCAGCATGGTCTGGGAGCTCAACATGGTTTTTGGAACTCAATATGGTCTAGGAACTTGACATGGTCTTTGGTTACTCGACATGGTTTTTGGAGCTTGGCTTGGTCTTGGTTTCTATTGGTGCTGAGTTGTTTGTGAGCTCACTTTTGGAAATTAATTTATGTATGGGTATTTAATTTAGTGTTGTAGCCGACTTGTGGCTCAACCTATATTTAATGTAAGGTATTTAATTTAGTTTTTAATGAGCTAGGCTGACTTGTGGCTTAGTTGGGTATAAGTAAGGGGTTTTGTGGAGTCTCGAGGTAGTTATTCATTCCAACTTTGAGAAGGGGATAAGTGTAGTTGTGAATTTTAAAGAGCTAGGGCTGTGGCTTAGAAACTAGAGGATTTCTTGGTGGACCTAAGGGTACAATATTAGATTCTTCTTGGTGTTCTTATCTAGTTATGGATCTAGACTAGTTGGAATTGGCATGTGGTAATTGGATCTTATGGGATCTTGCAAAACTGATATTGTAATTGATGTTTATATCTAGCCTTAACTAGGAAGGCCTTATAGCAAGGCATATTACATGTAATTAGTTATTTATGAATAAAGAGTTGTGATTTGGTATAAGATCTTTTTTTTTGTTGCTTGTTGATATAGTGTTTCCACTCTGTGGTTGTTTGTTGGGGGTTTGGACATCTCCTTTGGGGATTTTCCTACCTTGCACTACGTCAATAATGTCTCCACTTCTTCAATGCTTGAATTATAGCATAAAATTCTTGATCATAAATTTTTTTTCTCTTGGCATCTTTCAATTTATCACTAAAACAAGCAATAGGTCTACCTTATTGGCTCATAAAAGCTCCTATCATAGTACCATTGGCAACACGATCTACTTGAAACACCTTGTTAAAATTAGGAAGTGCTAAAATAGGCTACTCAGTAACCTTCTATTTTAACATATTAAAACTATTATATGCTCCTATGGTCCACCCAAATTCTTTCCTATCCCCTCTCATTGTTTCTGTTAGGGGTCCGCAAATACTACTAAAACCACTTATGAACTTTCTGTAAAAGATAATTAGCCCATTAAAAGATCTTACCTCTGTTGCACTCCTTGGAGTAGGCCATTCAAAGATAGCCTTCACTTTCTTTAGGCCCATTTTTAGACCTTTGACTGAGACTAAAAATCTTAGGTACATCAACTCCTTCTTTAGAAAACCACAATTCTTCAGGTTTATTAGCAAAATTTCTTCCCTCAACTTATCAATAGCTTGCGAATATGGATCAAATGCTCCTCCAATGTCTTACTAAAGATCATAATATCATCTAGGTAAACAATGACAAATATACCCAAAAACTCCTTTAGTACCTCATTCATGAGCCTCATGAAAGTGCTCGATGCATTGGTTATCCCAAAAGGCATGACTAACCACTTGTACAATCCTTCTCTTATCTTGAAAGTAGTCTTCCATTCATCTCCTTCTCTTTTATGAATCTGATGGTAACCACTCCTCAAATTTATCTTTGTGAAATACTAAGCTCCACTTAAACATTCCATAATATCATTGATCGTTGGCAATGGAAATCTACACTTAATTGTGATCTTGTTGATAGTATGCGAATCTGTGCACATCCTCCATTCTCCATTCTTCTTTGGTAATAATTTAACCGATACTACAGATGGACTCAAACTCCCTCGAATCAACCCCTTCTGCAACAACTGATGAAATTTTCTATTTAACTCTTCACTTTCTATTGGTATCATTTTGTGCACTATCTTGTTTTGAAAATTGGTTCCTAGAACCAAATCCATGTGGTGATTGATCTTCCTCATTAGGGGTGATCCATCAGGTACATTATCTGATACAATATTAGAAAAATCTTCCAACATATTTGCAACTTCTGCAAGCACCTCCTCTACTATTTCTTTACTATCTTTTGAAATTATAAAAAAAAACATATGCTCATGTTTCATACCTTTGAGAAACTCTTTTCCATCAACATAATATATTCTGGTAGGACTACATACCTTTTCTTCTTTATCTTTCAATGGCTTCAACTTATGCTTCACTCCATCCTTGGTTAGAGTGTAGGTATTTTCTCACCCATCGTGTACAACATACCTATTAAACTTCCATGGCCTAACCAACAACATATGACATATGTCCATAGGTATGATATCACATAGTACCTCATCCTAGTAGCTTCCAATCTTGAACTTCAGGGAGTACTTCTCATTGACCATGACCTTGTGGTCATCTTGCACCTAAGCAATATGGTATGGACACAGGTGTTTTTGTATTTTCATCTTCAACTTGGTGACCATCATTCCTAATACCAAATTTTCACTTCTTCCACCATCAATGATTAGATCACAACACTTATCTCCACATCTGCACCTTGTGTGAAATAGACTCCTTTGATTAGGTTCATTCTCACCAATCAATAGGTCTCATATATTAACTAGGACTTCTCCGCTTTTTGCATCCTCAAAATGTGATAATTTGGCATCTTCATCAACATCTGCAACTCTAGCTTGGCCTTCTATTCTTTGATCTTTCCTTCCTTGACACTAGATACATTCAAATTCTCTATGCCCTTCTTCTCCACAATGGAAACATTTCCCATAGAAGCCTCATTTTCAAGATCCTTTTTCTCTGCCTCTTCCTCTTTGATCTCTATTGATCTAATCATGGATATGGTTAGAATTATTTCCCATTTTATTCTAACTTATACTTCTAGCCTCATCCTTGTTCTTCTAATCATCATTATGGCCTCCATAAGATCATCTGCCAGATCTTCCATCATGACCTCTTCCACTATTCTTGTTGTCAAACTTCTTGTTCAGTTTTTCCTCAACTCTTAGGGAAAACTGGTATGCCTCCTTAGTGCTATTCATTTGAACTAGACTCAACTCATCCTAAATGCTTGGTCTTAACCCATAAAGATAATGAGCCACTTTCTCCTTATCAAATTTTACATTGCTGATTCTAATGAAAACTCAGTAGAACTCTTCAGTATACTCTTGAACAAATTTTCCCACTTGCTTCAACCCTTGCATTTTCTTAAATCAATCTCATAATCCATGAGAATGAATTGCCACTTTAGTTTAGCTACCATCCATTCCCATCTTGTGATTTTTTCCTTTCCCTTTCTATTTCACTCCAACTAAACCCCCTGCCACCAAATCTTTGCATGTCCCTTCAGTTTTCCCTTCACAAACTTGACCCTATTAGGATCCTCAAAATATTCATACTTAAAGTACTCCTCTAGTTCATTGATCTAGTAGATTAGCTTCTCTAGGTTAAGATTTCCTTAAAAATTGGGAACCTCAAACTTAGGTCATTTTCCAATCTTAGAGATGGCCCTAAAAAACCTCTCTTCCTTTGAGTTTAGAACTGCCTCTACTTCAACATTTTCTTCTACTTTATCCTCATCCTTGCTTTCACCTCTTATAGGAAGATTTATTCCTCTGTGCATTTGTTCTTCTAGTGCTTACATTTATCTTTAGAGGGCTAGGAAACCCTCAGGTGTAACACCTACAACTCTTCCACCACACTCTCTTCATGGAGGCATTTTTAAGCTTCCATTGAAACCCTAGTACAAATTGCCTCATAATTGGTGATTTGTCTACATGCTCAGCCCAAACCACAGTCATGGTGTGAACTGCCTCATAGTTGACCATCTATCCACACACTTAAGAACTCTAACTCTTGTACCACTTGATGAAGAGTGCTCCTCTTAAAACCATAAACTCATGATAGAATTAAAGAAATAACATGAAATACAAGAACAAAATTTGAATATCTTATTTGCATCACAAATTCAAAATTATAGAATTCCCAAGTACAAAATGCTAACCCACATGGGTGCCTTCATTATAGTAATCTACAAGACTGAGCTACAAACTGCCACTTAGAGCTATCCTATAAAATGTTTAGACCTTTCTTAAATAGGAAATTTTATGCCATCTAAAAATATTCTAGACATTGAAACTTAATACCTAGGGCCGACAGACCCCAATGATGCATATAGAGTCAACCAAATACATCATTGACAAATATTTTAGATATTTTCAGTAGCCCAACTTTGAAAGGCCATAACTCATGAACTGTTGCTCCAACTAGCCACTTTTTAGAAATTCCAACTCCCAATCTACAAGTTCAAAAAAATGCAAGTGCCCTTCCATTGAGTTTTTGGACCTAATCCGGGAACTCTAAGGCCTCCAATGGTGATCCTGAAGATTTTTTTGCAAATTTTTTACTAAAAATCTGCAATAACTTCTTTGATACTTAATATCAAGCAATGGAATTTTTATGGTAGCCTTATAACTCTAAAATGAACCTTCATGTAGAAAATGAGAACATTCTGAGCTTGCATGAGAAACTTACTAAAAATAGCAAGTTCCTATAAATAGTAACCACCCTGTCTACTAGTCCTTATTAAAATAGAAAAGACTAAAAGAAAATATTTTTGGGTGATGCAAGATTTCTCTTACACCCAAGATTCTCTTGCATCATAGATCCTTGTATTGAAGTTCATGTTATTAATCATAAGGAACAAGAAAATACAATAGAATTCCTCAAATGCCATACAAGAAGATATCAAGATGATCGAGTGACAAAAAAGGTGCCTTGCAAGGTTCTTCATTACATCCCCATTATTTCACATCTTAAATGATTATTCAAGTACAATAGATTGGTGCAATTTATAGATTTCCATGCACACAATAGAAGTTGAGATTACATTACTTGAATGCCTATGGATGGTTCATTATTTATGGACACAAAGGAAAATTGGTCACATTTTAAAGAAGATCCTCAAAATCTTAGGTTTTCTCTGGCATTTGATGATGTCAATCCATTTGGAGAGATAGATCTATTTACTTGGTGTGGTTTGTTTTTGATATCAGCAATAACCTTCCTCCATGGATGTTGATAAAGAGGGGCCACATTATGTTAGCAATGATTATTCCAAGTATTTTATTATTTTATTGTTATCTACATGTAATTAGAAATCTTGGAGTGAAATTACCACAATAATTATCTAATATTGTTCATTCAACTAGGTAAGTACCAAGTGAACGATATGAATGTATATATTGAGCCTCTTATCAATGAGTTGTTGGTGTTATGGAATGGTTTCACTATGTATGATATATCTAGACCAATTGGACAAAAATAATTTCAATTCCATGCAATGTTTGTGTGGACAACTCATGATGCCCTTGGGTTGACACATTTGTTTGGTATGTTATGTTGAAATCTAGTTTTACATGATAATACTATTTCCAAAAATGAAGATAATTAATCCAATTATATCATTATCTTGTAGGTCTTCAAACAAAGGGAAAATTTGCATGTCCAATGTGTGGTCCAAAGATGAAATCTCATCATTTCAAAAGTTTAAGAAAGTAGGTGTTTGATGAGAATATGTACTCCTACAAAAAACTTAAGTATCGAAGTGATGAAAAATATTTTTTCAATGGGAAAGAAGAGACATCAAAATAATAAAGAATGAACTCTGACTTATGGAAGTTGGAATATAATAGAATTCGAGGTAGTATTGCTCCATCTAATGGTTTATGTTTGGAAATTTTATATTTTGATTCTATTTTGTTGGCTAATTATGTAATTGATGATTGTGAAGGTCATCAGGGCATCATTGACCACCTTTCAAAGGGATTAAAATGTTATCCTAGAGAATTTAGTAGGCTTCCCTAGTACAAGAAGCTACAAATTGTACATTTGTTTGATACTATGCATATTGGAAAGAGTGTAACAGAGACACTATGGGAAATATTGGATGGAAGGCATGACAAAGAAAAAATTGCCATAATTTGTAGTAACATTCATGATTACAATCATCAACGAAAAATACCATTGAATGAAATAGCAATGGAGACCAGATTAATGCAAGTGTCCTTCCTTGGTTATTAATGGAGCAACAAAGTAATTCCATAAAAGAAGTCATACAAAAAATTTGATTTCCTATAGGATTTGCTGTGAATATAAGAAATCTCATATCAAAGAAAAGTGAATTTGGGCCAAGGCAAAAAACACATGATTGACATACCTTCATCAAGGTAAGTCATAGTCTTTTGTATTTACAATATATTTGTGAAACTATATTCAATTTTCATTGTATTACGTTAGAAAATAATGAAATGATAAGTTTCTAATTGTTGTAGTATGTGCTACCCCTATTGCTCCCAAACAACTTCAACAATAATATCAAACAAATGATATATGATTTCAGAAAATAGATGAGGTAAACATTGATATTTTTTCAATATATCAAACAAGCAATATGTTGTAAAGTCTCATATTTATATGTTTTTGTGTCTTGAATCCTAGTTGTCATCTAAAGAAATCCATAAAGAAGATACAAAATATTGGAAGAAAAGAATTTGTCTACTAATGTGCGAAATTAAAAATTATTTACCTTCAACTTTTTTCAATGCAAAAGAACAGTATCTCATACACCAAGTTGAGAAGATTGAAGTATGTGGGCCTATATAACCTGGGTCAATGTGGATGGTTGAGAGATACTTGAATTTTTTTGAAGGGTTTGGTTCAACAAAGAGCACATCTTGAGGGTTATATAATTGAAGGGTATATGGTATAATAGATGATGATGTATGTTACTCAATATCTTCCTAATCATGCAGCAAAGACCCATATAGATTACATTTGGGATCTTGACTCCATTAAAAAATTTGGAGGGGAGTACTTGGTGGGGAACGGTAAATTTATGAAAGTGAAAGGTAATAAATTATGAGATGTTATTGTAGTTAATTAATTCTTAATCTTTAAAATAAATCTGTTGTGAGTCATCTACTTACTTTTGTACAACTACTAAAGAGTGGGATGCAATACATTTATTTATTACAAACAATCAAAGATTGGATGATAGTATGGATTGAATGATGTCAACATTCTGGTCATAGATTAAAATGGGAATCTGTGTCTTCATTCGTTAAACAAGCTCATTACAATAGAGATCCCAATGTTACACAAAAGGAAATAGATTTAGCATATGGTTTAAGAGCTCTCTAGGTACTTATAAGTTTGTTAATCAATTGTATGTTTCTAAACTCATGCAACAATAATTTATACATGTTTGACATTATTGTCAGTGAAACACCACAAGGCTATGTTATGAAATGGTTATAAATTTTGTATTAAATATTTTGATGACACAAATAGAACTTTTGATTCTAGGATAAGTGTAGTCTTACAGGTGACCAATATTTCATCTAAAAATGACTTACATCCACAAAAATCTTAAAATTGATACTATGGCATTTTTGTTGATATAGTTGATTTTGAATTTAATTCCTTCAAATCATTTCTCTTCATCTTCAAATGGTACAAACTATGAATCAATCAAAATGATCTTGATAGAACTGTTATTGAGTATGGAAATGTATTTCCAATGATTAATATAAGGTTGTTTGAGCTAGTTGGGGATGAACTCTATGTTCTTCCAAGCCAATGTCAGCATGTATTTTATGCAAATGTTCTACATAAGTTGGGTTGGTCATTTATTGTTAACATGATCCAAGAGGAAGGTCGATAAAGTATAATGTGATGGAATAAGAAGATACCAAGGAAGAGGAAGAAGTGGATCACAATCAAGAATTAGTCAAAGATGCACATGATGCTGCTACTAATCATGATGATGATTCTTATACTAATCACAACAATGATGATGAGGAGGATGATGATACTAATGATGATAATGATGATGACAACAATGCCAACCATGATAGTAGTGGTGATGATATCAATGACGATGATGATCCCGATGATGAGATGGATGAATAATAATAGCAATGACAGGGGTGGGGGGTTGATTAGCTAACATTGGAGGGGGTTTTGATTATAAATGAGAAGAATGGAATGTATAATTATGTGATCAATGCCTATGTTATTCAATATTCATTTCTTGATAGATCAATGATAAATTTGATTAACTTGTCATGTACCTTTTACTATTTATAATTCATACTTGATGCTAATATTTGATGTAATTTTGTGTATATGTATCATGAATTTTTTAGTTAACATAAGATAATTTATTTACATGTGCAGAAACCCGAAGCCCTTTCATGAGCATCCAACATAGTCTCATGGATCAACATTTATAAGTTTACCATGTGTAAAATATCTCTCTCATTGCCACCTATCTCTTATTTCATGGAGTGTAGGTATTAGTGAATAGGTGTTTGTTATATTTTTCTTCCTTGAGTGAGGAAAATGTAGGAATAGAAGAAGAAAGTGAGATATTTAGTATGTCTAAATTAAGGAGATTGAATCAAGGCAAAAATATCAAAAAGAAATTCAATAAGTGCATGCAATTTTTCCTTGCTTAAGGGGTCCATGTTCTTATGATGATGAGAGTGAAGGTGACTCTGATGTTCCCTTTAGTTACAAAAATCTACAAAAATAATGGGTCCTTGATGAACTTCCTCCAATAAACACTAGTTTTTGTGTTGGAGAGAGGATATATCACATAGCACCATCCTCATCACATGGTTTAGGCCTATTTTCCATGGATGGCATAAAGGTCTCTTACAACGAGGTTATTGAATTGATAGAGTATGTATGACCTTGCTATGATTACAGTAGTTGGATGCAGATTGTTAGATATAATAAAAAGTATGTGTAGGTATATTGAACTCATGGAAAATTATATACAACAAAAAGTTAGTGAACAAAGTAAAGCAATAGCTATATACATTGATAGAAGGCCAAAATTATTAGGGAATATTGCAAGTTTTATAAATAGTACACAACCTGCATCAACTAAGAAGCAACCCAATTTCATATTTTAGGTGCACAAGGGAAATCACATATTTATATGTGTGATAAAATCAATATGTGGAGGTGAAGAACTTATTATTGATTACAATTTGGATTGCATAGATACAAAAAATGCCATTATCATGGGTGAGGTGGTACATATTATGCACATTTAAAATCAACTCCAATCAATGAATCCAACACACCATTAAACTTTTGTATTTTTTTGCTAAATTAGAATAATAAAACCATGTGTTCTAAAAATGTCTCAATGATTTTTTTTGAAATACAAGGCTACAATATGAATCAACAACTACATGATATGCATGATGGTGATGGTTCTCACGACACTTCTTCTTCACAATAGGTAAAACTAATTGTTATTGTACACATTAGATACAAGAAATATGCTAAAGCATATTTTTTTGTTAGTGTAAATAATTAATTATTATTGCACTTTACTTAAATTTACTTAGGAATATGCATAGTCATACGAGTTATCTTGTTGACAGCACAAGAGTTAGAAACTTATTAGAGCACATGGTAGTTAGAAACTTATTAGAGCACATGGTATCTACAACATATCTTTATGAGATACACCTACGTAAATTTATCCTCTCATCATCACACAAAATCCTATGCTCAATGGAGAATAATCCACCTTTGATGGACATGTGCTGAGTTGTAATCCTTATCTCTTGTGTGACTTCTAGACATATCAATTGCCCTTATATACATGCACCCTCTATGATGTATTTATCAAATTATCTAATTCTTTGATATTCAATTATCTGATATCCATTATCATTTTGATCATTATTGAGATTCTCATTTGATCATCATTAGTCTCTCTTGTGCTATCTATTGAGCTTCTTGATCTTGGTGTTGAATTATTGCCTTAAGAAAAGTCTTACATGGTATTAGAGCTATACCAAATTCTTACATGGTATCGGAGATATACCAAATTTTTATATTTTTTATTATTTTTTATTCGTCACTACTATTTTGGATTGATTTTAAATATAGTGCTAATAATATTGTTCTCACAAACAAGTGTTGATCAAGAATAGGGAAAGGAAAAAGTAGTCCATGAGAAGGCACACAATAAGCTAGATGAATTCATGATTGTTTTGCATTAGCCACTGATCCTATGGCTATAGTGGAAAAGGTGCTTTGTGATATAGGAAGAAGGTTAATGAAATTCACATCAAATCAACCCCAGACTCCTAAAATACAATTGATAAAGGATGAGTTGATGCACCTAGTTGAGACATATACAATAATTATTAATGTAGTTTTTAATTATAACAAAAGTTCAATAACAACTTTTATAGTTTAGTCTTTTATTTATGTCATTAAATAAAATACATATATGTTATTTTTACAGAGGGTGCTAAATAGGTTCAATGGAGATGCCCTCGAGGATGATACTTTAGGTGGTTCAAGTACATCGCATGCTCTATCCTACACTTGTGTTTTTTTTGAACAATTTTTTTAATAGCTCTAAGAATCTTGTTTTATTGTGCTCTAACAATCTCACTTTTTAGCTCTTACCCTTGATCCTATGTTCACTAAGCTGCTTGCTACAAGGAATAGAACTGAAGAGGTAATGCGAATTACAAATTCAACAACACATAGCATGGCCACAGATGTGATGGAAAGACCTATTTGTAAGTAGATTCCTCTTTTTCTCTCTCATTTTTAATGTGTTTATTTCACTTGAACTATTATTTCTTAGGGGGCATTTTGTAATATTGGATTCATTTTATGCAAGAGGTGATGAGAAAATTCCTGGGTGTATCCGTGTTAGATGTATGAGAACACTAAAGAATTGTGATCAATTTCTCATGAGAAATGTAGATGGTCTTCCCCTGAGAGTAGCCCAACTTATATGTACTTTACAAATTGATCCTTTCTTTTACTATACAATCTTATACTCATAATCAAATGCACTAACCTCCCATGTAGTCCCTTGCAATAACTACTAATTCCATGAGATCTATTAGATTTCCACAATCCATGCTAATGTGCTGTCAAATTTCTTTGTTTTTGCTCGCTTGGTTTTATTCAAGTTGTTGCACATTTAGTTCGTCGGTGCATGTATTGTTCTCTCTTCGATCCTTTCCTTTGGTTTTCTCTTCTTAGCTATTTTTTGTGCTTGATGGCTTCCTCTGATTGTGGTCTTTCTTTCCCCCTTTTTCCCCCTTGTGATTATTTTTATTTTTAATTCATTTTTCTCCTTATGAGTTAGGTGGCATGTCTCATCAACTAACTCTCTCTCCTCCCCTTCCCCCTCCCTTCTATTTCTTCAGCTGGTTGGATCTGCATTCTAATTTTTCATGTTCTCTTTTCTCTCTAGCATCCTGATGATGGATCATGTAGTATGATCCGAAACGTTGATGTAAAAAAATTATACACAATCAAATCCAGAAATTTGACAGCACATACTAATTCCATTATTATTTTGTAGGGAATAATCTACTTTATGAAAAACTAAATGATGAATGTTTTCATATATTTGGGCTAACCATAGGCATAAGGTATCATATTTTTATTTCATTTCTAGATCATGTTTCCTTTGATCAATTTCTTCAACTAAATTAAAAGGTAGCTTCATACATTTATGAATTTAACAATTTTTCTTTTCTTTTCTTAAAAGGTGGAATTTGCAAACTAAAGAGTTAAATAATAAACTCATTGATGCCATGACAACACTTTTTGGACCCACCATATTTCAAAGAGTTAGGCTCCTTGAGAAAGCAAGCCAAGCTTTGAAGTATATAAGGTACAACTCTAGGACCCAAATGAAAACAACCCTTTGTTAGAATATATAGTCCACTAATATAACTAAGAGGGGGTGAATAAATTATCCAACTATTATTACAATAATCAATATTAAACAAACTTAACCATATGAGTAATATAAATTAAAACCACAAAAAAATACTCATATACAATTAACATCATATGTGTTAACTAGGGAAACTCTTGATCAAAGAGAAAAACCCAGTGGGGATGGTACCCACAATATCACATACTAATATAAATATTCCTTTTTAGAGGGTAGACCTTGTTAGGATTTTGTTACAACATTCAGTACATATGAATCCCTATTACGAGATTTTGAATCTCTATTAGGAGATTCCAACCCTTTTAGGAGTTGTGGAAGATAGGGAGACCCACTGCCCAAACAACTTCAAGGTTAAGACCAACAAACCCATAGTCCAAATGATATTTGTATTATTATTTATAGAATAATAGAACTAAAATGTACTTCCTCTATCTCTATCCTATCAACTAGACTTCTTCTCCTTTAGATCTTGTAAAAATATCTCATACTGTACATCCAAAAATCCTTTAGATCACTTACTGACATCCTTGAAATGATCTACTCCTTTTCACTCTTCACACTGCTTCTTAGTGATTATCTTTACACTTGAATACACTTCCTATCAAGGAAAAAATATTTCTTTTATACTACATCTTCATAATAATTCCTTGAGTTAGCTTTGAGGCTTTCCCAATTAATTTAAATAAGATAATTAATTAGTTCACAATTACAATAGCATTGTTAGCTCACAATCTATACAAAAGTTCACATGTGCGATACCAAGGCTTATGCACTTGCTAATATCACCATACAACTAACCTTTGTCATTGTGTGGCTGCACATCTTTTTTTTCATCACATCTCAAATGAAAGATATCAATTAATCATCAGAATACTATTTTCCAAAACTTTGTTTCTACACAACTCTTAGTAAATTAGGTGTAACTTTCATACACCACCGACTTAGACTCTGCACACTTAACCATGTCATCATGAAAACTTCTAGAACATTCCCTCAATTAGACATCACCAAAAAATCAAACAATTTCTTGTACCACTAAGATCTCTGACTATTGTTCTCCCAGTCTTCACAGGAACACTATTATGTTGACATTAATGACAAACACAATCATGAATACAGTATATCAATACTCTCCAATTTTTGTGATACTCCCCCAATATAGTATCATCAACATTCATGCTATCAATCTCCCCCTTTGGCATTGATGGAAATTGTAGTGCCTTCCCTAGTTTGCATTTTTTGTTATTATCGCTGAACTCTTTTAAACTAGTTTTATGCTTGATAATTAGTGGCATTGTTTTGAGATTATTAGATATTTTTTTAGATTCAATTGATATATGATGCAATTACTTGATACTCTATATTTCACATATGCATGATGACTATTACAATGTTTTAAGTTATTGATGATGATTAGTTAGATGGATTATATTATGTGTTTTCTTATGGATACTTATATGGCATTTCTGATGTGGTTAAGGAAGGGAGTCGTAGTCACCTACTAGTTAGGATCTACACAATGCACCACTTCCTACCATTGCTTGTTTAGCTTAGAATATTATGTTTGTACATGCATGGATTTTTATGTAGGTTGCAGGTACCAAGTTTCAAATTCCTTGAATTGGTAGGATGATCGTACCCTATCGCATTATCTCAATGGTAAAAGAGGGGAGATAAATTCTTGAGTCCATATCCTAAACCTTTAAGCCATTTGTCCTAGAAAAATTAGGATAAGTATCCGAGTTGAGTACCCTCTGAATGCATCAAATGATGTTAATTCATGATTATAACCCTTTATTTTGATTTTATATGTGTTTTGCTATGATGGGTTTTCGTATTTTGTTCTACGAGTCTTTGGTTATTTTTCTATTAATTAAGTCTAATTAAAAGATTAAATTAATGATTTAATTTTATGGAAAATTATAATGGTATTTTAATATTTAATTATATTTAATTAATTGTGAAATTAATTAAATAAAAAGAATTAAATTTGAAGATAAAAGTTACAATTATAAATTTAGAATGTGATAATAGTTATTTAATTTAATAATAACATATTTAGAGTTCATTTTTAAATAAATACTAAATAATAATATTATTTAAGTTAATAAATAGTTATCAAATTAAACGTTCACAGATAAATTTAAAAGTGAGAAGATATTAATTTATTAAAAGTTTTAAGTTCACATGATGTGTGCATGAGATTAAAATTTAATAAATTAATAAATAGAAAAGTCAAGTGAAACTTAAATAAAGTTATTTTATAAATTCATAAATGTGCATGGAAAAGATAAATGAAGGATAAAGAAAAGTTAATTTAGAGTTGAAGTCAAGTGAGCAAGGAGTTCTCTTGGGTGAATGCACAATTAGTGCCCTGATTTTAGGAGAGAACTCCATATCATAATTGGGGGTTCATTTTTGAGGGACCGTGAATTTTGGAGAAGGGATTTTTGGAAAAGAGAAGGTTCTCAGAGGAGGAAATTCTCTACAAGCTTCTTGGGCATAGTAATTAGCATCAATGTCCAGGTAGATGCTGTGGTTATTTGCACAGTTTATTACACTTTTTTCTTAGTTTTTCTTGTTCGTGATTGTTGAATTTTGTCTTCTTCATCACTGTTGAATTGTTTATTCGAATTTCACTGCGATGAATCTTCCAACATTTTATTTTGGAAATTCTAGTATGCATGTTAGTATTATCTGTACACGGAAAGGTTAAGATATCATTAGAATTTCCCTCCAGTGGATTTAAGAAATTTAGAAATTAAATTGGGAAGAGCTCTTGAAAGAAAAGAAAATTCTAAAATGGAAAATTCGAATGGTTGATAGTAATTCTTCTATCAGACTATATTTGTAAATGATATTAAAAAATATATTTATGGTCACAAAAAGGGAGGGGTACCATTTGCTTTAAATTTTTTTATAAAAAAATAATAAATAAAATTTATAAAACAAACTTTAATTCTTTTAAATAAACAAATTTAAAAAGAATTATATAATTTTATATGGGGAGGGGGTTTTACCCTCCCACCTTACCTTATATCGATGGCTATAATGCCGATGGCTGCTATTCGCACTCGTACCTATGACTATAGTCGCAGTACGACTGCTACAATAGCCATAAACCTATAGTTTCTGTGATATAAAATCACATTTGTAATTGTGTGTTTTTAAAATTAAATAATTTATTATTAGTATTAAAAGTTAGTCTATTGTAATAAATTTTAAATTTTAAATATTTAAGTTATTAAAATTTTAAATTAATTAAAATTTAATTTAGTTTAGATGTGGATTAATTAAGAGTTAATTTAATACAAATTTTATTAATATATTTGTTAGCGAAAATTATTAATGTATTTTTTATATGATAAATAATTTTTTTAAAAAGATTATTTTAAAGTGAAATTACAAACCATTAATTAAATTGTTATTAAAGTCATTATATTTTCATTAATAAAATAATAGTTATTTTATTAATAATCTGAAAATAAGTAATTAAAGGAATGAATGGTATTTATTTAAAGGCTTTTAATTATCAATTATTAAAGTACATATGGGGAATAAGAATTGATTTTTAAAATTTAATTATATTTAATTCAAGTGATTAATTAGAATATTATTATTAAAATAAATTGGAAATGAAAGATATGAATTAATAATAGGAAAACTTGAGATTTTATCTCTTAGTTGGATTTACACGATAATGTAATCTTGAAACCTGTAGTAAAGGTACACCCTTGTGTCTTCAAAAATGTAATGTATTGAGTAAGCTCCATTGTATGCTCTGTATGCGAGGTGTATCTTATGTTTTGGGGTCTTCAATCTGATCTAGTCTTGACCAATTTAGGATGTAAGCAGAGGCTCAGGAGTTATGTGTTTGTGATGTCATGATGATATTTTAATCTTGATTCTTTTAACCCAACTGTGGTAATGTCTCTGGTATGCTCTATGATGTGTGTAGATCTATTAATTGTTATTGCTTTCTGGTGTTCTTGTGTGATGCTGAGGTGAATGTATGACCTACTTGACTTAACCATTTTTAGTCCTTGATCAGTTATATTTGGATTGCTTTCCAGTCACTTTGATAGGACTGAGGTGTTTGTTTGCTTTGTTCTTGGTGATGTCATGTTGTGACATGTTTGACTTAACCACTTTGAGTCTTCGATCAATATTTTTGGGATGCTTTCTAGTTTCTCATAGAGAACTGATGTGATTATTGTAATTTATCTTTTAATGCTTTATAGTCACTTGTATAGGACTGAGGTGATATATTATTATTCTTTGATTTATATTTTTATGAGCCTAGGGTAGGTTATCTATATGTAATGTTGAGAAGTGGCTTGCAATGGGGGCCAGGGCTTTAAGTGGCTACCAGGGTAACCCATTGTAAGTTTTTTAATAAATAAAAACATTACACTAAATGGGAGAAAAATGAACCTAATAAGAGTCTTTGTATGTTCTCACCCATGCCTCGAGTGCTAGTACTAACTAGGATGAGAGTAGAGAGAATGCTTGGTTGTGACCTTGCATTCGTAGTATGCCTTGTGAGTACAAGAGGATACTAGTAGCTGCATAGGGATCACTAGGGGGTTGGGGTCTTGAGAGACTACCAAGATAACTCTAGCATGATTCATGTGATGACACTTGCCCACTTAAATATTAGGTTTCCTACATGTCTTTTGTGCCTCTGGGTATAGATGTTGATCTATCTTGGAACTCTTGAGTTAGATTACTTTTAGGGATTCCCAGACTTAGAGAGTACTTTTGACATTTGGTTTGATATCCTATTTGGGACTTGAGACTATCTCCTTAGTGTGATGGGAGTGGTCCATTTGGGTTCCATGCGGTTAGGTGGTAGTGCTTTTACTCTTACCTTTGAGATTTATTTGTTGATACCATGGTTGGAGTTTCTTGTCTGCATTTCCTTTCATTCTATCTATGTATCATTATGATGGATGGTTACATTTTATGATGGATATTTATATCTTTTATGATGGATGGATGCATCTTGTATGGTGGATAGTTTCATTTATTTTATTGTACTTGTATCATGGATTCAAGAGGGGTAATGTATTTCTATTTCTACACATGTATATTCTTTTAGCCTTTCATACCCTATGGCATGTATAGTGGATAATTAAGCATTCCAAATTTAATTTGCCAAGAGGCATTTGGAACAAATGTATATTATTTATATGGACATTGGAATTTTTTAATTATTCTTTCATATGGATGCGGTATTTTTTAGACTTAGTATTAATTAAATTTATATGTGATTCAATATCTTGGGATCCTTAAGAAATGTAACCTATTATGTATGCTTCTAGTTGATTGTATGTTATTGCTTCCATTACTATGTGTTTGATGTGAATGATTTATTTTTCTTGTTTCAAAAAAAAAATGTTGGAAAACTTAGTAAAACTTTAGGTTATTTCTTTTAGATCCCTTAGTAGGGCATTACATAAACATAGATGAAAAACATCTAAGTTCCAAGAATACCAAACTATATTCTATTGCAAACTATACTCTTTTGTTGCTGTTGCTATCATCTTCTCATATTCTCTTCATCAATTTGATCTCATCCTTATACTTATGAGTTCTTCTCCCCCATATATTAGGAGATTTTTTTCATGTACATTCTCTCCCCCATTGATATCAATGTCAAAGGTTTTAAACAAGTTCAAAATATCAATTATTACCAGTTGTTACATACCAATTGTAACAACTACTACTACTTCTTCAATCAACTCAAGTGTCCAAAGAAATTGTTCAATACCAAATAAAATATACCAAAAGTCCTCCCCGTATAGGAAGCATCAACATTCAATCTAGTCTAACCATAGTGCTCTATACCATTGGACTAATGCACTCCTTGCATCATCTACTTAGAAGTAGGCAAGGGCATAACCCCAAGCATACCTCTTAGGTACTCAAAAGTATCTTTAGGAAAAGGATTCATAAAGATATATGCAATATGATTTTTAGTACTTACATACTCCAACCTTATCTCCTTTTTTGGTACCTTTTCTCTCAAAACATGATACTTGATAGATATGTGCTTTGTCTTAGAATACAATGCATGATTCTTAGACATACTTACTATACTTGTGTTATCATAGTTAATGATAACAGGTTCTATCAACTCAATTCCAATATCCTTCAACATTTTCTTTATCCACATAACTTGATTATAGTTATTTGCTACTGCAACATACTCTTCCTTAGCTGTACTCTATGAAATACAATCCTATTTCTTTCTTACTCTTTCTGTCATCCATACTGCCTACCCAATCTACATCAATATATGCACATTAAGTGAAATCACTTGACCTTTCATACCAAATCCCATAATCAAATGTTCCTTTAAAATATTTGAATATCCTCATCACTATTTCATAATGATACTCTTTTTGATCATCTTGGAATCTAGCTACAATTCCAACTACATTTTCTATATCTGGTCTAGTGTGAGTCAGTTATTGCAATACTCCAATCATAGATCTATACTTCTTCTTCTCAACTGTAGTTGTCTCATCTTTGCTAGATAACTTATGACCACTTATCATGAGTGTACCAATAGGTTTATAATTCTCTAAGCCAAATCTTTTCAAGAAGTCTTTTAGATGCTAGTTTTCTAAAATGAATATCCCATCTCTACTCTGCTATGTGCAATCTACAATCCCAGGAAAAAATTTAATTCTCCTATCATGGTCATTTCAAATTCATTTTTCATCTCTTCAACAAACTTATCACATTCTTTATCATTTCCTCAAAATATTATGTCATCCAAAAATATTACAATGATAAAAAAAACCATCATCAACTTTTCTCAAATACAAGTTACCATGTGCTATACCTTTAATAAATCCAAGCTTAGTTGGATACCTACCCAATCCTGCATAGTAGGTTCTATGTGCTTGATTCAAACCATATAATGCTTTCTTTAGTCTACATACCATCTCTTTTTCTTTTGTTAGAGGGAATCCATCAGGATGCTTAATGTAGACTTCTTCCTTAAGTTCTCCATTCAAAAAATATGACTTAATGTCCATATGATAAACCTTGAGATTCTTGCTTGCTGCATAAGCTAAGAACATCCTTAATGCTTCGATTCTAGCTACATGTGCATATGTTTTCTCATAATCTATGCCATCTTTTAGTGAGTAGCATTTTCAAACAAGTACGTCCTTGTTTCTCACAACTTCTCCTTGCTCATTATTTTTATTCTTGAGTACCCACTTTGTTCCTATCAAATTCTTGTCCTTAGTTCTAGAAACTAATTCCCATGTCTCATTCTTCTCAATCTGATCCAATTCTTCTTACATTTCTTGAATCTAATGATCATCCTTACAAGATTCATCTTCACTCTTAGGTTTCACTTGAGAAACTAGACACAATTCCTTATTCACTTCATTCATTGTCATTACACCTCTATTCTTGCTCCTAATTATCTTCTCTGGAGGTTGATTCTTTTTCATTTTTCTTTTGCAGGTAGGAGTTGACATCTCAACTCTAGGTTTAGATCTCTATTCTTATCTATTCTCAATAGATAGCCCATCATTCTATGAGTCATTTTTAGTCTCAAAGAGAACTTCAACATTCTGCCTAACAATTCCATGATTATCCTCTTCTTCACTAGAATTATAATCTACCATCTTTTCTTTAGTACCAAAATTTTCATCAATTCTTACATTTACAGACTCAACTATTGTCTTAGTTCTATAGTTGAAAGATCTGTATGCCTTGCTTATTAATGAGTAGCCAAGAAACATACCTTCATCACTTCTAGGATTCAAACTTACCAATGTCATCATCTGTCTTAATGTAACATTTGATCCCAAATATTCTAAAATATTTGATTGATGGTGAATGACCAAACTATAACTTATAAGGCCTCTTACACATATCTTGTCTGATATGTACTCTATTTAGAGTGTACACTATTGTGTTAACTGCTTCTCTCTAGAATACCTTTGAGACATCATTCTCAAATAAGATCTTTCTAGCTACTTTGACTACAGATTTATTTCTCCTCTTAGAAATCCCATTTCTCCTTTGAGACAATTGTCTTTTGATTCCATTCTCTTCACAAAAGATGTTAAACTCTCATGAGGTAAATTCTCCTCATCTATATAATCTTAAACACTTTATCTTAACACAATATCCATTCTCTACTCTATTCTTAAATATCGTAAACTTCTCAAAAGCTTCATATTTCTCTTTAAGAAATGCTATCCACATCATTCTAGTGAAATCATCGATACAAATCATAAAATACCTTTCACCATAGAATCCTCTTGTTCTTGAAGGACCACTCAAATCTATGTGAATGATCTCCAACTTCTTTGTGGTAGTCAATTTCTTGCTAGGAAAAGACATTTTCTTTTGCTTGGCCAAAATATGTTCTTTGCACACAACATTAGTGGGCTTTGTTATCTTAGGCAAATCTCTAACTGGAAACATGCTACTAGCATTCAAAATATTGTCAAAGTCTACATGACAGAATCTTCCATTCCATAACCACTTGTTATCAAATTTTACAACCAAACATGCCATTTTAGTAGGATTAAACTGAAATACATTACCTCTTAATCTAGTTCTAGTTCCAATCATTTTTCCATCATTTTCCTTGATAATGTAGGTCTCCTTTGTGAATTTCAATTGCTATCCCTTGTCCACCAATTGTCCAACACTCAATAGATTATGTTGTTGGAAATATAAAAGTAACTAGGGGGTGGAGGGTGAATTAGTTACCACTAAAATGTATCCTATATCCCTTAGATGCCAACAATAAAGATTAGACTAATAAAGTTAATTGTTGCAGATGCACAGTTAACATACATAAATTGTTATAACTTGGTAAATATAGAGTGTGTTACTTTAGAAAATCTAATACTATTTGTAATTAACTTGCAAACATGAAAGAAAAGAAATTAACACATGAGACACCAAATTTAACATGGAAACCCAATATGGAAAAAATTGCCAATGTAATTAGTTACTATTTTTCACTCTTCTAAAGTGAGCCCTAAGGAGCCAACCTGGTTAAAGGTTACAAAACACACTATTAGGTGTCACCTTGTTAGAGGATTTAATCACCCTATTAGGAGTGACCTTGTGAGAGGTCTTAAAAATAATTCAATGGAATTTCCACCTTGTTAGAGGATTTACAACTAGCTATTAAACCAACTCTATTAAGAAATTTTAAATCACTAATACAATGGTTAGAGAGTAACAATGAAATGACCTGATTGTGATGCAACTGAATTATTGAATCTAGATCTCTATTCTGCTAAAACTTGATCCTTTCTAATCAAATATTACTTTTCTACTCCACAAGGATATCTGCTCATCCTTCAAGTTTGCTTCCACTCATTTCCCTTTTCAATTCAATCAACATACTTGCACACACTTGAAAATCACAACTTGACCTTATATTTATATAATCCAGATTGTCAAGTCATCTCAATGTGAATTAAAGTGACCAATATTCATAACCATAGTCAGTTAGAACTAATACTTGTAATATCTTTATATGCCAAAAAAAAAAAATCCTTCATTAGCTGACCTTGCTCGGTAAACACTGGGTCTAAGATGATTTCCTATGTTAACCAACAAAGGCTCAGTTAACACTATGAACTTGCAAAAATCCTTTAGTAACTGAGTGAAATTGGTTAGCACTAACTCTATCCAACTTTCCTTCATCAACCAAGTGAACTCGATTAACACTATTTTCTGCCTAAATTTCCTTCAACACCCAAGTGAGCTTGGTAGACATTGTCTTCACAGAATAAACTTTAGGAATGCTTGGTAGACAAGAAAAACCATCTTACTAACCAATTAAACTTTGTAATCACTAACTATCAATAGATATGGCATTTGTGTAACATCAAAGACAACACGCAATTAAACAATTGTATCCAATAATCTCCCTCTTTGGCATTGATGGAAACACATGTCATAGTATAATGAAATTTGAGAACAAGACTTTTCCAAACAAAAAGTTTCCCCTCTTAGATTTTATGCTAAAAAATTCTCCTTCATGTAGCAATCTCCCTTTGTGAAGGAATTACATAGCTTCTCCCTCTTTGACAACACATACTAAATTATTATCAATGTACCTTGAGTACTGATTCATATGCAATATTCTCTTGACTATGCTACACCAACTGACTAATCTTCAACTTGGTTCCTCTTGATGCATCACTGAACTTCATTTAGTGAGCTTTAGATAGGGGAATTAACCCTAACTTACCTCTTAGATAAAAGAATGCATCCTTAGGTAATGGCTTGGTGAATATGTCTACAATTTTCTCTTTTGTATGGACATATTCCAATCTGATTTCTTTATCCTACATCAATTCTCTGACAAAGTGATATTTTATGGAAATATGCTTTGTTTTGGAAGGCATCACTAGGTTCTTTGATATGTTAATTGCACTAGTGTTATCACAATACATGACAACTAGTTCATTGATTTCAACCTTCATACCTTCCAATAATTTTTTAAACCAAACAATGTTAGAACAATTCACTGCTATTGCAACATATTCTATTTTTTCCATGGATTGGGATGTGTAATTTTGCTTCTTGCTTGTCCAAGATACCAATCTTTTACCAAGAAAGAATGCTCCACCACTTGTCCTTTTTCTTTCATTAAGATTTCCTGCCTAATCAACATCAATAAATACTTTTAGGTCTAGGTTTCCTCCAAGTTTATACCATAACCCATAGTCTTCAGTACCTTTTAGATATCTCAAGATTCTTTTGATTGCCATCATGTGGTCTTCTCTAGGTTATGTCAAGAATCTTGCCACTATTCCAACTACTAAGGTAATATTAGGTCTTGTATGAATGACATATCATAATTTTCCAATCATTTATCTGTATAAGGTTTGATCTACCTCTTTGTCCAGATTCATCATCTTTAGTAAGCTTCAGTCCAATACATGTGGGGGTTCCAACTAGTTTTGAATCTTCAATTCCAAAATTCTTAAGTATCTCTTTGATATACTTATAGATTGAGTAACATAGATACTATTTTTGTTTTACTATATCTGCAATCTAACAAAGAATTGTATCTCACCGAACATGGACATTTCAAACTCTTTGTTCATTTGTTCTACAAATTCTTTGCGTAGATCATCATTCCCTATAAATAGAGTATCATCCACAAATATCTCTAATAACAAAATCTTGTTATCTGGTATTTCCTTGATGTACATACTACTGTTATCATTTGTTCTCTGAAAACAAATCTATATTAGATAGTTGTGTAATATTTTATACCATTCTCTAGGAGCTTGTTTGAGACCATACATAGCTTTTTGTAGTTTGCATACTATGTCCCTTTTATCTAGATCAATGAAACCTTCTGATTGTTCAATGTAGACTTCTTCATCAAGAATTTTATTAAGGAATGGAAATTTGACATCTATCTGATATACTTTGAATCCTTTATGTGTTGCATATGCAAGTAAGGTCCTAACACCTTCCAATCTTGCAATAGGGGTGAAAGTTTCACCATAATCAATACCTTCTTCTTGAGAGTAACCTTTACATACTAGTCTTGCTTTGTTTCTTGATACTTTACCATCTTCATTCAATTTATTCCTGAATACCCATTTTGTTCCAATCACATTATTATCCTTAGGCCTAGGTACAAGGGTCCAATTTTTTTTATTTTTTATTTTTTCTGTTTCTTCATTCCTAGCCTCAGTCCAAATTTCATTTTCCAATACATCTTTAACACTTCTAGGTTCAAATTCAGCAAGTATACATGTACCTTTGATCTTACTTCTTATCATAGTACCTTCTGATTTATCTCCAATAATATGATCAAGTGTATGATGCCTTCTGACATACTTGGCCAATATAGGTTCCTTTCCTTTTGAATTTCAACTTGAGACTTAGGGTGTTTAGCCTATGGCTTGGGTCCTTCAAACTTGGTAGGTGTTGACTCGAGAGCTTTTGAATGTAACTCGAGTCCCTATCACTCAGTTTTTACTTCTTGAAACTCAATAACTATAGCAGACTTAGGAGATGAAGTCTCCTTATTATTAGATACGCCTGGAAATGAATTAGATTTCAAGTAGACAAATCTTTTGTAGTCTTTTGGTTCTTTCTTGCTTTCCTCTTCAACCTTTTCCACAAACTCATCAATTCTCAAATATGCGCTTTCTATGATTTTGTGAGTAGACAACTTCAAACATTTATATGCTTTTCTTTTGCAGGAGTATCCTAGAAATATACCTTCATCACCTTTTACATCAAACTTTCTTTTTCTAGATTCTTTCAAGATATAACATTTACTTCCAAATACTTTCAGGTAACTTACATTGGGTTTGTAGCCATACCATATTTCATAGGGAGGTTTGTTTGAATCCTTCTTCAACTAAACTCAGTTCAAAGTATGAACTACAATGTTGATAGCTTCATTCCAGTATTTGATAGCAACATTATTTTCAATCATTAGAGTCCTTGCACAATCCATGATGGATCTATTTCTTCTTTTAGCTATCCCATTCTACTCAGGAGTACTAGGGGATGATACATATCTTTTGATTCCTCTTTCAATGTAGAAATTATTGAATTCATTAGAGATGAATTTACCACCGTTGTCTGATCTTAAGTATTTCAATATTTGTCCTATTTCCTTCTCTACTCTTGCTAGATTCCATTTGAATTTCTCAAATACTTCTAACTTTTCTTTTAGATACATAAAAGTCATCATTCTAGAGTAGTCATCAACAAAAAGAATTAAGATTTTTTCTCCACTATAACTTTGGACACAAATTGGTCCACATAGGTCAGTATGGACAATTTCCAAGACATCTTTAGATTGATATTTTTTTTCTTTTAAAACTAGTCTTCCCCATTTTTCCAATTTGACAGTTTTTGCATAAACCCACATCTGGTTTCTTCAAGCTAGGGATATCTCTTACTTTTCTAAATTTTCTTATTCTGACCATATTATCAAAGTTCACATGACATAGCCTTCTATGCCATAACCAACTTTCTTGTACTTGAGCAATAAGACATGAGCAATCACCAAGATCAAGATAAAATAGGTTACCTTTTATTTTTTTGTTCGATCCAATCAAATTTACTTTTTCATCTAGCAGTCTTTCCTTACCATGCATGAATTCTATCTTGAATCCAATGTTGATTAGTTGTGCCACACTCAGTAGATCATGTTTTAGTCCTTCAACCCAATAGGCATTGTCATATACAAGTTCATTGGTTACTGAGATACAACCTTTTCCTTTGATGCAACAAGGTTCATTGTTTCCAAATCTTACACTACCTCCATCATAATGTTCAAAATGTTCAAACTTTTTTCTATCTCTAGTCATATGGTGTGAACATCCACTATCTATGATCCATGTATCATTTTTACTAACATGAGAGATAAGTGCCATCTTATCTCCTTCATCATCAGATTCATCTTTTACACTAATGTACACTATTTATCCTCACTATTATCAGAATCTTTAGCCATAAAACAAGTTTTCTTACCTTTTTCTTTGTATGATTTGTGACTTTTGAAATCTTTTTTGCCATTATACTTGTGACTCTTCTTCTCATCCTTGTTATCTTTGTTTGGGCACCTGGTAGAAATATGACCAATTTCTTCACATGAAAATAGATTTGGGGAACTTTACCTTTGTATTTTCCTCTATTTCTAGAATATTTCTTTACAAGTAGAGCTTCAATAACTTCAAGATCACTATTTGATCTTTCCTCAATTTCTACTTCACTTTTTGACTGATTGCTCTTTATCTTCTTGCCTTTTTCTTTCAGTGAAAGTTTGGCCTCAAATGTAGACTCAATATTTTTGGAAACTAGAACATAATTGTCAAAGTTGTCTAGCTCAAAAGCTATCAATCTTCCTACTAGGGCATCCAATCCTAGCTTGCTATTTGAATCACATCTCACTTCATGAATAGTAGATACTCTGATTGCATAGATGGGAAGCAAAGCTCTAAGAATTTTACTTACAACAATTTCTTCTTTGATCTCTCCTCTGGATGCTCTAATTGCACTAACACTAGCTTTGATTCTTTCCACATATTTGGTAACATTTTTATCTTCTCTCATCCTCATCTATTCAAATTATCCTCTAAGGCTTTCTACTTTGGCTCTCCTTACATTGTCATCAACACCATAGATGTCCTTGAGTTTGTTCCACATTTCAAAAGTAGATTTACAATCTTTGTCCTCATCAAATTTTTCATAGCTAAGAGAAAATGCAATGTCAATCATCATGATGTTATGGTACTTTTTTCACAACAAGATCTCAAATAGATAATGTACCAGTAGGAGTTTTGTATTCTTCATCAAGGTATTTGCATCTTGAATCACTGATCATGTTAGAAATGGTTTAGAATAACTTAGAGGGGGCGGGGGGGTGTAGGGTGAATTAGTTATTCAAGGTCAAAAATTGCCTAATCAAGTATAGTGAGCCCATTCAAGCTAACCATGCATCCAAGCTAATACTTTCAAAATCAAACATAAGAGATCAACACATGACACAGTGATTTACATGGAAACCCAATTTGGGAAAAACCACCAGAAACATGCTACCTTGTTTCTCACCCTTCTGAAGTGATGCCCTATGAAAGTCCTACTCTATTAAAGGTTACAACACAATGTTAGATGTGACCTAGTTAAAGGATTCCAAACACCTTGTTAGGAGTGTGCCTGGTTAAAGGAATTTAGAACATTCAACTTGGAATGTCACCTTGTTAAAGGATTTCTCAATGGTTGTTAGGCCAACCTAAGTCCATAGGATTTTTCCTCAACTAATACAATTGCAAGAGAGTAACAATTAAGGGCTTTTTACCTGATACAACTCACAACTTTACTTATAGATTTGAGATCACAATTCATCTCACTCATTTTCATAGACTTCAATCTTTGCAGCTCTAACAACTTGTCCTCCTTTCAAGCTCTATCTCGTTGAGTCTTCTTTCTCATTGTGCCAATGCAATCTCTTCTCTGTGGTCACTTATTGAAGCAAAGTCTCTATGCTTTGTTCTTCCTTCTCTATGCCTTTTTCTTGACACTAACCACTCTCTAACCACACACACTTCAATTCTTTGACCTATAACTTCTTAAGTAGAAGTTTAGAATGCATTTCCCACTCTATTCTTCCTGCTCATATTTGTGTTTGAATTGATTTTATAAGATATGATGTATCTTTCCCTCTATTTTGTTTTATCTAGAAACATCATGTCGAATCCACCTATATTCACCTAAAAATAGTTAACCTAAAATTATGTGCCACCAACTCAACCTTCTTATCTTCCACCTAGTTCACTGAATTCAAGGTAACAACCTTATCGGCTCAGATCTAGCGAATATTTGACTTTTCAAATAATGTAGCAGCTTGACATTATTAAATTACTAATGCTTGACAAATACTATGTCACTTGACACCTTCTGTGTATTCACTTAGCATCTACTAAATTTTACTGATGCTTAGCACCTATTACATTTTCCTTGCTTGATACCTAAACTTTGCTTGGCACCTGAATACTTTCACTTGGTACACACTAGATTTTGCATTTTCTTAGCACTAACTAAAAAATCTACTCAGGATGAACTAACTTTCTTGGCACCCACTAATGAGTTTAGTCAAGCTTTGCAGACACCCTTGTTACAACTTATTCTTCTAATGTTTCTAAGTGTGACCAACCTCTATATCTTCAAATATATTAACTATACATCATTTTATCATTGTCTTAACTAAGCCTTGTACTTCATTACAACATCATAACTCAACCTTTCCCTTAAGTGCCTTTTTTACATATTATTGATTAACTCCTCCTCATTAATCAACTAAGTGATAGTACTTGGATCTTATAAGAAATTGTCATTTCAGCAAATAGCAGGTTTGACAACAATGACAAAATAATGATTGAAAACTCTCTTTATCAAAAATCTCCCTTCTTCAATATCTTTAACAATGATCTTTTCAATCATATTCCAACAATCTCCCTCTTTGGAATTGATGGTAAACCAAACTGATCAACTAAGTTATCAAAATGCTAACAAGGTTAAAATAGTAAGTTAAATGCCAAAAAATAAATTTTGTTGACTCCCATATCTTCCTCGTTGTTGATTTTCATATCTTCCTCTTTTTCATATCTCCCTCTTTGCTGGTACATACTAATTCCTCTAATCTACTTCCTCTTAGATCTATCATCCTAATTTGCTTCTACTACTCCCTATTAGCTACTACTCCTTAGCTATTGTTTCCTTTCTCCTTCCTTTCTACTATTTCTCCCTCTATATAGTTGATCCTCTAGATTTGATTAGTTTTTGCTATTTGATTAGTTTTATAACTCTCTCTTTGACAACAATGCCAAAGATATAGCATCTTTGATTATGTAGATGTAGACTTTGCATCTTCCAACTTCTCCCTCTATCACCATGCTTGTGGCTGATTTGGAATTTTAGCACTTTGGTATTGTATGAATCAATTTATATCATTTCAACAATCAACACATTTGATGCACGACAATTTTTCTATTTCTCAAATAGCTTGGGATAGGAGTTTTACCCCTAGCTTACCTCTAAGATACTCAAATGCATCTTTAGGTAATGGTTTTGTGAAGATATCAATAATTTGTTCTTTTGAGTTGATATATTCCATCTTCACTTGTTTGTCTTCTTCCAATTCTCTTACATAGTGATACTTAATTGCAATATGATTTATTTTTTCATGCATCACATGATTCTTGGATACGTTGATGGCACTTGTATTATCACAATAAAGTATCACTAGCTTATTTATCTCATCCTCCATTCATTTCAATAGGTGTTTGATAAATACAATGTTGGTACAATGATGGCAGCTACAACATACTTAGCTTCAGCTATGGACTGTGAGGTATAACTTTGCTTTTTTCTAGTCCAAGTGATTAATATTCTTCCTAAGAAGAGTGATCCTCCATTGGTTCTTTTTTTGTCATCAATGTTACCTCCACAATCTACATCAGTGTAGGCATTCAACTCAAACTTTTCACTCCTCTTGTAGTATAAGCCCAAGTTATCTATTTCTTTTAGGTACCTCATTATTCTCTTCACTACCATAAGATTATTTTCTCTAGGGTTTGTTAAAAATATTTCTACTATCCCAATAGCTAATGCAATGTCTAGTCTTCTATGAACAACATACTGCAACTTTCCAATCATTGATCTATACATTGTCTGGTTGACTTTAGTAGACTCATCATTCTTGGATAACTTGTGTCCTACTATCATTGGTGTACTAACTAGTTTGGAATCTTCTAAGCCAAATGTCTTGAGTATCTCCTTGATATACTTTTATTGGGTCACAAATATTCCCTATTTCAATTGATGTACTTGTAATCCAACAAAGAATTTAATTTTCCCAAACATTGACATTTCAAACTCATGTTTCATCTAGTCAACAAAATCTTTGCATAGTGCATTTTTTCCTCCAAATATTATATCATCAACAAATATTTCTGATATTAGGATATCCTTACCTTTTTTGACTTGATTTAAAAGTTGGTGTTTTCATCTATTCTTTCAAATCTAATCTTCACTAGATATTTGTGAAGTCTCTCATACCAAGCTCTAGGCACTTGCTTCAAACCATAGAGAGCTTTATGTAGTTTGCAAACCATATCCTTGTTGTTCCCATCAACAAAACCCTCTTGTTGTTCTATATAGACTTCCTCTTCTAGTATACCATTAAGAAGACTAGACTTTACATCCATTTGGTAGATGTTAAAACTTTTGTAGGCAGCATATGCAAGTAGAGTTCTAACTCCTTCCATTCTTGAAATAGGGGAAAATGTTTCCCTATAATCTAGTCCTTCTTCTTGTGCATAACCTTTGCAGACTAGTCTAGCCTTATTTCTTGTGATCTCACCATTCTCATCTAGCTTGTTCCTGAACACCCACTTGGTTTCAATCACATTCTTATCAGTTGGTCTTGGAACTAAGGTCCAAGTTTTTTTCTTCTCTATTTTCTCTATGTCCTCTTCTATTGCTTTGCACAATCATCATCTTGTGGTGCATATGTTACTATCTTGGGCTCAACTTTGCTTAGTAGACATGACTCATTCCTTAGTCTATTTCTTGTCATTGGTCTAGCCTCCTTGTCACCAATGATTTGATTTGTAGTATGGTGCATTCTTACATACTTGGATAGCTTAGGTTCTATCCTTGTTTCCATATTTGGTCTTTGAACATCAAATTCACTATGTACATTTCTATCAAGTAGATCACCATCTCTTTCATGTGTACTAATTTTAGAATTAGAATGTGCATTTTCTTCATTCTATAACTTGACATCTGAATGCAACTCGACATTCACTGGCTAGGACTTGGTAGATACTAAAACTTGTTGATTCCCAATTTGATTGGTAGCTTCTTCTTCAGTACACATTCCTTCATAGAAGTATACAAAGGATTTGTATTCTTCTAGTTTCTTGATGGATGCATTATCTTGAGCCTCTACATGTTCATCAATGTTTACATTTGCACTCTCCACAACTTTGTTAGTGTTAGCATTTAAGCACTTATAATCCTTACTTCTAGTGAAGTATCCAAGGAATATTCCTTCATCACTTTTTGCATCAAACTTTCCATTCTTAAAATATTTAAGAATATAACATTTACAACCAAATACTTTGAAATGCTTAACATTTGGTGAGTGACCATACCATAGTTCAAAGGGTGCTGCATTGGTACCTTTCTTGATTTGAACTTGATTAAGAGTGTAGACTAATGTACTTACAAATTCTCTCTAGTAATTTAGTGCAACATTCTTCTCCATCATTAAAGTTCTAGTACAGTCAATCACTGATCTATTCCTCCTATCTACAATACCATTCTATGGTGGAGTTCTAGGTGCTGATGTTTGTCTCTTAATTCCTTTATCATTGCAGAACACTTCAAATTCTCTTAATGTGAACTCACCTCCTCTGTTTGATCTGAGGCACTTCAGACTCTTCCCTATTTCCTTCTTGACCCTATCCAAGTACCACTTAAACATTTGAAATGCATCAAATTTTTACTTTAAGAACATGAAAATCATCATCCTAGAGTAGTCATCAACAAACAACATTATATATCTGTCTCCTTTGTAACTTTGCACTTCAATTGAACCACATAAGTTAGTATGGACTAGCTCTAGTACTTCTTTGGAAGTATAATTTTTTCTCTTGAAACTAGACTTTTTCATCTTCCCTAGTTGACACTATCTACACATCAAGTTTTCAAGCTTCTTCAATTTAGGCAATCCCCCGACTTTCTTCATCTTGTTGATGCTAATCATATTATCAAAGTTGACATGGCATAGTCTCTTATGCCATAGGCATACATCATTAAATATTACAAAAAAACAAGTAGCATCTTCCATATCTAGGTAAAACAAGTTACTCCTAGTTTGGTCACCCTTTCCTATCAAATTTCCATCAACGTCATAGATTTTGGCAGTTTTGTTTCCAAATTTGACTTTGTATCCTACATTGCCTAACTGTGACACACTCAGCAAATTTTAATTTAGACCTTCAACATAATATGCATTGTCACATGATATTTTCTCTGTAAGTTTAATGAAACCTTTTCCTTTAATTAGACATGGAGCATCATTTCCAAATCTAACACTATTACCATCATATTGAGTGAAGGTAACAAACTTACTTTTGTCTCTAGTCATGTGATGAAAGCATCTACTATCTATGATCCACTTTTCATTCTTGTTTACATAGGTTACCAGTGTTGTTGCCTCATCTTCATCTGATTCATCTTTTATGGCTACATAGACTACTTCATCATCATTCTCATCTGAATCCTCTTCTTCAACAATTTAGCACTTTTAAACCTTGTCCTTGAAGTCTTTGCTATTATCTTTTCTTCTATTCTTGTATTTGTTGCCTTCTTTGTAGTTCCTCTTTTGTGGACACCTTGCAAAAATATGACCTACTTCATTGCAATTAAAACAAATGATAGGAAGCTTTCCTTTAAATTTACCTTTCCCTCTGTGAAATCTTCTAACCAACAATGCTTCCAACTATTCTACATCCTCCTCATCTGTGTTGCTATCACTAGATGCATATTTAATCTTTATTTTCTTCTTCTTTGGCTTCACTTCTTTAGTGTCCTTCAACAATAGCTTGGCCTTGAAAGTAGATTCAAGGTTTCTAGGTTTGTAGTTCTCAAAGTTAGATAACTCAAATACAATAAGCCTACCCACTATTCCTTCAAGAGTGAGTTTGGTTCCTGGTATGCATCTCAACTCTTGGATGGATGATACTCTAATAGCATAAATGGGGATCAGGGTTGGTGTAGGAGCACCTATTCATTGGATGTTTCATGGATAAAATAATATTAAAAATTGTCTTTAATATGGTTTTAATTTTATGTAAAGAACTAAATATCATTTGTAGTTCATTCAAATTACTTTGTAAGGCTATAAAAGCCATTAAAAGCATAGTGACTTACAAAGTCCTGAAAAAGTCAAGTGTGACAAAACCAATAAAATATATCAAAGTAGAGTGGAAATAGTTTAATATGAGTATTAAATTCATTTTAATCATATTTCAAGGGTTTTTGGAAAGTTTTAAGTCATTTGAATAATTATTGTAAAAATTGTTGAAAAGTTGCCAAAATTGTAATGACAACTTTTACAACTTGGTAACAACTTTTAAAAAGTTGGTTTAAAGATGTTAATGGGTAGTTGTAGGTTTTTTGGAGAGTTTAATTTGATTCCAAATTATATTTATTTGGTCTCCAAAATATGAAATTTTAAGTTGGAGAAGTTGGAGGAAGGATTTGGAATAGAAGAAAACTTATTTTGATGTTGTATATTTCAGTTTTCTGATTATTTTTTCCAGACAATTTCTCTAATGTTTTGATTGGTTTGAACTCAATTTGAATGATAAAGACCTAAAAATTATATTTTTGGAAATTTATATGAGTTAGGTTTTATTTTGTTTTTTTTTGGATGATTTTCATTATGTTTGGAAGAATTTATGGCCATTTTGGTGAAGACTAGTTAGATTCTATCATAATATGAATAGTTTTGAAGAAATTGCAATAAATTTTATTTCCTTTCTTAGATTTGACTATAACTTGGAGAAAATGATGGTAACTCACTGTTATTGATTCTCACAAAAAGGATTCATTCTATTCTCTCATTTATGAAAGTTATTAATGATTGATTAAGGGTTTTAAATTATGCCCTAATTGAGAAATTGTTCTTAAAAGATGGAACATTCTTGCATTCATTTGACTAGTTGGAAAAGATTATAAATGTGAATTCATATCTATAAATTTAGAGTTTTATGGAAGGCCCATATATCACACTTCTATTGTTCTCTCTGCATCAATTGGTATTAGAGCCCAAAATGTTTGGCTAGAAGGTATTTTGTGGTAGTGTGTTTGTCTTTTACAAGTTGAAGAGAGAGAACTTGGATACCAAGAGACTAGGCCAAGAGAGAAAAGAGGAGAAATGCCTAAGGAAAGGTATCAAAGACAAGAGGAAGAAGGTAAAAGAAACTTTCTTGAAAATGAATTTATTTATGAAATTGATGCATGGTAATTTTCAAGGTATGGATTCACAAAGGAAGAAAAAGAAAAGACAAGAGGAGATTAAAATATTGGGAAAAGAAGTAATGGTGCATACAAAGAAGTTGGAGGCACTTCTTAAAATCCTAGAGTAGAGAATTGAAAATGGTGAGGGAGATGAAGAATTTATTTTTTTAGAGGTTCAAGAAGTTGAAAGAGATGTGGGAAAAGAGAATGAACTTAAGGAAGAGCAAAGAGAAACAAGTATAGAAGAAACAAAAGAGGAAGAGTTGATTGAATCTAATATGGAAGTTGAAGAAATCAAAGATTCCATGAATATGGACATTGCTGAAAATGATTATGTTGAAGTATTTTCAGATATAAAGGATAATAATAATAAAACATTAGAGTTTCATCGGATTTATGATAAGAATGATGGTAAAATGGAAGAGTTGTCAAGAAGCTTTGAGAAGAAAGATGCAAATTTTGGGATTGATTTTGATACTGATCAATTGATTTTTGCCCATAATTTTTTTGTTATACTCATTTCAATATAGGTGATAAATAAATCAGATTGGAGAGGACATAAATTTGTTCTTAATAAGTTCATATTCTCGAGCAAAAGGATTGAAAGACCAAAAGTGAAGATGAAGAGATCTTTTGAAACCTCATTTGCAAGAGGACTTGAAAAATTCAAAGTTGGGGAGTATGGTGTAGGAACATCTATTCATTGGATGTTTCATGGATAAAATCATATTTAAAATTATATTTAATATGGTTTTAATTTTATGTAAAGAAATAAATACCATTTTTAGTTCATTCAAATTACTTTGTAAGGCTATAAAAGCCATTAAAAGCATAGTGACTTACAAAGTCCTGAAAAAGTCAAGTGTGATAAAACCAATAAAATATATCAAAGTAGAGTGGAAATGGTTTAATATGAGTATTAAATTAATTTTAATTATATTTCAAGGGTTTATGGAAAGTTTTAAGTCATTTGAATAATTATTGTAAAAGTTGTTCAAAAATTGCAAAATTGTAATGACAACTTTTCAAAAGTTGGTCTAAAGATGTTAATGGGTAGTTGTAGATTGGTTGGAGAGTTTAATTTGATTCCAAATTATATATATTTGGTATCCAAAATATGAAATTGTAAGTTGGAGAAGTTGGAGGAAGGATTTGGAATGGAAGAAAACTTATTTTGATGTTGTATATTTCAGTTTTTTTATTATTGTTTCCTAAAATTTCTCTAATGTTTTGATTGGTTCAAACTCAATTTGAATGATACAAACCTAAAAATTATATTTTTGGAAAGTTATATGAGATAGTTTTGATTTTTTTTTGGTATTGATTATTTTAATTATTTTTGGAAGAAGTTACAGCCATTTTGGTGAAGACTAGTTAGATTCTTTCATAATGTGAATAGTCTTGAGGAAATTGCAATACCTTTTAGTTCTTTACTTAGATTTGGATATAACTTGGAGAAAATGCTGGTAACTCATTTTTATTGAGTCTCACAAAAAGGATTGGTTTTATTCTCTCATTTATGGAAGTTATTAATGATTGATTAAGGGTTTTAAATTATGCCCTAGTTGAGAAATTGTTCTTAAAAGATGAAACATTATTGCATTCATTTGACTAGTTAGAAAAGATTATAAATGTGAATTCATACCTATAATTTTAGAGTTGTGTGGAAGGCCCCTATAGCACACTTCTATTATGCTCTCTGCATCAAAGGTTCTTACAACTTTTCTATTAATAGTTTCATCATCTAGAACACCATTAGCAGTTCTTATTGCACTTATTACTTCTTTTATCCTAGAGGCATATAGGGAAATGTTCTCACCTTCCTCCATTCTCATGTCATAAAATTTTCCTCTGAGGTTTTCTCTTTTTTATTTTTGAACATTTTGATCTCCTCCATACATATTTGACAAGGCTTCCCACATTTGGAATGCAGATGTACATCTTTTGATGTCATCAAACTTAGTGTAACTAAGGGTAGAGGCAATATCTAGCATTTCCTGATTATGCTCCTTCTTTTTCTTCATGTCTTCTATAGTAGGAACACCAGCTAGATCAACATTTTCTAGTGTGATTGTGGTTTGTGCATGATCACATATAGATCCAAGGTGAAACTTCATTAAACTTTGTCATGCTTCAATGTTATCTCTATTGAGCTTGGGAACTTCTCTCTTAGGCATCTTGATCTTTCTTGCTTCTAGTACCTTTAAACCAAATTAGTAGATGGCTCTAATAACAATTGTTATAAGTGATTTAGAATAACAAAGGGGGAGGGGTGAATCCATTATTCAAGGTCCAAAATTGCCTAATCAAACTTTTTCACTAAGTATAGTGAGCCCATTCAAACTAACCATGCATCCAAGCTAATACTTTTAACTAATCAAGTTATTGATAAATCAACATGAGAAATCAAACATGAGATATTTTCTTGAAAGGTGTTGTCAAACTTTTTAAGATCTTCCATATAACTTCATCATCTTCTTTAGTTCCACAAAGAGCCCAGATTCCAACAATAATTTTTGATATTCTACCTACATAACTTCTCACAAATTTGTATTCCATCATCTTAGCATCTTGAAATGTGTAAATCCAATTTTGCAAGCTCATTCTTTTTGCATGATCATTACCTTCAAAAGAAACTTCTAATGCTTTCAAAATTTTATAAGAAGTTTCAAATGTTTTTACCTAATTGTATTCATTCTTTGGAAGGGCTAACACTAAGGATTCTCTTTCTCCCTCATTACATTCATCTAGCTTTCCTTCATCAACAATTATCTTTTTGTCTTTCATCAAAAGTCAACATCCTAGACCCATGTAAAACAAATGAGTCTTCATCTATTCCTTCCAACTATCATAGTTGGCCCCATCAAATCTTGGAATATCCTTCCTAAACATATTCACCATTGGTCTCCCAAAGATGTTAAGCCCTTTCTTCAAGGACCTGATGCTCTAGTACCAATTGTTAGAATATATAGTCTACTGATATAACTAAGGTTGGGGGAGGGGGGGTTTAGTTAGTTATCCAACTATTATTACAATCATCAACCTTAAACAAACTTAACCATATGAGTAATATAAACTAAAACCACCACAAGATACACATACACAATTAACACTAGATATGTTAACTAGGGAAACCTTGATTAGAGGGAAAACCCCAATGGGGATGGTACCCACAAGATGATGTAATAATATAAATATTCCTTTTTATAAGATAGACCCTATTAGGAGTCTATTACAACATTTAGTACATATGAGTCCCTATTAGGAGACTTTGAATCCTTGTTAGGAGATTCTAACCATGTTAGAAGTTGTGCCAACTTGTTAGGAGTTATGGAAAATAGCTAGACCCACTGCCCAAGAAAATTCAAGGTTAAGACCAATGAACCCACTGTCCAAATGATCTATGTTTTATTCCTTGTAGAATAATAGAACTAAAATGTACTTCCTTCCTCTATCTCTATCCTATCAACTGTAACTAGATCTCATACTGTGCATCCAATAATCCCTTGGATTGCTTACTCACATCCTCCAAATGCTCTGTCCTTTTTGCACTTTGCATTGCTTCTTAGTGATTATCTTCACACTTGGATACATTTCCAATCAAGTAAAACATCTTTCCTTTATACCACATCTTCATAATAATTCATTGAGTCAAAATTGAGGCTTTCCCAATTTACTAAAATAAGATAATTAATTAATTCACAATTACAATAGCACTATTGACTCACAGTCTATACAAGACTTCACATGTGCAATACCATGGCTTGTTCACTCACTGACATCACCATATGACTATCCTCTATCACTATGTGATCGTGCATCTCTTCATCACCTCTTAGATGAAAGATATCAATCAATCATTAGAACACTATTTTCCAATACTTTGTTTCTGCACAACTCTTAGTAAATAAGGTGTAACTTCAGTACACCATTGAATTAGACCCTGTGCAGTTAACCACATCATCAGGAAAACTTATGGAACATTCCCTCAACTATGCATCACCATAAAACCAAACCATTTTTTTTAAGAGTAAGATATTTGATTTCTATTCTCCTAGTGTTTACAAGAACATTATTATGTTGACATCAATGACAAACACATACATGAATGCAACATATCAATACTCTCTAATTATTAGGATACTCCCCCAATGTAGTATCATCAACATTCATGCTAATACTTTTGTTATGAGCACCCTTATATTCCTATTATTGAGTGGGAGAATCTTAAAAAGGATGCAATTGAGAAAATAGAAAGAGATGGTGGATAAATAGTACCACTCGAGGAAAGAAGGTATGTCATAATATTAAAAATGTAATTATGTAATAATTAATCTTAATAATTATATTATCTAACACATTTCAAACTTCACATAGGTTTCCTGACACATGAAAGGAAACTGAAGAAAGAAAACAAAAGCACAAGCAACACAAGCTCAGCTCGAGTGGATATTCAAAACTTACTGCATGAATTGTAAGGATAAGTAAATGAAAAATTATATGCAAATATTTATAAATAGTAAACAATTTGTTCTTGATGAAATTGATTACAAAAAAAATTCATGATTCCAAGAAAAAATGTAGGCCATGGAGTTTTAAAAAATAACTCCTAAAGAGGAAAATAAATTACCCTATAGACAAGTCTATACAACCATGGCTGAATGACATTGAGCAACAAGTGCACAAGGTTCTTGTGCTAGAGCTCTCAATGAAGTAAATAAGTCAATTGATTTTTATTTTCAAATTGAATACTTTAGCAATTACCGTATTCGATATTAAGTTCCAAAAATATAAGGCATTATATTTGTTTTGACTAAGGAAACAATGATTATATATTAGTTTAAAACTTTAAAGTGAATATATTTCTATGTATTAAAATGAATGATTAACATTTCTTAGTATTTTTCTTGTATTTATATGTATATATTATTGATAAAGGCACTAATTACTTACATTGGATTATAGCCTACCAATTCTGATACACCAATTGAGCACCATGGAGGTGTCAATTTGAATGTGGATCGTAGTACCGAAGGTATATTTTTTCTATTAAATTTATGATTTATGAATTATTAATATAATTAAACATTTTAAATTGAATTTGGTCTAGTAATACAAATTTAAATATAATATTTCTTCGGATTAAGAAAACATCTTGTATTGTAGTTGTAGGGGATGTAGAGGTTGGTCCTGATGAGCATGTTGAGGTCCAAGCCGACAAGAAAGATGATGTGGTTGGATAAGGTAAAGAGTGCTACAATGTTATTTAAAATCTTTAAAGACTCAAATTTTTTAAATTTAACCCTTTTATTTGTTATTGCAGAGGATCCACATTTACAAAGGACAACTAGATCACATCTACATATGAGAATAAATATCAACGATGACATGGATATGCCTCTACAACAATATAGGGAAGGACGAAAAAAAGAAATGCAACTTGTTTGCGTAACTTATTTGATAATGACTGATGTTTATGTCTAGATGTTTTATTTATGTTCTATTTAATGTTAATGTGAATGTGAATTTTCTAATGAAGCTTGTGTTAATGAATGTTATCATGTGATAATTCATAAATGTTACATTTTATTAATAGAATGAATGAATTTTATATGTTAATTGGGAATTTAGATGTTGGGGGGGGGGGGGGGGGTGTTGGGGCAGGGGCAGGGAATAAGCTTCCACTTTCACATGGTTGGACCTAATTAGTATAGAATATTAAACTATTCTCAAAACCAAGTGATGCTTAATATTAACCTATGATTGCATGACAACTAACTGTGTGAATCTCTTGGTTTTAGGTAGTGCAAAAGGATGCCATAGTTCAATATGTAATCTCAATTCGTATGCATACGACATTAGGTGGAGCTAAGAAAACCAACATGTTTATTAATGTGGTGAGTTTTTCTAGCTTCACCTCTTATCCATGCATATAATATGAAGTTGCATGTGCATTCTCGATTTAGAGTGACATTCATAAGTTTATCAAATCAATGGTATGATGTCATTCACATCTACAATTTTGCATTAGAAAGTTTAGTTAATTGTAAGTTGTTTTGTAGAGTTTTAATTGATAGATTCATGATAAGTAGGAAATATTATTTTAATTGTGTCAAATTATGATATTTCTATTAGAATTCATGTGTACTTTTAAAAGTCAAACTCATTGATTTATGCAATTTTGTTATAGTGTATGAAGTACTCGAAAGAATGACTTTCTATGGGACCTCAAATTTAGTGATCTATTTGACAAGTAATATACATGAGGGTACATTAACTTCCTCAAGGAATGTAACCAATTGGGCTATAGCAATTTGGATCACTCCTATTCTTGGAGCATATATTGCAGATGCTCACTGGGTACGCTACTAGACATTTATCATTTTTCATGTATTTATATACTGGTATTTATAACACATAAATCACCCCAACATTTGTTCAAAAATCTGAATGACATTATGTTGGTGATAGATATGTGATCTTTGTATGGTAAATTATCTCTATTGGTGAAATATTTACAACTATTGCTTTACATTTATAGTGCTACCAAACTAGATCAGTAACACAGATCCTTGTGATGATTAGTAGGATGGGGTGAACTACACTAATGGCCGCATAACCTTACTATAAGATTCTAAAGCCCATAAGATATTCATTACCCTCTTATATAAAAACTCTATAATCTTGGCAAGGATACTGATTTTGTACCATTAAGCTTCTTGTTTCTATTTTTTGATTTGATTATGTGCATCAATATTTGAACCATACTTTGTGATCCATCATCATAATTTCTGATAGAGAGTTCATGTAGTAGATTTTATGTGTTCAATCATGTCCATACTCAATAATATTCCTTATTTCTATTTCATAATTTGATTGTGTGCATTTTTTTCATCAATGTTCACACTCTCTATTCTATCATCGTAATGTTAGAGAGCTCATAGAATATAGTTTATATATTGTCAATCGTGTCCACAATCGATAATACTTCTTCTTATTGTTTATTGTTCAATCATGTGTATTGCATCAATATTTTGATCATTTGATGGACCATCATCTTAGAGAGCTCATGTAGTAGAGTTTATATATACTATTCAATCATGTCTTTGAATTAAAAGATATTGTGATGATAGATAACATGTTATGATGGAAAATATTTAATGTAAAAATATACACGATTGGATTCAAAAACAACAACAAGAATCTATATATTGTTCAATCTTATTTCTAATTAAGAGAAATCAATCCACACATAAAATTGAATAGAATAACAAATTGTGAAAAATTTATATTTTTAATTTATATATTCCCAAGTTAAATATTACATGTGATTTTGGATCAAGAGCATGTAAACAATCGATCAATGTAGATTGGTTATAAATTATCTTTTGTATGTAATCTAAATTTTTATTCATAGAGGACATGTCTTAAGTATGTTTTTTAATCATTTGATTACAAAAATGAAATTTTATATTAACCACAATCTATTATATAATCTGAAAATCATTTGGAAAAATGAGATGTAGGAAACTTGATGATAGTTAGAGATACAAAAGATTTGGCTTACAAACCTCTCTCGAAATTGACTAATGTAACATATTTTGACCATTTTCAGACATGTATACACCTTCTAAATGCATTTAATAATTACAACTACCTTCTAGAAGTGAAATGCAACTTTTTGTATCATTTTTTGCACTTAAAAAAAATGTTACATTATGCAACTTTTGACAACTTTGTTCTTTTGATGTGAATGACCACTAGACATTGCATGGACACTTCCAACATATCAAAATAGATCAAAAATAACATATTTGACTATTTTTACTCCTTATAAGGTAGATTTACACAATTTTACTCTACTGATCTATCTAGAACAATTTAAGAAACTTTTATAGATTATTACAATAGGTTGCATAGCTTCTACATCCTTGTTCATCTTGACACATAATCATATTACAAATTCAAATAAAATTCCAATGACTCATGATATAACCTATTGATTTCCTAATGGACATGTACCTTAGGTGCTTCTACACCAAAGTCTCATCCTCCAAGATTGAAATGCTTTGACTTAAGATACATCCTTCAATCTTTTATTCTAATTCCTCTATAAAATATCATTACAAAGGCTCTCCAATTTTGTCTTGTCAGATTTAAATACCTTACACAAAAGGAAAATATTCTATCAAGAATATATTTTAAGAATTTTTTGATTGGGTATCTTTCTAATGTTGTGATTGTATTCCATCTTCCAAGTCTGTTTGGATTGAAATCTTCTAACTTCTAGGTTTGTTACAATTGATTCTATAGTACATTTTCCCTTTTTTTTTTTTTTGATATAGTATGTTTGGATTGAAATGTTATTACCCTATTCAATGCAAGGAATGATAATTGTGGCTACTAGTTGGAAATGGAGAGCTAAAGTCCCTACTAATCCAAAGGAGCTCCATGAATTGGACCTCAAAGTGTATGTTGAATAGGGAAGATTCCTCATTTCTTACACTCCTAACTTGAGGTAATTTTACCCAATAAACCATAATATTCAATTTCAATTTAAGATGCTAAACTCTAATCTAAAGGGTACACAATTTAGTAGGAAGGATTTCAAATTTATGGGTCAAAGTCTAGATTTATTATTTATTTATTATTATTTGTTCAAATTAATTATTATGTTAAGAACATTAGTTCAACATTTTGGATCCATTGTTATAAGAAAGCTCAAGAAGAAAACTAACTCAAACTCAAGACCGATAATTATTATGTGTTAAGCTTGAATAGACTCGAATTCAAGACCTCCTAAATAAAAGATATATAATTTACCATTATATCATCATTCCTTGCCTAAGATTTTAGATTATTGCTATTGATTGCAATTTATATTTCTATTTACCAGTCAAGCTACTGCTATGAAGGGCCAATTTTACTAAGCCTAAACTATTCAATATTGAGGAGGGAATAGGGTCTGTTAAGAAGTTTTTAATTAGAGAAAAGAAGGGCAAGAGATATTGCATTCCCAATAGAATAGGTTATGTCAAGAAGTCTAATCTTAATATATGACTTTTCACAATTGCTAGCATCACCACCTTCAATGTAGCGGTTGTGTTTCTTCTTTAGTCTACCAGATAGAGCACCGAGTTTAAATGAGTTGTTCACTTTCATGAAGTTGGGGCCAAAAGTAACAATCTTGTGGATAAGATCTTCAATATAGATTATGTCATATTTATCTAAAATATATTTATAGGAAAAAAGGTAGAAATAATAAGCACTAGGAAAGCATACTAACTAAAACAAAAAGGCATAATGAACACCTTTTCAATGACAACATTGTTAGTTAAATGAATCTAATGCTTATCGACCTTTTCATAACCTCTATTGTAAATCATCTCTCTTATGCTTTTTAAATTTGGATATCTAGAAAGAATTAAGCAAGAGAATTAAATAACAATAGACACAAGAATCTATGAAATAAGAAAAAACCAATATACATAATGCTTATAACTAATCAAGAACATACCCAAAGGTCACATATGGCTCAACCCGATGCAACATGTTCATTTTTTCTTTGTTCACTTTTAGAAACATGTCATTGAAGATCTAAAATGAAGTGCCATAGCAAGTCAATATCACTAGAATATTGTATATTCATCCAAAAATGATCACTAACCACTATTTTAGAAACAAAAGGTGCAAAAGAGATAGTTCAAGCTAAAAAGGGACCAACCCACCTCAAACAAAAAATTCTCAAAATTGTTCTTATCTTTGAATGCATATCATTGATAGTGAATAAGAAAAATAAGAAACCCAATAAATGAAAAAAACTACTTAAAAACTTATATTAGAATTTGGGGAAGACTAATAATTTTGTATTCCTCTTTATTTAAAATAGAAGAGATGTAAATATATTATAATAAAATATGGAAAAAAAAAATAGTTTCTCTTTTTTTATGAAAAATAGTCTAGAGAGCTAATAGTCTACCAAATCTATCACTATATAAAGACTAAGAAAGTACAAGGTATATAAATCCTATAGACTAGCTTCTTACCCATGAATACAAATAATGAACAATATCTTAGGATTTGGCTCAACATGAAAGCCTCCTTTCATTTTTGTCTCTCTCTTCAATATGATAGCTCTCATCTTTTTAGCATCACAAGCCATTTTGTTGCGATCCTACAACAACCAAAGAGTAAGCCACAATGCCATTTCCTTCTTTGTAGGTATGTTTTAAGGTGGAGCCATCAAATCTTAGCAAAAGTATTTTGATGGCCTTAATAATTCCCTCAACTCTCTTGCCAAAAAAAACACAACAATAGGTAGCTTCAATGATAAGTTTGGAGACCCCTTCAATCTCAAGGTAATTGGTTCCAACTGAAAATAATAATTTTGAGACCCCATAGGGGAGCTATTCTCTTTGCCTAGTTTATAGTATGATATTTTAAATGACCAAATAATGAAGCAATCAATTTACCTGTATGGTCCCTTATAACCCCACCTCCAACCTCCATACCAAGATTGACAACATCAAAATTTAATTATTGCAAGTACAGATACCATGCCTCCTAAGAAATATTTTTCTTGGAATTTTTTTTTCAATATCAATCTAAATCTTGAGAAAATTTTTAACATTGTGCAATTGATTTTTCCATAGTATGGAAGGAAACTAAGAATTCCAATTGGTTATCGAGATATTCTCAAGTAACAACTTGTTGCAAGAGAGGAAGACATTGTTTTGAGAAATAGTAGTATCTCTGCAAATCATATTGTTGGAATCTCTTTCCAAATTCTCCAACAAACATGCGGGGGGATCAATCCCAAAAGTTGCATGAGAGGGTGATTAGAGTGGATGTGATGGAAATATTGTCATTTATGTCAAAGGAGAAAACAAGTTTGTCATTGATGTCAAATATGTTGTGGTAGAATTGTTGAAAGTTTATGATTGATGTAAAAGGACCAAAGAACTTGAATACAAGTTCATCCTATTAATACCAAGATATACATCAGCATCATTAGTAGCTATAAGATAGAAAATAGAAAACTTTATATAGAGAGAAAGAAAGAGAGAAAATTAGAATCTGCCTTTTCAAGTTAAATATTTATATTGACACTATGGATATAATTGTGAAGATATTATGAGGAGTACTAGTGCAAAGTTAAAGTTCATGAAAATTTTGTTCTTAAATGATACAATCTAATGTAATACATAGGACAATATTGTGTTACTTTCTTTTGGAGTCATAAGATAGTACTATGTTACTTTCCTTTGGAGTCTAAACATATGGGTTGCTCTTCCTAAAGACATACGATGCCAAGCCACTTTTAAAAGTATGTAATCAGTAAGAGTCTACGTGGAGTACATGTGACCAATGAGTAATGACCTACATAAATAGGGATGGATAGAATAACATAAAAAATATACAATGATGCCTTTTGCAACCATAGTAGATATGTGTGTTAGAAAAATATGGTGCAAACCTGTTAGATTGTATGAATAATGACTACATGATAACATATCAAAATATATTAAAATATTCTCTAGCAACTATTTTTTTAATAATTTGATTATTCATCATAATTTCAATGACATTTTCCAACATCTAGCCATCACTTGCATATCACAACTATTGCAAGGGTGTTACAATTATGACGGCTAGTACCAACAGCTCAACATCACTTCCACATCAAAGTTGTCACATGGATGTCACAATTAAAATGATAACTTGGTAGTTTAAGACATCATAATTATGACAATGCACTATAACAATTGTGATTTCATGAACAAGAACTCTTGTTCCTTCGTTCTTCCAAGTTACGATAGTTCTATCCATCACAATTGTGATAGATGCTATTTCTATCATAATTTGTGATAGTAAAAGGCCAATTCCCATTTGAAGGGAGCCAATTTGTACTTCTATAACTTGGGTGATGGTTGGTCATCACAATTGTGATGACTTGCCATTGCAATTTGGGTCCAACTTTAGTAGTGTCTACATCATGCTTTCTTTGGTGACTTGGGCAAACCATCTTGTATGGTTACTGACTGATCAGGTTTCCTTTTTGCTTGGCATCCTTCTACATATTTTTTCATACTTTCATCTAAGTGTGGCTCCTCTATCATCACCTTTACTAGGCCTGTGCTTCATCTTTCTTTGATCACCCTTGTGAACTAGAGTCACACATCCTAGATCAATGTTCCTTGCCAGTCACTTCCCCCTACTAGTTTTAGTTCCTTCTTGTATTTTGACATCAATGCCACCATATTTACTTACTCAAGTCCATTAGTTGGTCTACTAGTCAATCTTTGAGGCCTAAGTTAGTTAAGCCAAAATTTACATATAACCCAACAAGACATGTTAAAATATAGACTACATCCAATGGAAGGAAATACAATATACATTCTAATATAAGGGCATAAAAGATATGTAGCCTGCCAACACACATGGTATTCTCTAATGTTCCTAAAATCCATTGATGTAAAACATAAATTCTGCCAATAGTCCAATGAGACCTATAGTATATATCCATAGCACCCTCAAACCGCACCTTCCTTTTCTTTACACATTTAGATCAAAATTATTGTTTGAGAGCTAAGTCTATAACTCAAATTTAGAATGAAAACAATGTTATTAATCAAGAAGTAGGATGTCTTCCCCAAATAAAATATTACTTAGGTAGAGAAGATTTGTAATCATCATAAAAGGATTTACATGAACATTAATTAAGTCAATAGTATAAAAGGAGGAGAAATATTTTATATATTGTTGAGTTTAAATGGATATCCTGACAGACGAAGTCATAGCAAGTAACTGGATACATCTGCATTTTGTTGTAGGTAAAAATTACTGTTCTTTCTCTATAAATGGTGCTTTTGTGGTACTTTTAAGATTTTTCATTTTTCATTTTGATATAATATTATTTGGAAAAAAAATGCATCATACTCTACATATTCTGATCTTATCATACACTTTAATTTGTAGGAGAGGAAGTTGGGATCATTGTTTAGAGTAAGTGAGGATTGTTTAAAAGTATGTTACACATTTCCATGCTGTTTTAAGTTTAGTTGTATCCACAAGATTTAATCTATTTCTTATTTTCTTTATAATGTTACATTCTTTTTAAACATTAAAAAAAATTCCATTATACGAGTATAATCACTCCACTTTTGATTTTTGGGTGTGACAAAATTTGAAATGCTTATGAGTTTTTCCAAAACAAATCATGTCTCTTTTTCTCTAAGTTATCTTCATTTCTCATGATGATTTCTCAGCCATAGCCAAACCTTTAACAATGATCTCATCACTAAACAAAACACACAATAAAAATCCTTTCAAGGGAGTTAGCCATGTAGGACCCTTTCTGGCACTCTTTTTCTAGCCATTAATAATCTTATTTCCATCATAAATGGCTTAAATAATTAGCCACAACATTCTATCTATATGTCTCCTCTCAAATGGAGTGGTCACATGATTGAAAAAATGACTACTCTCTTTTAAGACCCTCTACACCTTTCATTTGTTTGATGTCTTCTCTTTTAAGCCACTCAAATTACATCAAAAAACACAAAACACAAATTTACAAATCTCTATTCACCCAATTACATTGATCAAAGACCTTTTAGGATTAATTTTAACATCAGATTAATTTTTTTGATTATGATGTTGTACATGAAATACCACCCTCATTAGATGATAAGCTAGACATGCGTCAAAATTTTACAGCCAAAACATATTTCACTGATGAGGATGTTGTGTGACTTCATCCTCGTCAGGTGACAAATTTTACTATTGATGGAATTGTGATTCCCGTGAGGACTCTATTTGTCCAATGAAATACTTGTTGATTGTTTATCTTGGATGACCATCATAATTATGATGGTAGTGATTTTCAGATCCAATGAGCATCCTATCAGTCCAACAACATACTCATTGGTCAATGAGCCTAGATAGTGTTAAAAATGATTGAAATGATCATAAGTAAAGTTGTTGGAATAATATATGGAATTGGTAAAGAATGTCCTCAATCATTGTTTTGTCATTGATGTCAAACTTTCTACTTGTAGGAATGACAATTGCCTTAGTGATCCAAATACTATCAATTAGTTGATTGTCAAGGAGGAGGAAATCAATAAGATGTAACTAGAACACCTAGAGAAAGGTTGAAGTTATGATGTTGTAATGAAGTACAAGGATCAGCTAAGTCATTGATGAAAAAATGCATTTGATGACATACTATAAGATATAAAGGATGGGCACACTAAAACATATCAAAGATTTAAGGCTTTAGCTAAGTCTTTTGTGAAGCTCAAACTAAGTTCATTAGAAAAGGGGCCGAGCAAGCTAGTAAGAGTCGAGCAAATTCCTAGTTAATGTTGAGTAAACTTCAGATGCCGAGCAAAATCAAGTGCCAAGCAGAATCAAGTGTTGAGCAGAATCAAGTGCCGAGCAGAATCAAGTGCCGAGCAGGTATAGGTGCCGAGTAACACAGAGGTGCCGAGCACTAGTAACTCAATAATGCTGAGTTGCTGCATTATTTTGGAAATTGAAGATTTTCCAGATCTAAGCCAACAAGGTTGTTATCTAGAATTTTGTAAATTAAAAAGGAAGATAAGAATGATGAGCTGGTGGCACAAAACACCATGTAGAAAGCTTTTAAGGATACAATTGGAAAAAATTCTAGAAGAAAACAAGATATGGGGTAGATAAATTGTATCCTACCTAATCCATTTTGAAACCCTAAAATTGGAGAGGAAGAATTGAGCGACAAAGGCAAATCAATTTTCTATTTAAGGAAACATAAGTTAATGAAAGAGAGAGAGAGAGAGAGAGAGAGAGAGAGAGAGGTGGTCAAACATAAAAGAATGAAGTACTGAAGAAGGTGCTAAGGGAGTAGATAGCACAAGAATTCTATTTGGATAGATGACCATAAGGATGATTGCATTGGCAAAATGAGTAAGAAGACTCAAGGAGACGAAGCTTGAGAGGAAGACAAGCAGACAGAGCTGAAGTGATTGAAGCCAAGCATAAGGATTGAACTGAGAGTGTGATTTGAAATCTACAAAGTATGTTGTAAGTTATATCAGATCAAAAGACCATTATCATTACTTTCTAGCAATTGTAATAGTAAGTTTAAATCCTATGGACTTAGGTTGGTTTAATAGCCATTAGATAAATCCTTTAACCGGGTGACATTCCAAGTGAATGTTCTAAAGACCTTTAACCAAGCCCATTCCTAACAGTTTGGTGAAATCCTCTAACAAGGTCACATTTAATAGTGTGTTGTAAGCCTTTAACAGGGCATCACTTCAGAAGAGTGAGACTCAAGTAGCATGTTACTGGTGATTTTTCCCAAATTAGATTTCCACGTAAATCATTATGTCATATGTTGATCTTGTATGTTTTATCTTTGCATGTTGATTTACTGTAACTTGCTTATATGATTGATAAAAGTGTATGGATCCATTAAAAGTAGTAAAAAGGGATTAATAGGACACTTGGACCTTGAATAACTAATTCACCCCCACCCCCCCCCCCCCCCTCTCAGTTATTCTAAAGAATTCTAACAATTGGTATCAGAGCCAACTGCTGATTCAGTTTAAAGGGACTACAAGCAGAAAAGATCGAAATGCCAAAGAGAGAAGTTCCCAAGCTCAACAAAGACAACTTTGTTGCATGGAAAAGTTTGATGAAGCTACATCTTGGATCCATAGGAGATTATGCCCAAAATTCAATAGTTACTGAACATTTAGATCCAACAGGTGCTCCTACTGTAGAAGACATGATAAACAAGCAAGAACACAATCAGACGATGCTGGAAATTGCCTCTGCACTCAGTTATGCTGAATTTGATGATATCAAAGGATGTGACATTGCATTCAAAATGTGGAAAGCCCTATCAGACACCTATGGAGGAGATCAGAATGTACAAAGAGAAAAAAGAGAAAGTCTCAGAGGAAAGTTTGATGACATGAAAATGGAAGAAAATGAGAATGCTGCTCAGTATGGTGCAAGAATAAAAGAAGTGGTAAGTTCAATAAGATGCTTGAGTGGTCAACTAGATGAAGATACTGTTAATAGTAAGTTCTTAAGAACCTTGCTCCCTATCTATGCTATTAGAGTATCAGAATAACAAGAGCTAAGATGTATACCAGGAAACAATCTAATTTTTGAAGGTATAATAGGTAGACTCATTGCATTTGAGTTATCTAACTTTGACAACTACAAACCTGAAAATGTTGAATCTACTTTTAAGGCCAAGTTATCACTGAAAGATGCTGAACAGGTAAAATCAAAGAAAGGAAGAAAAATGAAATATGTATCCAGTGACAGTAGCACTGATGAGGAAGATGTGGAACAATTGGAAGCATTGCTTGCCAAAAGATTTCACAGGGGCAAAGGAAAATTCAAAGGTAAGATGCCTATCATTTGTTTTAATTGCAATGAAGGAGGTCATATTGCTACAAGGTGTCCACAGAAAAAGGATTCCAAGGAAGGCAACAAATACAAGTATAGAAGAGATGATGACAAGAAAGATTACAAAGAAAAAGGTAAGAAGTGTTATATTGTTGAAGAAAATTCTGATGACAATGATGATGAAGTTGTTTATGTATCCATGAAGGACGAATCTGATGAAGAAGACCCCACAGCACTGGTAACATTTATAAACAAGAATGAAAGATGGATCATAGATAGTGGATGCTCACATCACATGACAGGAGAAAAAAGTAAGTTTGTTAACTTTACTCAGTATGATGGAAATAGTGTTAGATTTGGCAATGATGCTCCATTTCAAATCAAGGGAAAAGATTCCATTAAGCTCACAAAACAAATTTCATGTGACAATGCATACTATGTTGAAGGATTAAACTACAATTTACTGAGTGTCTCACAGTTAGGCAATATAGGTTGCAAAGTGGAATTTGGAAACAAAACTACAAAAATCTATGATACTGATGGTAAACTGATAGGAAAAGGAGATCAAACAAAGAGTAACTTGTTTTACCTTGATATGGATGATGTTTCTTGCCTATTTGCAAAATTTGATGATGAATGGTTATGGCATAGAAGATTATGTCATGTCAACTTTGACAATCTAGTCAACAACAGTAAAATGAAGAAAGTCAGAGGTTTACCAAAATTGAAGAAGCTTGATAATATCATGTGCAAACAATGTCAGCTAGGAAAGATGACAAAGTAGAGTTTCAAAAGCAAAAACTATACATCTAAAGAGATACTTGAGTTAGTTCACACTGACTTATGTGGTCCAATGGAAATACAAAGCTATAAAGGAGATAAATACATAATGCTATTTGTTGATGACTATTCCAGAATGATGATTGTTATGTTCTTAAAACAAAAATCTGATGCTTTTCAAATGTTTAAGTGGTATGTGGCTAGAGTTGAAAAGGAAACTGGAAAAAGCTTGAAATGCCTAAGATCAGATAGAGGTGGTGAATTTAAATCAAATGAATTCGAGATATTCTGTAATGATAAAGGAATCAAAAGACAAACGTCAGCTCCTAGAACTCCACCACAGAATGGAATTGCTAAGAGAAGAAATAGATTTGTGATTGAGTATTGTAGAACACTAATGATGGAAAAGACTGTTGCTCTAAAATACTGGAGAGAAGCAGTAAGTGCAGCTGTTCATACATTGAACCGAGTACAAGTCAAGAAAGGTACAAATACAACACCTTTTGAATTATGGTATGGTTACTCACCCAATGTAAAACATTTCAAAGTGTTTGGTTGTAAATGCTTTATCCTTAAAGATGTTAGAAATGGAAAATTTGATGCAAAAAGTGATGAAGGCATATTCCTTGGTTACTCCACTAGAAGTAAGGCATATAAGTGTTTGAATATTAAAACTAACAAAATTGTGGAAAGTGCAAATCTAAATTTTGATGAGCACACAAAAGTCCAAGCTGAAGTACCAAAGAAAATGAAAGAGTACAGAACCTTTGTGTATTCTTATGAAGGAATGACTGTTAATGAGGATGATGTAAATCAAATTGAAACTCAACAACAAACTTCAGTCTCAGTCGAGCCTCAACTAGTGAATGTCGAGTTGCATTCAGAAGCCAAGTTGCAGAATGAAGAAAATGCATAATCTGATTCTGAAGACAGTACACATGATGAAGAGCAACCTAAAAACAAAGTGCATAGTGATCCTGAATCTGAAAGATCAAACATAAAAACAAGGACAAAGCCAAGATTATCCAAATATGTAAAAAGACATCACCCTGCTAAACAGAGAATTGGTGATAAAGATGTAAGACCAATGACAAGGAACAAACTAAGACAAGAATCATGTCTGATCAACAAATCTGAACCCAAGACAGTATATGGTGCATTACAAGATGATGACTGGTATAAAGCTATGGAAGAAGAAATTGATCAAATAAGAAAAAATAAAACCTGGAGTTTGGTTCCCAGACCAAATAACAAGAATGTGATTGGCACAAAATGGGTATTCAGAAACAAACTAGATGAGAATGGTGAGATGTCATGTCTCCTTTTCAAAAAATTAAAAATAATAATCTTTGCTAAGGCAGGCAGGTCCAAAAAGGTGAAGTTTCGGAAAAAGGGGATAATCTTTGGAAGCTAATGGACTAATAAATGAAAATTATTTTTAAAATATGTTTTATTAACCCCTCTTGGACATGAGTTAGGGTTATTCCCTCTTTTAAGGGGTTTGGAGGCATTTTGGGCTGATTCCAGAACTTGATTTTTGCTCATTTCTTTGTTATTCTTCAGAGGCTGCCAAACCTGTGGAGAAGGAGACCCAAGAACAGGAGTTTGCAAGTTTTTTAGGAAGGCTAAGGATGGGAGTTTGAATCCTTTCCATGTGCATGCTCATATAGAGTTTGCCTTTGTGCTGAATCGTGCAGATTTGTGATTTTTCGGGTGTGTTTTTTTGTAAGAGTTTGGTGTTTCCGGTTGAGTATTTCATATCAGTTTGGGTTGCTTTTGTATTTCAGACTTTTAGATGTTAAAATAGAGCTGAATATATGTATTTGGTCATGATTATACTTCTGTGATAGATTATTAGTATTTTTGTGGTGTTTCTGGGCTATTCTATGTTGTTTTCGGGAGACCGATGAGCATTGTTTTTATCCTCTGTTTGGGAGCTGTTGTGTAAATGTTATATAGATCTGAAAATTTCATTTTGTAGGGTATTATTCTGCTGAAATTTCTATAAAAATTTCTACTTTCAGATTTACTAATAATATGTGAAGCTGTGAAGTTTTTGGCACTATTTCCGGCATACCCGATTTGGGGTTTATTGAAAAATTGGTGGATCTTTGAAAGATTGGTTGTTTGATCTTAAAGATCTGATTAGAGGCTTGAAATATCATATAAAATCAGAAAAGGGAAATTTCAGTGGTATCAGAGCTATGATCTTGCCAGCCTGAGGGTTTGTAGAAGTTTGGATGTCAGTTTTGACAACTACTCAAATCTTGCATGTTGCTTCTAATTAGTTGCATGTCAAAATCTATGGTTGCATGCTACTTCTAATCATTTGCATGTTAGTTCTTGGTGAATTTTGTGGTTACATGTTGCTTCTAATCAGCTGCATGTCAAAATCTATGGTTGCATGCTACTTCTAATCAATTGCATGTTAGTTCTTGGTGTTTGAAGAAGTTATAACCTATTGGGGTTACACTCTACTTTATCCAAAATGGATAGGTATAGTACAGAGTCTCAGAGAACACGATCTTGGAAAATTGATATCCAGAGTTAGAATAGTAGAAAGGAGGGTTATTTAGAAATTCGAGATAAACTTAGGAAAATAAGCCATGACATGCCTGAACAGATGGTTGAGCACCACCGTATAATGAATGACATGTTGTCCAACCCAGCTAAGGTGGATAAGTTGACTGGATTTCTATTTGGTAGATTTTCTCACAGGGCAGATGACACAATTACCAAGAACTTGCATGAGGAGTTTGAGAAACTAGCTTATAGCCAGGCTGAGGTCTCAGATTCTACTCTGCCACAGGAGGTAGTGAGAAATGATATCATGTAGATTGATAGTAATGGTCAACTTGATACTCAAATTGAGACAATTGTATACAGGTCATCAAAGGGTATTGTCACAGGTATTAGGATGGTATAGTTACAACAACTAGTGACTACAGCGTAGTGGGTTCAGATGATGATTATGAGGATGTTGTTGTGCATGATGGTGAGATACCTAGTAGAGATGAGTAGACATTGAGCATTCATGACTTTGCTGAGAAAGAGTACCAAGCATAGTTAGATGCTTCATCACATGAGGTTGAGGATGGCAGTACTTCACATGATTTTTTTGGCCAGCTGAAAGTGAAAAAAGATAGTATTGTGACTTCATTATCTCATCATGACAAGTATGTGGAGTTAGTTGGTATTGGTCATATTACTTAGGTGAGGAGTTTTCTTGAGTTACCAGCTGATTCTAGTTTACAGATATAGACTCGAGATTGTTATATTAGCATTTGGGATTCAGTTGACCGGAGATCTTTAACACTTTTTGGTAGCAATGTTTGTTTGGGTGCTATCATGGATTTGATTAGCAGATTGCACGGTGTTTTCTTTTCTTATGCCAGCAGCTTGTCCGATGCTGGTATTAGTTTTTATACATTGGTGTTGGGCTTTTTTCATATATCTAGTTGACCATACTTGCTAGAATGTGTTGATGATCTTTCATATTTGGCAATGTGTACAGATGAGTCCTAGGATCATATTGGCATTGATGACATCCAGGAGGATGCAGTGGGTAGTTTTGAAGACTTAGTTTCCTTGTCAGTTTCTTTTGGTACAAAGGAGTTAGACATTAGTGCTATAGTTTTTGATACTCCATATGTTGATATGAGCTTTGGAGTTGATTCACAAGATATGGATGGTAATACTCTAGAGATTAGTAACTTTGAGGATACTCCTTTAGACAGTGCATCAAAGGAGGTTTGTAGGAGATAGTCTAGCCAATGCCATCATGTATCTAATTAGTTGAGAGTTAGTGAGTGAGACATTGCTATTGCTTGCCAACATTTTGATGTTTCTCATTAGTTGTTAGTAGTTTATGGATGGGGTTCTCCTACTACTGATGAGCAAGGAGGTAGTTATCTTTCCTTAACAGAGTTCCACTCTTTATGGGAGGCTATCCAGATTTTGAGACATGATTATATGCAGTTGGTAGCTGATAGAGATTATCTTATGGAGTGGGGCAATACAACATACGATGCATTGTTGGCCAAGGAAGATGAGATGAGTGAGCTTACTCAGCAACTTGAGGTGACTTCTAAGATTCTTGAGAGTACACAGTTGGCTTTCAAGGAGTCACAATTTCATTTGGCTAAGGTGACCATGGAGTTAGAGCAACTACAGTCTTTACTAGATTTTGTACAGTCACAAGCTATGGTGTCTGGTGATCTGAGTATGTCCATGGTCAAGATTGTCAAAGATAGTGGAGATGGAGATGCATCCATCCTTCATACTAACATTGGCATATCGGGTTCATCCCCACTAGAGTTAGTTTTAGATGAGTTGGGTGTTTCAGCATATTGTTGTGGTATGCTTGACATGGTGGTGACCTTTGGTATCAATGGCATGAAAATTAGAGATGTTGTATCAAAGACCATGTGTGATGTTGGTGAGCCGACAGTTGGCATGGTTCCTGCTAGTAATACTACTCCCTTGGTGATGTCTTCAGAGGTAGTAGTCAGTTCCAACTTGGTTAGTGATCGATTGCAGTTAGCTACATCTGGATTGTAGTCTGAGCCACTGATTGAGATTGGCACATTCTATCAACATTACATTGTGAGGTATGCTCATCAATTCACCTTTGATGACCATGTTGATGAGATGATGATACAGAGATGTACTTTTGTTCCTAGTGCTTATCATCAGTTATGGAATAGTTTGACGCCTCGAGATGAGAGTTGTGATGGCCATGACATGGCGATAGGTCCTATAGTTGATAGCTTGATAATACATGACTTAGAGCAGGAGTTTTGGAGTGATGCTTCAACGGGTGTTGTTATTGATTCTACTCCTTTGGCTATGACATCTCCTGACTTAGCTGGTGATCAGTCACAGTGGGTTGTATCACTTGTTCATGGTGAGCTGTTGACTGAGGTTAGTTTTTTTTATCAACATTATATTTCAGGGTATGTACATCAGTTAGCATTTGATCCTTGTGCTGAGGAGTTGATGGCAGACAAACTTGGTTTGGGTTCCATTTCTTGTTGTTTATCTTGTGATGGCTTTTCACCATCAGGGGTGCATGGGAGTTATGGTTATGGGATAGTGGCTGGTGATCTGCAGAGTTGTGTTGACTGCAGGAGTTGTACAATGTGTGGATTCTCCATACTTGGTACAGTTTCATTCAGGATCATTCACCATTGTTGCAGAGTTGGATTGTACATTTCGTATAGGCCAGTGGGATGCGTTGATGGTATTTACTATGTTGGCAATTTGATTTGTACACTTTACTTGAGTTTTGATGTTCTAAGAGTTTTTGTCTCGTGGATTTCTGACTGTGAAAATTGTGATTTTGGAGTTTGGTTGAGCAATAATTGTCAATTTGATTATGGATTCCTCTTGGTTATATTGCAGAGGATATTGCAAGAGCCTGTGTTAATTGACAATAGTATAGTTCATGACTACATTTGGGATCTAGGTGTATTGATTGGTCTATTGTTCATCCAATGCTTGAGGAAAAGCAATATTTGGAAGGGGAGGACTTGTCATGTCCCCTTTTCAAATAATTAAAAATAATAATCTTTGCTAAGGCAGGCAAGCCCAAAAAGGTGAAGTTTCGGAAAAAGGGGATAATATTTGGAAGCTAATGGACTAATAAATGAAACTTATTATTAAAATATGTTTTATTAACCCCTCTTGGATGTGAGTTAGGGTTATGCCCTCTTTTAAGGGGTTTGGAGGCATTTTGGGCTAATTCCAGAACTTGATTTTGCTCATTTCTTTGTTATTCTTCAGAGGCTGCCAAACCTGTGGAGAAGGAGACCCAAGAATGGGAGTTTGTAGGTTTTTAGTAAGGCTAAGGATGGGAGTTTGAAGCCATTCCATGTGCATGCTCATGCAGAGTTTGCCTTTGTGCTGAACAGTGTAGATTTGTGATTTTTCGGGTGTTTTTTTTGTAAGAGTTTGGTGTTTTCGGTTGAGTATTTCATATCAGTTTGGTTTGCTGCTTTATTTCAGACTTTTAGATGTTAAAATAGATCTGAATATATGTATTTGGTTGTGATTATACTTCTGTGATAGATTATTAGTATTTTTGTGGTGTTTCTGGGCTATTCTATGTTGTTTTCAGGAGCCCGATGAGCATTATTTTTATCCTTCGTTTGGGAGCTGTTGTGTAAATGTTATACAGATCTGAAAATTTAATTTTGTAAGATGCTATGCTGCTGAAATTTCTATAAAAATTTCTACTTTCAGATTTACTAATAATATGTGAAGCTGTGAAGTTTTTGGCACTATTTCCGGCATACCCGATTTGGGGTTTATTGAGAAATTGGTGGATCTTTGAAAGATTGGTTGTTTGATCTTAAAGATCTGATTAGAGGCTTGAAATATCATATAAAATTAGAAAAGGGACATTTCATGAGATTACTAGAAACAAAGCTAGACTAGTATGCAAGGGTTATGCTCAAGAAGAAGGAATAGACTATGGAGAAACATTTGCTCTTGTTGCTAGAATGGAAGGAGTAAGAACTTTACTTGCATATGCTACCTACAAATATTTTAAAGTCTATCAGATGGATGTAAAATTTTTCTTCTTAAATGGTATACTAGAAGAAGAAGTCTACATTGAACAACCAGAAGGATTTGTTGGTAAAAACAACAGGGATATGGTGTGTAAGCTACATAAAGCACTCTATGGTTTAAAACAAGCACCTAGAGCATGGTATGAGAGACTTCACAAGTATCTAGTGCAAATTGGATTTGAAAGAACTGATGATAATAGCAACATGTACATCAAAGCAAAAGAAGGTAAAGACATTATTGTATCTGAAATCTTTGTGGATGACATAGTGTTTGGTGGTAAGGAAGCACTTTGCAAAGGCTTTGCTGACAAAATGAAACATGAATTTGAGATGTCTATGTTTGGAAAAATCAAATTTTTTGTTGGATTGCAAGTACATCAACTCAAACGTGGAATATTTGTGACACAATCAAAATACATCAAAGAAATTTTTAAAATTTTTGGATTGGAGGAATCCAAACCAATCAGCACACCAATGGCAACTGGAAATAAGCTGTCCAAAAATGATGAGTCAGCTAAAGTCAATCAAACAATGTACAAATCCATGATTGGAAAACTACAATATGTTGTACATAGTAGACTAGACATAGCATTAGCATTTGGAATAGTGGCTAGGTTCTCTGCTAATCCTAAAGAAAATCATCTCATAGCAGTGAAAATAATAATGAGATATCTTAAAGGAACTGATGACTTTGGTATATACTACAAAAAGAATGGAAAATTTGAGCTCAATGCATATACAGATGCAGGCTGGGGAGGAAACATTGATGATAGAAAAAACACAAATGGAGGTGCATTATTTCTAGGTAAAAGGCTAGTCACCTGGACTAGCAAGAAACAAACATGTACATCCCAGTCCACTGCAGAGTCAGAATATGTGGCAGCTGTAGTCAATTGCACAAAAATTGTATGGCTCACACATCTATTGAATGGAATGAAAGAAGAAGTAACAAAACCTATGGTATTGTATTGTGATAATACAAGTGCTATAAATATATCCAAAAATCCAGTGATGCATGCAAAAACCAAGCATATTGCAATCAAGTATCATTATGTTAGAGAATTGGTAGAAGAAAAACAAGTAAAGTTGGAATACATTCACACAAAGGAACAAACTGCAGATATCTTCACCAAACCATTGCCCAAGAATGCCTATGAATATCTTAGAGGCAAGTTGGGGGTAATACCTCTAACTCAAGTAGTTTAAAGCAACAAGGAAGCTATCTTGCATCAACAGGAATAAATCATTAAAATATTAACAGGTTGATGCAAAGGATGACAACAGGAGCAGAAACTCCAAATTAGTCACAAGCATGGTGACAGAGGGAGAAAATCAACAAAGAAGCCAAAGCTTATATTTTGCATGATGAAGATGATACATCTTTGGCATTTATGTCAAAGAGGGAGAAATATACAAAGAATGACTAATCAATACAAAAAGAGGGAGATATATGAGATCAGTACAGTAAGACAACGTATACAATCTTGGTGGTAACTAAGTTGATTAATTGATCAGTTTCGTTTGCCATCAATGCCAAAGAGGGAGATTGTTGAAAATGATTGAAATGATCATAAGTAAAGTTGTTGGAATAATATATGGAACTGGTAAAGAATGTCCTCAATCATTGTTTTTTCATTGATGTCAAACTTGCTACTTGCAGGAATGACAATTTCCTTAGTGATCCAAATACTATCAATTAGTTGATTGTCAAGGAGGAGGCAATCAATAAGATGTAACTAGAACACCTAGAGAAAGGTTGAAGTTATGATGTTGTAATGAAGTACAAGAATCAACTAAGTCATTGATGAAAAAATGTATTTGATGACATACTATAAGATACAAAGGATGGGCACACTGAAACATATCAAAGATTTAAGGCTTTAGCTAAGTCTTTTGTAAAGCTCAAACTAAGTTCATTAGAAAAGGGGCCGAGCAAGCTAGTAAGAGCCAAGAAAATTCCTAGTTAATGTCGAGTAAACTTCAAATGCCGAGCAGAATCAAGTGTCAAGCAGGTATAGGTGCTGAGTAACACAGAGGTGCCGAGCACCAGTAACTCAATAATGTCGAGTTGCTGCATTATTTTGGAAATCAAAGATTCACCAGATCTAAGCTGACAAGGTTGTTATCTAGAAATTTGTAAATTAAAAAGGAAGATAAGAATGATGAGCTGGTGGCACAGAACACCATGTAGAAATTTTTTAAGGATACAATTGGAAAAAATTCTAGAAGAAAACAAGATATGGGGTAGATACATTGTATCCTACCTAATCCATTTTGAAACCCTAAAATTGGAGAGGGAGAATTTAGAAACATAAGTTAATGAAAAAGAGAGAGAGAGGTGGTCAAGCATAAAAGAATGAAGTACTGAAGAAGGTGCTAAGGGAGTAGACAACACAAGAATTCTGTTTGGATAGACGACCACAAGGATGATTGCATTGGCAGAATGAGTAAGAAGACTCAAGGAGACGAAGCTTGAGAGGAAGACAAGCAGACAGAGCTGAAGTGATTGAAGCCAAGCATAAGGATTGAACTGAGAGTGTGATATGAAATCTACAAAGTATGTTGTAAGTTATATCAGATCAAAAGACCATTATCATTACTTTCTAGCAATTGTAACAGTAAGTTTAAATCCTATGGACTTAGGTTGGTTTAATAGCCATTAGATAAATCCTTTAACCGAGTGACATTCCAAGTGAATGTTCTAAAGACCTTTAACCACGCCCATTCCTAACAGTTTGGTGAAATCCTCTAACAAGGTCACATTTAACAGTGTGTTGTAAGCCTTTAATAGGGCAGGCCTTTAGTAGGGCATCACTTCAGAAGAGTGAGAATCAAGTAGCATGTTATAGGTGGCTTTTCCCAAATTGGGTTTCCACGTAAATCATTGTGTCATGTGTTGATCTTGTATGTTTTATCTTTGCATGTTGATTTACTGTAACTTGCTTATATGATTGATAAAAGTGTATGGATCCATTAAAAGTAGTAAAAAGGGATTAATAGGACACTTGGACCTTGAATAACTAATTCACACCCCCCCCCGCCCCCCTCTCAGTTATTCTAAAGAATTCGAACAGATAGCCATCAAAACTATGATGGTATCTAAATTTTACTAACAAGTAGATCATTAATCACATAGCATTCTTGGATTCAATATCCTATCAGATATCTAATAATTATATCATCATTAAAAAAAATGAAATAATCTTTTGATGGTGTTGTTCATCGATAATGACAAAGTGCAATTGGAAATTTGACACGAATGTACTAGTGTTTCTAGCTAATGACTCTACTCACTAGTTAACTAAGGTTAATTAGACCAATTTTCATCATCTTAAAATAATTAGTCCTAATTATTTTTCTCCAACATGTGACAAACAAATTCAAATATGAGTTTTTCTACAAATTCCTTGATTTCCCAAAACAAAGGACTCCTACACTCTCTTATACCTCTAAAGATTCTAAAAATATAAAATTTTACCTCTTGTTACACATCTCTTACACGCACTTACTCACATGTACTTGGAATAAAATTTACCCATCAACATCCAAAGTTGTTCACACATATTAGAAGATCTTGAACTTTTCATGGCTTATGTGTCTCCCTTGTGGCACCTCCTCAGAGCTCTTGTCTCAAGCATTTTTAATCTCCCATTTTGCATTAGAGTTATTATGCTAAAATAATTTTAAATCGTTTGGTATTTTCTTGAGAATTTAGATTTATTGCATAGTAACCATGTCTTGGTAGGTATATGTGTCCGATGTCTAGTTTAATTATAGTTCTCATTTGATTCATGGTAGATTTTCATTCAATTGTATACTAGTTCTTGTAATATTTACTCACCTAGATCTTAGTAAACTTTCACATCTTCACTGTGCATTGAATCCATTTAAGAATGATTTATTCCATAATCATCTCTTGGAACATTCAATCATCTTTATTCTAGTTGATAGTTCTTTGAACTTCATTATTGCATTCATCATTGACCAATATCTATTTTGTGGGATTCAATCAATAGTGTGTTAGGGAGAGAACATCCAAAAACCTCCATCTTGATAAAATCAACAAGTCCATTGGGTGCACATGTTGATCTAGTCTAAGGTTAGGGAAGTTTAGTTTTTTGGTTTTACTGTTCATAAAACTCAAGTTTCTAGAATAGTTGAATATTCTTAGATTTCAATATATACATATGTTTCAACTAACTTGTTTGATCTTTATCCAAACATGTTAATTTTTTCACACATACATTTTGGAATGCTTGGTATTAATAATGAAAATAGAAATCATGAATAATAATAATCAATAAAAATTGAGAAATAAAATGTATTTTTCCCTCACAACAATAACAATAATGATAAAAATAACGTAAATCACAACAATCATTAGAAGAGACAATTCACCCTTGCAAGAATCTTTGGACATTATATTTAAAAAGATAGTGGATCAAAACTTGAATATTTTTTCCAAGGCAAGACCTTTTGATGAAAATCAATCTATACCACAATGGTGTACAAAGAATGAATATTACGATTACCATAGCATCCAAGGGAAAATTACAAAAAAATGCATTGAACTTAAGTACTTTATTTAGAAGCTTATGGATGATGGACAAATCAAGGTAGATAGAGGACCATTATTTAGAAATACAAAATTGAAGATCTATGGTAAACCCTTTCCTAATCATAATAATTCCACTACAAAGAAAAGAAACTCAAAAAATAACACAAAAAACTCTAACATATCATCCACATCTAATACAACACTTTTTAAGTATTCAAATTACCATCTATCATGTTTTGACACCTTATGCAGAAAGATAGATAGAAATGATAGATGTGGCTTTAATTCCATGTTTCCTCACATTGGTGTAGCTAATAATAACATTAATATGATCAAACTAAAAGTTTCTTATTGTAATGTTTCCATTAGATGGGGAAAAGTTATTGCACAAACATCCACTTTCACTAATACACCAACATCAATGCACTTGCTGCATCTTCCACTTTATATCAAATTATTTATCATTATGATCTTCTATCATAATTAAGGAAGACTCCTACACAAATACCCATACTCAAGATTCTCACCACTTCACCCATCTATGAAGAAATCCTCAATACTTCTCTTTTGTTCTCTTTTATAATCTTGTATGCCTAAAAATATCAACAACTCACAATTCACCACCATGATTGGAAATCTTACCACACAACAACACCTTGTCTTTATAGACAAATATTCCAAATTCCTAGTACCCATCATAATATGTTTTCTCACATAAAATTCCTTATAAAATGATACAAAATTAAAAGATTCGTCATATATAATGGATTCAATTTAAATTTCTTTACTTTAAAAATGATCCATTTCTTGGGACTCTTAGAAAGATCTCCTAGATGAAAATAAAAGAACAACTATATAACCATATCATGAGAGAGTGAGAATCTAAGGGGTTAATCATGCTACCACCTCAAGTTAGACCTATCTTGGTCAAAACTAAATGTCATGTCCTTAACTTGGACTTTCCATATCTACTTATCATTAGTGCATGAAGTATCCTCATTAGGGATGAGAAATCACCGTCCCAAGAAATCTATTACCCTTTCATATTGCAAAATACTAGAAAGTGCACAAGTTATTTTTCTCCTAGTTAGTGAATTTGTAAATGTGGACCCAAAATCTTTCATAAAAATAGATAAACCTTCCACTTGTGATACATCCAAAGCTAATGTGTCTCCAATACAAGACAAAGAGAAGGCTGAAGAAGTCAATGTCCCTAGTACTAATAAGAAGGTTACTTTTGTTAACTAGGGTGTATGAGAGTATAAATTGAAAGTGCTTGGCACATTAGACAACTACTACTCTCTCCTAGTTCTTACAAAAACCCTTCACAAATTTTTCCTCCTAAAGACAAATAAATTATGAATGTTAAGAAAACAACTTTTCAACATTGGGCTTCTCTTGGAGACAAACACATGGAACCCATTATTTTGGATTGTCTCTATTATGATGGAAAAGAGGACCCTATTAACTTCTTGAAAGGTAAATATGTAAAGATTTCTCCTATTATTGAAAGTATAAGATGTCATGTCATAGGACTTGGGCATAAGGAAAATGGTATCAGAAATCTCATTAAAGATACTAGTTATCACCAATGAAAGGGATTGGGCTCCATTAAACCTAAGGTTACTTTTATTAATAATTATTATACAATTGAACCTAGTTTTTGGGTTAAAGAGGAGAAATTATTTGAAGTAGCTTTCTAATAAATTGAAGAAAACCTAGATAATTATGTCTATTCCATAACCATAGTTGTTTTTTCATCCCCCTACCTTCAACTCAAAAACCTTGATATGATTCACTGGGACCTCCAAGATTCACTACTAACTCTTGATATTTGCAAATAAATAAGGCAATAATGGCCCACTTTTCCCAAGTGATATCCTATATTATGAGCACAACATCAAATAAAATAACAAATAATAATTCATTATCTAAGTCAAAATTCTTCATCACAAAGGAAAAACAAATCAATTTTTTTTAAACATCCTCTAGTGAAAACCCTTCTAGGTTACTTTTGGATGAAGAAAAAGATAAAATAAATGACACATCTTCAAGTGAAAATTTCCATGAGGTTCTAGAAGAGGGAGAAGTTAAATTCTCATTCATGATAGTACCACCTGAAAAGTCATATATCTTAATTGAAGACAATATTGACTTCAAGCTAGGTACAACAAAAAATCCTAAAATCACTTGCATTACTACTAGTCTAATTGAACAAGAATGAAAATATATGACTAAATTATTGCAAAAGGAGAAATCAACTTTGATTGGACTTACAAAGACATTTCCGGCTTAGATATAGATCTAGTTGTACACAATCTAGTAGTTTATCTAAAGGATAAACCTGGTAAACAAAAATTACAAAATTTGTACACATAGTCACAATTATGGTAAAAATAGAAGTGCACAAAATGATAGAGACAAAGTTCATCTTGCCTATTGATTATCTAGAATGGGTTCATGTTAGGACTAGTTAGATAGAGAAATAATGTTACATGTAAATATAACCAATATCACAAAGTCATAAAGCACACATAAATGAAGAGAAGACAAAAATATTTAACATGGCTCACCCAATTGGTAGGTTATCCATGCCAAATAATTGGTCCAATATTATTGTATAGTGACTTCAACCTATTAAAATCTTTAATCTCCCTTATAGCTCAATATTTCTACAAGAAGCTATATATTTATATTATAAAAAACTAACCCTAAGCCAATATTTTGTTACTATGTCATCTTAACAAGTTAACCCTAAACATATTGGACGAGTCAACCTCATGAAATAATTGTTGAGTCAAATAAAAAATATAGTTTATGAAAAAGTGTATAGTACTTTCATGATTAGCCACCACAAATTAATAATCTCCCACTTAGGGATTGATCAAGCTCCACACTAAACCACCTCCCACTTGGAGAGTGATTCTATAGCCACAATGCTACCCTTGAAGCTCCAACTAGATTGATGCACCATGGAATATATTGTTCTTTTATTATGTTTAGTCTAGAAGATCGGTCAAAGCTAAATATGAGTTCAAATTCTCCCTTAGCACAATATTTCTAAACATATCTGTTGAATTTTCATCTTTATGTATCTTTTTAGACTTTATTTGTTCATCATTTGAAATTGACCAAATGAAATGGTACCATAACTATATGTTTTTTGTCATTGAAAGTGAAGAAAAATACTTGGAAAGATGAATCAAACTCTGGCTATGTACACATAGATAATTTTTTGTCTATGAATATCCAAACTCTTCTATGAAAAATTAAAGCCATATCATCTCCTTAACTACCTCCATAGTAGCACCATCCTCTCCCTCTGTAGTGGATAACTATTTTGTAACCAAGAACTCCAACACATTGTTGTCCCACCAGGAATCAACTTAGTTTTCTTTATCAATAGTAGAGCCCTAAAAATATAAAAAATTATTGGATGTACCTCTCAAGTTACAATAATCCATTTAACTGCATTCCAATGCTCAATACCAAGATGAATCATATACCTACTAACTACTCCCACAACATGTTCAATATCAAGTATATTACATACCATAGCATTAATAAAACTACCTACAACTAAAGTATAAGGTATGTTGGGAATTTCATGCTACTCTTCCTATTTCTTTGGACACATCTCCTTAGTCAATTTCAAATGACTAGGCAAAAGTGTGCTAACAACTTTGACATTCTCCATATAGAAATAATGCAACACCTTCTCAATATAATCTATATAAGATAAAGTAAATTTTCTACCTATCTCTATAGCTCTTCAAACTAAGGATTTATTTTGCTTCCCCCATATCCTTCATAAAAAATGAATGTGCTAGTTGTTGTCTCAATCCCTTGATGTGATACATGTTAGACCCAACTAAAAGAATATCATAAAAATATAAATATAAAATAATGTTGTTGTTATCAACCAAACTCTTAAAATAAATACAATGGTGTGAATGATACAAAGTGTATCAATTCTCACTCAAAAAGTTCTCAAATTTAATATACCATTGCCAAGGTGCTTTCTTTAAGCCATATAAAATTTTCTTCAATCTATACACCAAATTGCTCTTACCTTTGACCTCAAATTCCTATGTATATATTTCTTCATTGAAATCATCAAGTTTTTCTAATTGAAAAAAAATTAGTAGCAACAATACTTAGAACAATGCAAATAGAAGTCATTTTAAGAACTAGAGAAACATATCTCTTTAAAATCAATGCCCTTTTTCTATGCAAATACTTTTAAAACTAACCTGAGTTTAAACATTTTATTACCTCCATCATCTTCTTTATCCTGTAAACCCATTTTTTTTGTAACGCCCTTTTACTTGTATGCAACTTACATAAATCTCAAGACCAATTTTTCAACAAGGAGTCCATTTATTCTATCAATGTAGACTCTCATTGAATCTTAATATACACCTACATGACTTCATCATATCCTTCTAGTTCTCTAAAAATTTTAAATAAAATAGAGTACAAAGAAAGAGACAATATTTAGATGGAGGTTTACTTATCCTTTTTGACCATCTAACATTCATTGAGGTTTTTTTAATTTGGTATTGCTATTATTCTAGAGCATGAGGGGCCACTGAAACATCACATTTTTTAGTATCATCTAGTACTACATAATTATTCTCTTCTTCTCATACTACAAAAATAGATCTTTGTAGAACACTTTCTCATTAAGTATGAAATCCATGATTCTTACAATTTTATGATATTCAAAATCCCAAAGTCTATATCCAAATTCATCAATGCCACATCTAATAAATATATATTTCTTATATTTAGCTTCGAGCTTGGTTAGTTTTTAGAATCTATATGTGCAAATGCTTTACAAAAAGAGGTTCTTAGAAAATAACCCACCTTCTTACATGTCTAGGATTTGTATAGAATAGCACAATCGAAAATAGTAGAGTAACTCATATTAATTAAATATATATAAGTATTAGCAACCTCTTCCAGCATGTTCAAGGGTAGCTTGATATGTAACCTCATACTCCCTGAATGCTTTATTATTTTATTGTTCATGCATTTAGCCACTCCATTTTCTTATGGATACCTTGAAATAGTCTTGTGACTATGAATTCCATTAGAGAAACAATAATCTTCAAACTCTTTGCTATAATAATCATCACCATTGTCAGATCTAGGACTTTTTAGTCTTTCATTAATTTGAATTCTCAACTAGGATTTTCCATTTCTTAAATTTTTTAAATGCATCAAATCTATGTCCAAGGAAATAAACCCATGCTTTCCTAGTTGTATCATCGGTGAATGTAATATAATACAAAGAGACACCAAGGGAAGACACTTGGGCTGGTCCCATACATCTATATGCACAAGCTCTAATTTCTCATTTTTCTTTGGCTTCTCACTCTTCACAAAATGATGCAGGAGCATCCTAGGTGTATGAGAAATCTTGCATCACCCAAAAATATTTTATTTTCAGTCTTTTCTATTTTAATAGGGCTAGTAGACAAGGTGGTTACTATTTATGGAAACTTTCTATTTTTAGTAAGTTTTTCATATGAGCTCAGAATGTTCTCATTTTCTATAGGAAGGTTCATTTTGGAGTTGTAAGCCTACCATAAAAATCTCACTGCTCAAGCATAAGCATCAAAGAAGTTATTGTGGATTTTATGTGGAAACATTTACAAAAAAATCTTTAGGCTTATTGTTGGAGGCCTTAGACTATTCAGATGAGGTCTAAAAACTCAACGAAAGGATGCTATCATAGTTTTGAGTCTATAGATTAGGAGCTGGCATTTTTTTAAGTGGTTATAATAGCCAATCAAAGAAATGGTTCATGAGTTATGCTTTCCAAAGTTGGGCTACCCAAAATTTCTAAAATAATTATCAAAGATGTATTTGGCTGACTCTATATGTTTTGTTAGGGTGTTTTGGCCATAGATATTAAGTTTCAATGTCTAGAACCTTCCCGAGTGGCATAAAATTGCATATTTAAGAAAAGCCCAAACATTGTCTAAAACAACTCTAGGTTTTAGTTCATAGCTTAATCTTGTAGATTACTATAATGAAGGTGCCCATGTGGGTTAGCATATTGTACTTGTGTATTATGCAATTCCACATTTGTGACATAAATAAGAAGTCCATATATTATTCTCACAATTGCTATTGTTTCTTTATTTCTATTATGTATTTATGGTATTAAGGGGAGCACCCTTTATTAAGTGGTATTAGAGCTAGAGTTCTTGAATGTGTAGATAGATCACTAACTATGAGGCAGTTTATAGCAAGACCATAGTTTGGGCTGAATGTGTAGATAGATTGCTGATTGTGAGGCATCTTGCACTAGGGTGGAAGCACAAAAATGCCTCCACAAAGAGAGCATGGTGGAAGAGTTTTAGGTGTTACACCTGAGGGTTTCCTATCCCTCCAAAGACAAATGCAAGAATTAAGAGAAAAAATGTGTAGAGGAATAAATCTTCCCATAAGAGATGAAAGCAAGGATGATGACGAAGTAGAAAATAATGCCAAAGTAGAGGCAGTTCTAAATCCAAAGGAAGAAAGCCTTTTTGGGGCCATTCAGTTCCACATTTTTGGGAAATCTTAACCCAAAGGAGCTAATTTATTGGATCAATGAACTGGAGGAGTACTTTGAGTATAAAGATATTGATGATCTTGATAGGGTCAAGGTGAAATTGAAGGGACATGCAAAGATCTAGTGGCAAGAGGTTTAGTTGGAATGAAATAGAAAGCGAAAGGAAAAAAATCACCAAATGAGATCAGATGATAGCTAAACTGAAGAAACAATTCATTCTCATAGCTTATGAGCTCGATCTATTGAAGAAAATGCAGGGGTTAAAGTAAGCAAGAAAATTTATTCAATAGTATACTTGAGAGTTCTATCGAGTTCTCATCAAAACCAACCATGCAAAAGATGATAAGGAGAAAGTTGTCTATTATCTTATTGGGTTAAGGCCAAGCATTCAACATGAGTTGAGTCTAGTTTAAATGAATATTATTGAGGAGGCATACTAGTTTTCCCTAAGAGTTGAGGAGAAACTAAAAAAGAAGTTTGACAACAAGAATATTAGAAGAGGTCACGACAGAAGACTTGGTGGATGATCTTATGGTGGCCATAATGATGACCATAAGAAAAAGGATGAGGCTAGAAGTAGTAGTCAAAATCAGAGAAAAAATAATTCTAATCATTTCCATGATCAAAATAATAGAGAGGAAGAGAGGAAGAGGCAAAGGATAAGGATCTAGAAGAGGAGGCTTCCATGAGAAATATTTTCAACACAAAGAAGTAGGAAATAAAGAATTTGAATGTACCTAACACTAAGGAAGGATAGATCAAAGAATTGAAGGCTAGGATAGAGTTGCACATGTTGATTAAGATGCCATATCATCAAATTTTGCAGATTTTGAAAGAGGAGAAGTCCTAGGTAATAGAAGAGTCCTATTGAGTGGTGAGAATGAACCTAATCAAAGGAGGAGCTTGTTTTGCACAAGGTACAGATGTGAAGATAAGTGTTGTGATGTGATCATTGATGGTGGAAGTACTAACAATCAAGTGTCTAAAATGATGGTCACCAAGTTGAAGCTAAAGAGACAGAAACATCCTTGTCTTTATCATATTGCTTGGGTGCAAGATGACTCTATGAATTTCAAGACTGGAAGCTACTAGGATGAGGTACTTTGTGATATCATACCTATGAACATATATCATATGTTGTTGGGTAAGTCATGGAAATTTGATAGGCATGCTGTACATGATGGGTAAGAAAATACTTATAGTCTGACCAAGGATGGAGTGAAACATAAGTTGAAGCCATTAAAGGAGAAAGAAGAAAAGGTATCTACTGCTACCAGAATATGTTTTGTTGATGGAAAAGAATTTCTCAAAGGTATGAAGCATGAGCATATGTGTTTTTCTATAATTCAAAAATATAATAAGGAATAAATAGAGGAGGTAATTACAGAAGTTGTAAATATGTTGGGAGATTTTTTTGATATTGTATCAAATAATGTACCTAATGAATGGTTACCAATGAGGAAGATTAGGCACCAGATGGATTCGGTTCCAAGAGCCAATTTTCCAAACAAGGCAGCACACAAAATGAAACTAGTAGAAAGTGAAGAGTTGAACAAACAAGTTAATGAGTTGGTGCAGAAGGGGTTGATTCAAGAGAGTCTAAGTCCATGTGTTGTACCAACCATACTAGCACCAAATAAGAATGGAGAATGGAGGATGTGCATAGATTCTCATGCTATCAACAAGATCACAATCAAGTATAGATTTCCATTGCCAAGGATGGATGATATTATGGACTGTTTTAGTGGAGCTGAGTATTTCAAAAAGATAGATCTAAATAGTGGGTACCATCATATTCTTATCAGAGAAGGTGATGAGTGGAAGACTAATTTCAAGAAAAAAGAAGGATTGTATGAGTGGTTAGTCATGCATTATGGGATAACTAATGCCCCAAGCACTTTCATGAGGCTCATGAATGAAGTTTGATGGAGTTTCTGGGTATTTTTTTCATTATTTATGTAAATGATATTTTGATCTTTAGTAAGACATCAGAGGAGCATTTGATCCATATTCACAAGGTGTATGATAATTTGAGGGAAGAAAAGTTGTTGATAAACCTGAAGAAGTGCATTTTTGTAAAAGAGTTGGTGTACTTGGGATTTGTAGTCTTAGAAAAAGTTCTAAAAATGAATCCAGAAAAACTAAAATCTATCCTTGAATGGCATACTCCAAGGAGTGTGACAGAGGTAAGATCTTTTCATGGACTGACTAGATTTTACAAAAGGTTCATAAGAGGTTCTAGTAGTATTTGTAGACCCCTGACTGAAATAATGAGAGGGGATATGAAAGAATTTAAGTGGACTATAGAAGTAGATAAGAGTTGTTATCTATTGAAATAGAAAGTTATTGAGTAGCCTATTTTAGTATATCCTAATTTTAACAAGGTGTTTCAAGTAGAAAGTGATGCAAGTGGTACTACAATAGGAGTTGTTATGAGCCAAGAAGGTAGATTTGTTTCTTATTTTAGTGAGAAGTTGAATGATACAAAAAGAAAATATTTTGTTTATGAACAAAATATTTTATCCTATAGTTCAAGCATTGAAGAAGTAGAGACACTATCTTCTTCCTAAGGAGTTTTTTTTGTATACTGATAATCAAGCTTTGCAATATTTGAATAGTGAAGAAAAATTGAACCAAAGACATTTAAAGACAGTTGAGTTTTTGTAAAGTTGTACATTTATTTTGAAACACAGGAGTGGGAAGTCTAACATAGTTGTAGATGCTCTTAGTAGAAGACAACTTTTGCTAATAGAAATGTAGATAGAGGTGGTTGGGTTCAACAAACTTAGTACTTTGTATCTAGATGGTCCTGATTTTGGTAAAGTATGGAAGGATTGCATAGAACCTTTTAAAATTGATAGGACAAAGTGGTTGGATTTTATGATCCAAGATAGTATGGTGTTCAAAGGAAGCTAGTTATGCATTCCCAAAAGTTCAATGAGATAGAATCTCATCAAAGAGAAGCATAGTGGAGGATTGGCTAGACATTTTGGCAAAGATAAAACCATATATTTGGTTATTGAGAATTAGTAGTGGCCATAGTTACAACAAGATGTGACAAATTTTGTACAGAGTTACAAAGTATGTCAGATGATGAAAGGAGTGAAGTAGAATACAAGGTTGTATCAACCATTACCTATACTGGAGAAGTTGTGGGAGGATGTTAGCATGGATTTTTTCTTGGATTACTAAGGACACAACATGGGCATGATTCTATTTTTGTGGTGGTTGATAGGTTTTCAAAGAATGCGCATTTTATTCCTTGCAAGAAGACTAGTGATTATGTTCATGTAGCAAAGTTGTTTCTCAGAGAAGTGGTGAGACTACGTGGTCTTCCAAAGAGTATAGTTTTAGATCAAGATATAAAAATTTTTGGGTATTTTTGGCATACATTATGGAAGAATTTAAAGATAGATTTGAAGTTCAGTTCATCACATTATTCATAGACTAATGGATAGACAAAAGTTGTGAATCACAGTTTGGGAAACTTGTTGAGATGGTTGGTTGGAGATAAGCCAAAAGGATGGGATATGATTTTATCACAGACAAAATTTGCATATAATAACTTTATCAACAAAAAATTGGTAAATCACCATTCAAGATTGTATATGGAAGTAGTCCCAAAAATGTTTCTAAATTGAGGCAGTTGGATAAAGGAGAGATAGGTAGTACTAAAGAAAAATAATTTGCTAAACATTTGAAGAACATCCATTAGGAGGTGAGGAAGAAAATTATAAAGATGAATACACAATACAAGGCTTAGGAAGATGTGAAAAGGAGTTATAAGGAATTTTAGATTGGAGATGAAGTCATGGCTCATTTGAGTAAGAAGCATTTTCTAGTGGGTACATATAATAAGATGAAGATGAAGAAGTTTGGACCATGTAGGATAGTGAAAAGGCATGATTATGGAAATGCTTATGAAGTGGAGTTGCCTACTGAATTGAATATTCAACCAATATTTAATATTTTAGATTTGATAGAGTATTATGGAGGTGATGGAGATGAAGTTGCAGAAGCACAGTGGAGTATTCCAATAGCTAGTTCAGCTACAAAAGAGATTAAGGAGATATTACATAGTCATATTAAAAAAAGTACCAGGAACAAAACTTATGGGAAATATCTGGTCAAATGGAAATGGAGGCTAGTAGATGATTCATCATGGCTAGCAAAGGAGGAGGTTAACTAACCCAGTTTTCCTTTGAGCACCTATGATATGATGGATTCACTTCTCAGATTACCCCAAATGTCTGATGCAAGAGCATCCTGAGTGTAAGAGAAATCTTGCATCACCCAAAAATATTTTATTTTTAGTCTTTTCTATTTTAATAAGGACTAGTAGATAGGGTGATTAATATTTATGGGAACTTTCTATTTTTAGTAAGTTTTTCATATGAGCTCCAAATGTTCCCATTTTCTACAAGAAGATTCATTTTAGAGTTGTAAGCCTACCATAAAAATATCATTGCTAAAGCATAAGTATCAGAGAAGTCATTACAAATTTTCAGTGGGAAAATTTGCTGAAAAATCTTCAAGCTCATTGTTAGAGGCCTTAGAGTGTCCAAATGAGGTCTAAAAACTCAATAAATTAAAAGATGCTAGCACAATTATGAGCATGTAGATCAAGAGATGGCATTTTCAAAAAGTGGTTCTAATAGCCAATCGGAGAAATGATTTGTGAGCTATGGCCTTCCAAAGTTGGGCTACCCAAAATTTCTAAAATAATTGTCAAAGATGTATTTGGCCAAGTCTATATGTTTTGTTAGGGTCTACCAACCCTAGATATTAAGTTTTAATGTCTAGAACCTTCCTGAGTGGCATAAAATTGCCTATTTAAGAAAGGTCTGAACATTGTCTAGAACAACTCTTAGTGGTAGTTTGTAGCTTAGTCTTGTAGACTACTACAATGAAGGCAACCATGTGGTTTAGCATATTGTAATTGTGAATTATGTAATTTTGCATTTGTGGCACAAATAAGAAGTCCATTTTTTTTTTCATTTTTTGTTGTTTCTTTGTTTCTATTATGTGTTTATGGTATTAAGGGGAGCACCCTTCATCACAAAACTAAGTATCTTTTTCTTTCCATTCAAACAACTTTCAAAAAAATCCACATTGACACATCTTAGACCTAGTAAAGCATTCTTTGAATGAAGAAATTTCACAAATTTTTCACTCATGTTCCTAAGTCTATTATTCCATAGTGTTGTTTCAAAATCTACAACAACTATTTGATGTTCATTCCTCTCAACTACAAAAATTATTCATGAACACTAATTTTTATCTAAAATAATTAAAATAGAAGGAACAATATAACCTTTACAAAGATGTAAGGCACCTGTGTGCTAAAATGTTGTCACACTTCTATGAATCATTACATGTAAGAAAACTCAAGAATGAGCTCTCACAAATCGATCCATAGCTCTCTACTCATAGAGTGCAAGGGTTTGCAATGGAGGCCCTCAGTTTGACCTATTTTTGTGCCCATGCAAGTACACCATGAGATGAGAGATTCAAAGAGGAAAAGCAAGAATGCTAGTCTCCATGATCTTCAAATATGCATGAAAATAAGATCTAATCTATGAAAGAAAAATCTAATCTATAAATGCAAGATTTAAGCTAAAAGCCCATGATGGGTGCAAGAGAGAAAAAGACAAGAAAATAGAAGTTCTCCACAAAAAGCTTTTGTATTCAAACTCCTTCAAAAATTAGTCTTCAAACCTGCAGCATAACGATAGCATAATCATGGGTGTCTAACATGAAGAGAGGGCTCTCCCTTATAAAGGAAATTATGGAGGTGAGAGGCTTCTCACAACCAATATGGGATAATAGAGCTTGATCCATGTGAGACAAAATTCCACCAATGAAAAAAGATGAGTGGTTGAGGAGAAAGTGGAAAGATAAATCCCACTTAGATCACTTTTTTTAAGTGTAGAGAAATTAAATAAAAAGAATTTATTTTATTTCCTTTTTTCATCAAAAGAGATATTTAAGTGGGATTTTTATTTAATTAAAAGGAAGCAAGTTCTTTTTAATTAAATAGAAGATATTTAATTAAATTAAAAGAGAGGTTTTTCTCTTAATTAATTAAATGTGGATGAACTGTTTAATTAAAAGAGAGGTTTTCTTTTAATTAAATGGGGATTTTATTTTATTCAATTAAAAGAGAAGATTTTCTTTTAATTAAATAATACTTGGAATAAGATGATCAATCTTAGAAATGAAATAAATCAAATTTGATCAAGGAAATTGATTTGAATTGATTTAATAAAATATTACAAACCATTGATTCAGAAAATTTGATAAATTGATAAATTGAATAATGAGGGCCCATACTCTAGGCGACCATTTTTGGGTGCATACATTTGCCCCTCTTTGACTAATGTGTGATCGATTCGGGAACACATGTAGTCAAAGAAAGAAATTGAAGTGTGAGGTCAATTTGGGATCACAAAACAACCCAGATGTGTGGTCGACTCGGGAACACATCAGGACAAAGAATACAAATAAATTTTAACTTGAAAAAGTCGAGGATAAAATTGATAAAACTGAATCAAGGATTGAAATTGATAATTACTGCCCCCTCGTGATCGAAATCGAAATGAGATAGAGGAGAAACAACAAATTGATAAATTTGATCAAATCGAACAAAAGATAAGGTTCTTGATGTAAGATGAAAGATATAAGAATCATAGAACCAAGGTAGATCATCAAGCATGAAATATTATGCCCCAAAGGTGATTTAGAAGAAAAGAAGTGGGGAAAAAGAAAATGGAAGATAGAAGTTTGAAAGATATGGAAAGAAATAGAAATAAGAAAAGAAAATGCTCCAAAAATCAATCAACTGTTTAAGATAGAAATTTCGATTGAGATCACGAAAGAAAATAAGGAAATGAAGATCAAAATGTGACCACAATTGATTAAATGTCCACAATAAGGATGAAAGGAGAACCCTCTCAAACTCATAATGCAGCCTAAAAATGCAAACTAACATGAAGTCTAATAATGCAAGCTACATGAAATGCAATGGTGTACTTGCAAAAGAGCAATTGTAACATAGGATTTTGTGTTCATCATTCATTAGAGAATGTAAAAGAACTTATTTTCATCATTGGGCAATTATTAACGGACATCGAAAAATCACACAATCGTCACTAGTCACAAGCGCAACTATGAAGATATGAATGTAATTAATATCGGATTGGAATGTGGAAAGATTCTAACATAAGCATCAAAGACATAAAGATCAAGATGACTTCAATATTAGCTTACCCAATTTAATGTAGCAAAACCATGCTCACATCAAGGCATAGATGCCAAGATGACCATAAGAATGGTTGTGCAAAAACAATCAAGGATGATACCTCAAATCTCCTAAGTGTTTCAAGGGGACAACAAGAGACACTCTAGAGTTTAAGACCACACCTGCAAGCAAAAAAAAACAAATAAAAACATGTCCCATGCCCCAAGTCCTCTAGCGATGCATCCCGGAGAGACTTATTAGACAAGGACACTCAACAAAAATCAATAACAGTCAGCACACAAAGAAAAGATCATGACATAAGTCAAGCATTAAGTGTTGCGTTTAAAAATTTAAGTGTGTTAACTGATACTGAGTTCTGAGGACAAGGATCAAATGCTTGTAGGAAGGTAAGATCACATGATGATACTGGGTAAGACCAAACCAATAAGTGTTGAAAAACACTCGATGTCAATGGGTGTTGAAAAACACCATTTGTGAGGTGTCCTAAAGACTCACACATCTAAGAAACCAAAGCCAACATAGTTATGCCCCCTAGACAAAGACCAATTCCAAACCAAGGTAATAAGGATAAGGCATGGTGGAGAAAGGCTAAGTGTCGAGGACATGTGCTAAGAAACAGGGGTGCAAAGGCCTCAAGTAGCGCCCATTTCTAGGTTTTCACCACTTGAATTTTTTTTATTATTATTTTTTTAAAAATTTTTAATTTTTATTTTTTTTATTTTTATTTTTTGCTACCAAGGCGCCTGTTTCCAAGTTTTCACCAAGGCCCTTTTTCTATTTTTTTGAATTTTTGAATTTTTTTTTTTTTTTTGTATTTTTGGAATATATAATTTTTTTGAAGATACATCAAAGTGCCTTTTGCTAGGTTGTCACTAAGATGATCATTTTTTCAGGACATTTTTCAATTTTTAGAATTTTTACAATATATCATTTTTTTGGATTTTTTAAAATATATCAATTTTTTTGAATTTTTTAAAAAAATATATCAATTTTTTTGGATTTTTTTCAGGATCAATAAATATGTACAAAGATACCCCTAGACAAAATGGGCATTAAACTCTTAAGCAATATCACATCGTGCAATCCCAATGTTTAGCAAGGTAGAGGACATAATGTAGCAATAAGCTAATGGATATGATGGATAAGCAAGGAGTGTATGAAGCAAGTGAAAGTGATCTTCAAGGACTGACTCCTCAAGAGTACCCAAGCTGTCATGCAAAGCACATTTGGACAAGAAATGAAAGGCCAGCATATGATAATTCATGAAAGCATAATGTAAAGGTGGGAAAGATGCAATGCAAAGTAGTAGACATGTCAAGAGACTTTATAGCATCATATTTTACTCTATTTTATTAGATCAAGACCAAAAGGGTAAATGGGAAAAGGATAGTGAAAGACTAGAATGAATGAAGGAAAATAGATATGAAGGCTAAACATGAAAGGAATGAAACAAGATCATCATAAGATATCTCACAAGATAGCCAAATGTTTTTCTATAGGTCAACATTGTCAAGATCAAAGAGAGAAGACGAAATGAATGAAAGATGTAGAAGAACTACGCATGATGCCTATTTGTTAGGTTTTCATCATGGTACTTATCTAAGGCACCACAAGGGAGTGGTTTTCACCATAGGATGAATTTATTTCTCTTTACTTTTGCTACCAAGGTGCCTGATTACCAGGTTTTCACCAAGGCACATTTTCAAATTTTTCATTTTTTTTCTTTCTTGTTTTTTTTTTCAATCTTTTTCAATTTTTTTTGGAAGAAGTCAAGCTTTTGAGATAATTCTCTTTGAATGTTTAAACCATGATATACAAAGGAATTCAAATGATATTCTCAAAGATGCTAATAGGGAAAGGAAGATGGGAGACAAAAATGGAGGATATGGCTTTATGCGAAGTAAGTGAGATTGAAAAATGGAAATGAAGGAAAGATCAACGTCAACACACACCTTGAAGGGTGGCGAAAGGATGGAGAAAATGTGAATGAAGGAATATGTGAAGGAATATGGTGAGTGGATAGAAAAGGTTGCAGTTTAGGCACATGGAATGGAAGAATGCTTTTGGAAGAAGATGAAGCGGAATTCTTTGGAAGCTTGAATGTCAAATTTAATTGTTGTTCAACATTAGACTCTCTCAAGAGAGATTTTGGAATCCATATAGCCTTAGGCTTCTTTTCATTTCTTTTTGATGATTTAGAGATAATATCTTCAATGATGGATTTTGGAACCCATACTTGTCTTATAATTTTTTTCTTAGATATCTCTTTTGACTTTTTGCCCCCATGTCGATTAGATGAGACATGGTGGTCTACCTTTTTATATGGCTTCTTGAATTGCTTCTTTTTCTTGTATTGAACATTCAAGTTACTTCCAAAAGAATTAGGACTTGTGGAAGAAGAAGGATGATATGACTGGTTTAGGTGAGTGGGTGGATGAAAAGGATTCAAGGATATGCATCTACGTTGATCTTGAGGAAAGATAGGATAGGGAGGGACATAAGGACCCAAAATGGATGAAGAACTAGGAGAATCGGGAGGGGAAAGTGAAAGGACATAAGGACCCAAGATGGAAGGAAAATGTGAAGGATTTAGTATTGGTGGGGGAGGTCCAAGGATGGATGCGGAAGATGCAAAAGGATAATAAATAAGTTCATTAACATCTATATGACAATCAAGGACATCAGCATCTTTAAAGTGAGCATCAGTATTTTCAATAGGAACATAAAAATCTTTAATAGGAGAAACTTCTTTGATAGGAGAACTTATAGCTTGAGAAGACTTAGGAAGAGTAGAAAGTGAAAGGGAACATGGAGTGGTAGAACAAGAAGATGGAAGACTTTGATCTTGACAAGGATCTTTGGATAACATAAGCATAGAATTGTTCTCTTGATTTTCAATAGGCTCAACATTGGAAGTAATAGCATCATTTTTAATAACCTTAATGGAAGTATCATCTTTGGAAGGAGCAAGTGTACCAAGGTCATTTTTATTTTCAATTAGCTCAGTGGTGCAAGCAGTATCTTGATCTTGCTTAGGAGAAGGCTTAAGACATGGTGGAATGAATGAGAAAGGGTGTAAGGGATCAAAAGAACCATGAAATGTATCAAAAACATTGTGAAAATAATTGGATGACATGGAAGGTTCTTGATCTTGATCTTTCTTTATATTTTGTTCTTTATCATTTTTAGAGTCCTCTTGACATGAAGCCACTGCTAAGGAGAAGGAAGCATGTTGGAATTGTATGGAAGACTTTGGAGGAGATTGTGAAGGACTAGCTGAAGTAGGCATTATAGTGCATGAAGGCTTAGGCTCTTTAGGTTTAGAATTGTCAAAGGTATTTGTAGCCAAGTGAAGATTAGCTTGAGTTTCTTTAAGAGGTAGCCCTTGAGGATAACTATAGGGAACTGCATGAAAAGCATTAGGATCTTTGTTGGGTGAATGATTGGTAGAAGATTTGAGAGTCTTAGAATCTTTAGAGAATGTATGGATAGTGGAGGAAGTAGAAGATGGAAGGGGACCATCAGAAGACAAAGGTTCAACATTAACATGATCTTGCTCAAGAGTGTAATCTTTATTTTCAGCATGAGGATTCTTAGAAGAGGAACTCTTATCCCATTGATGTTGTATTTCAGCACAAAAAAATGCTTTCTCTTCATCAAAAAATGCAGATTTATCATTTAGGTATTGTTCACAAAATTTATCAATGTTGTTTTCAAGATTTGATTCATGTGGATTACCATCAATATCCATCTGTGACTCATCCCCTTTAAGCACAAGCATAGGACTAGGAGGATGTTTAGGAACTATAGGAATGTAATAATCATCATCATCATAATCATTGTCACTATAGGCATTGTAGATAAGCGTATCACAAGACTTTTCATGTTGTTCATTATGATCTATCTCAATAAGAGGAATAAGACTCTTGGTAGAAGTAGAAGAAGAATGATATCGTGAAAAAGAGGTAGGTGAAGACCTAGATGGATGATATCTAGAAGAGTAATGGTAAGATTTAGAATATGAAGAATGTGAATGATATTTAGAAGAATCATGATAAGACTTGGAGGATGAAGAATCTGTATGATATTTAGAAGAATCATGATAAGACTTGGAAGATGGAAAATCTGTATGATATTTAGAAGAATCATGATAAGACTTGGAAGATGGGAAATATTTGGAAGAAGGATATTGTGATTTGATCTTGCACATGATCCTAGCAAAGGTGTCTGATTTATCCATTTTTTTAATCATTTTTGTTGCAACGTTAGCATCCATGCATCTATTGGAGTGACAACACTTTTCAAATTCAAGAAGGAGGTGCATTTCATCTGAGCTCAAATGAGGATCCCTAAAAAGATATCCAAGATCCATGGTTCTAGAAGAATAAGAATCAAGTATAGAAGAAGAGAAAGGATGAATAGAAGAAGGTAGATAATAGGAGGAAAAGAATCAAGAAGACATGAAGAAGAGGAATAATGGAAATGGGAGATTAGAAAGACATGGAAGATAAAGAAGAAAGAAGACCAAGAGTCATTTTGGGAAATTTGAGACCATTTGAGATCATTTGAATGTTGAGCAACATGTAATAGCACTTGTAATCAACATGAAAGAAAAGGCACTAGTTGATAGGATAACCCTAAGAAACATTGGTACCAAACTAGGATAGTAAAAGCACTAACTTGTCCAAAAGAGATGTGATAAGATAGAATTTTGCAATAAGCATAAATCAACACTGCCACAGAGGTGCTCACAACTTTGGGTGAATACCCTAGCACATATGGACCAGGAGGATGATTTACCCAAATTTTAATTAATTAAAATTGAATTTTGATGAAAGTGAATGGACAAGAGATTACTAAGACTCTCCAAGTGTAATATCAAAGGATCCAAGTGTATATCTTTCTCAATAAGGATGATTTCTAACTTACCAACTCCAAACAAGGTCTCTTGTGAAATCAATGATTACTAATTCAAGAGGTCAAAGCACAATAACCCATGGTGAAAAAAGGCTTCTAACAATGGGTTAAGTAGCCTAATCCAAATAGGATCAACCTAGGGAGACTCAAAATAATGGGACAACAAAGTTATTCGATCGTAAAGTCTCAACTCAAGAACTCAGATTTTGTTCATTTTAAATATCCAACTAGATGTATCAATAGATTCTTTATCATAAACCAAGCACGCAAGATAGAAAATAGGAATTTCAAGCAAACAGTCTTCAAACAATAAACAAGGGTCAAAGTAACCTTGCGCATGAGCAATCAAGTGACTTAGTTTATGCTAATCCCTAGGAGAGCTAATTGTGTATGTTCTCAAAAAGTTTCACAATCATTGCATAGATCCCTAGAAAATAAAAGTTGGCCTCTCTAAGGTTTTTAGTAATGGTTTGACTCTGCAACTTTTATGATTCACAGGGGTGACCTCCAATCCCGGCGCACCGAGGTTTTGACACAGTCTGAGAACTTAATCTTCAAGAGCTACTAGGGAGATCTGACAACCCACAATGAACCATACCCCATGGAGATTTCTTCCACAAGGACATTTATATAGTGATTGTTGCAACCACGGCAGAAGTGGCTATTACCGCTTGAGGTTCCGTCTGCAGTTTGCCCTGTATAGGGATTGTCTGCTATGGTTAACCCTCTCTAAAGATGACCGACTCACAATAGTGGACCACAAGGGGACTTAGCTTTCAAATCCAAGGTTTTGACACCTTTTCACTTTTAGCCCAATCAAAGCAACCAAATTAATCTGACACGCTAACTAAGATTATCTCAAGATCTATGATATCAACCCCTAGTGATCTATCAACCTCTCCGGAGAAAGGATGCCTCAATCACCAAGTTGAAGATCCATCTATCTAAGAGATTCTCAAAGTATCCTCCCCACCTATAAGGAATTCGTCTTTGAGAGGAGTTTCACTAGGAACTCACTCCCTCAAGATCCACGAATAGTATTCATGGGGCCTAATTACTATGTGTGTACAGATGTTCATTCCCCAAAAGCAAATCTATCCAAGAATAATCAAAAAGCACAAGGTGGTACACTTAACGCTTTAACTAATGTAAGGTGAGTCCAAAGATGTGGAACACTTAACCCCTCACACAAGACAAAATGAGTCCACAACTCAAAGATTAGTGAGTTCTAGAAAGCACAAGAGGGTTGCCAAGTGGAGCACTTAACGCTTCTATCCTGTAGACCCATCCCCTTTAATGTGGCACTGATCTTGCAACCACGGGGTGGAATGAGGGGCCAAAAATGTGTGCTAAAATGTTTTTCACACTTCTATGAATCATTACATGTAAGAAAACTCAAGAATGAGCCCTCACAAATCGATCCATAGCTCTCTACTCATAGAGTGCAAGGGTTTGCAATGGAGGTCCTCAGTTTGACCTATTTTTGTGCCCATGCAAGTACACCATGAGATGAGAGATTCAAAGAGGAAAAGCAAGAATGCTACTCTCCATGATCTTCAAATATGCATGAAAATAAGATCTAATCTATGAAAGAAAAATCTAATCTATAAATGCAAGATTTAAGCTAAAAGCCCATGATGGGTGCAAGAGAGAAAAAGACAAAAAAATAGACGTTCTCCACAAAAAGCTTTTGTATTCAAACTCCTTCAAAAATTAGTCTTCAAACCTGCAACATAACTATAGCATAATCATGGGTGTCTAACATGAAGAGAGGGCTCTCCCTTATAAAGGAAATTATGGAGGTGAGAGGCTTCTCACAACCAATATGGGATAATAGAGCTTGATCCATGTGAGACAAAATTCCACCAATGAAAAAAGATGAGTGGTTGAGGAGAAAGTGGAAAGATAAATCCCACTTAGATCACTTTTTTTAAGTGTAGAGAAATTAAATAAAAAGAATTTATTTTATTTCATTTTTTCATCAAAAGAGATATTTAAGTGGGATTTTTATTTAATTAAAAGGAAGCAAGTTCTTTTTAATTAAATAGAAGATATTTAATTAAATTAAAAGAGAGGTTTTCCTCTTAATTAATTAAATGTGGATGAACTATTTAATTAAAAGAGAGGTTTTCTTTTAATTAAATGGGGATTTTATTTTATTTAATTAAAAGAGAAGATTTTCTTTTAATTAAATAAGACTTGGAATAAGATGATCAATCTTAGAAATGAAATAAATCGAATTTGATCAAGGAAATTGATTTGAATTGATTTAATAAAATATTACAAACCATTGATTCAGAAAATTTGATAAATTGATAAATTGAATAATGGGGGCCCATAGTCTAGGCGACCATTTTTGGGTGCATACAGCACCTACTTTCACACCTTTTTCTACTACTAAAGATCCTTTTGAAACCTTACAATAAAAGTGACTGTGCAAGCCTCATCACTTAGTTACCCCACCAAAATTAAATTTCTACTCAACCTTTGAACATGTCTTACCTCTTGTAGTACCCAATAATATCCATTTTGTACAATCCTTTCATGTTCAACAATATGATATAGTTCATCATCCCCTAAATAAACTAGCCCAAAATCCCCTTGGACATAATCAATAGAATATCTTCTATGGGGTATAGCAAGCAATGAAGTCCCAGAATCTAAAGCCCATAAATTATAAACATTTTTTAAGGAAAGAAGTAAAATATCCTCATCATATTTATTACTTACCATATTTTCCTCCTTATTTCCTTCTTGTTTGTCTACTTCATTATTCTACCAAGACCATCAATATTTCTTTGTATGTCCTAGTTTCTCAAAATACAAGAAATCTCTTGGTCCTCTATATTGAGACCTCTTTCCCTTTGATTTTCATCTTTATTTCCAATGATTTCTAGAATTATTTCCTCTCCCATTCATTTTTCCTTTACTTTGTGTATTCAAGAGACTTCCTAATATAGATCCACCTAATCCACCTAAGCTTTTCCTATGAGTTTCTTCACTCAAAATACCACCAATAACATCATCATGTTTTAGGGTATTAGAAACAAAAATAGAGTTACTCATTACCATTACCAAGCCATTCTATTTTTTAGGAAAATAACACATAATCAAGATAGTCCTAATTTCTTCATCAAAATTGACATTATACCATTTCGAAGTGTGAGGCATTTTATATAGCTTTACTAGGGTTTCTATTAATTCTTTAATTTTTTAAACTTCTGTAACATTAATGCCACCAATTATACCAAGCATAAATGAATACTTCCAAGTATCTTTCTATCCAAAATATCCCAATTTGCATCTATCATATTTGGGTGTTTCTTGGATTTTCCATTTGTATTTTCCACAAGTGAAAGTTCTCTCCATTAAACTTCTCAACCTTTAACTTACCCTTATCTTCCATTTCTCCCACTCGATTGTTAGACTCCTACTCAATCATGAGACTTTTCTATATAGGATAACTAAAACAACTTGGCTCTAATTACCACTTGTTATGATTATTTAGACAAAATAATATAGTTACATGAAGATATAACCAATATTACAAAGGAATAAAGCACACATAAATGAACAAAAGACACAAAGATTTAATGTGGTTCACATAATCCCTAAGCTACATCCACCAAATAATGAGTCCATTGTTATTATCTAGTTACTTTAACCTATTAAAATCTTCAATGTCCCTTAAAACTCAGTACCACTACAAGAAGTTATATATTTACATAAGAGAAAACCCTAACCCTAAGTCTGACTTACATCAACTTAACAAGTTAACCATAAACATACTCAATTAATAAACCTTTGGAAATGGGTGATGAGTCAACTAAAAAATGATTGATCAATCACTGCTAATCAACAACTCACTAGTACATTTGGGCATGATTTATGATAACCATTCATCAAAATTATGAACCCAAATTTTTGGACAACTGACCAATTCAACCATGGAAAATCTAGCATCAGACATTCTAATGATTATAACCAGTGTTGTAATTCCAATGACCATAGCCAAACATTATAATTTTGACCCATATAGACATTAGACTACTATAAGATATAATTAGATTGGACACAAATTTAACAATGATGCCATCACTAAAATTACACTAGCTATCCAAATTTTGATGTAAATGTGTTTAGAAGACTAATGATATTATCATTAGTGAAAATGGACTAACCATCATGCCTCTAACACCAATGTATCTAGAAACTTGATAGCCCTTCCATCACTAAATTGGTATATCATCAAACTTTTGATTACCCTATTTCCATAAATCTGATGAGGATTTCATTGCACATACAATACCCCTCTTTGTTAGTATTTGTCCCAATGTCATAAAATTGATGCACCTTCATCTCTTTCTTTGATGGGGATGTCATCCTACATATAGTATTCCTGTCTTAGGCTCTACTAGTTGCTATCAGAATTTTGGTGTCTTCTAATATGGTACATTTGAGGAATCGAGTTGGGGAAAATTAAATCTCAATCCATATGCACGGGCAATAGGTAGAGCTAAAAAATACAAGTATGCATGTCTATTAGAGTTCTATAGTTTTTTTATGTTTTGTATTATGAAACACATTGCAATTCTAACCCCTATAGGTGAGAGAATATCATTATCAAGCCAACATTAAAATGATTAAAAGACTATAAATATTCTAATAAAAATAACTAAGAAATTCCCTATTAGAAGATCACCAAGGAGTTTTCACCACAAATAAATTTTGATTGCAAGTACTTTTAAAATATCCTCAACACGTGTAGTCATTACTCGTGCACATAAGAGTTTATCAGAGAAGGTATATGGATAGGTAACTAGAACACAAAAAATTCTAAGTATTATTGGGGCCTTGACCCTACCCCAAATGTACTAGTGATGATTTCTAGGGTTTGAATATCATACTAGTACATTTGGGGCAAGGTCAACTCCTAATAATCCTTAGAAAAATTTAAGCACTCATCACCTATGCATATATATTTTTTTATCAACTCTTATATGTGCATGTGAGGACTATATATGTTGAAGATATTCAAAAAAATTATTGGTGGTCAAAATTCCTTAGTGGTTTTATAATAAGGGACTTCTTAGCTATTTTGATTATAACTCTTCTAGTCTTTTAACTATTTTGATTTGTTGGATTGCTAATGGAATTTTGATTTCATCTAGAGGGGTTTGAATTGTGACTTATACCAGGGTCTACAACATCAAAAACCTATATACATGTCTAATATATATACATACCTATGCTAGAATTTTTTTTTTCAGCTTCATTTGTTGTCTATGTATATGAATTGAGACTTCAATTGTCACCAAATTGCTTCCTCAAAAGTACCGTATGTGTGTTTGTGACACTGGAATAAAAATCACCAGAGAAAGACCATTATTAATCTTAAATTGTAAAGAAATCCTTTCTTCAACCCCATGGTAGTAAGATTTTGAGTTTCTCGATATCTTGTAACATAGAGAGGATATCTTTGATATTGGGCTGGGGCCTCCTTTTGATTTTTTCTAAAGCCATTTAAACCATTCTATTGAGAAATAGAAAATCTGAAAAATCATAACCATCAATCATTAGGGTACTATATGAAAATAAAATGAGTGGAATAATTTATTTTCAAAAGAATATTATAAACACCACTTAAATGATCAAAATACATGTTATTCATGTTATTTGAAGCAACTATGTGCAAATGTTTTCATTTAATTATTTCAAGAGGTCTTGATTCCATGCATGTTATGACCAAATTTATTTGATGAAAATTCTTGAGAAATGTTAAAGAAATCCTTTTAGACAATGTTCAGGCATTTCTTAAATAGGCCAACTTTATATGTATTGTTAGGTTTTGTCGACCCTAGGTATTAAGGTTGAACGTCTAGAACATTCCTAGGTGACATAAAGTTTCCTATTTAAGAAATTCTTGAACATTATCTAGGACAACTCTGGGTGATAGTTCACAACTTGTCTTGCAAATTAGTGTAATGAACCCACCCACGTGGGTTAGCATATTGTAATTTGGAATTTGTTAATTCCACATTTTTGGTGATAATAAGAAGCCCATATTTTGTTCTCACAAATTGTTGTTGTTTCTTTATTTATATTATGTGTTTATGGTATTAAGGGTAAAACCCTTCATCAAGTGGTATCAAAGTTGGAGTTCCTAAGTATGTAGACAGATCATTGATTGTGAGATAGTTTGAACCAAGATCATAGTTTGGGTTGTGCATGTAGACAAATTGCCAATTGTGAGCCACTTTGTACCAGGTTTCAATAGAGGCACAAAAATGGCTCCATGAAGAGAGCGTGGTGGAAGAGTTTAAGGTATTCCACCTAAGGAGTTTAGAACCATCTAGAGGAAAATGCAAGAATTGAAAGAACATATGCACAAAGGAATGAATCTTGTCATAGGGGATGATGAAAGAAAAGATGAAAGAGAAGAAGGAAATGTGGACCAAGCCACAGTAGAGGAAGTTCTTAACCTAGAGGAGGCAAAGCTTTTTAAGGCTACTTCCAGTATTGGAAAAAGACCTAAGTTTTATGTTCCCACATTTTTTGGAATATATCAACCTAGTGGAATTGATCAAATGGATCAATGAATTGGAAGAGTTCTTTGAATATGAAGATATTGAAGATCTGAATATAGGTTCAAGTTTGTGAAGGCCAAACTGAAGGGTCATGTAAAGATCGACTGGAAAGAGATCTAGTTGGATAAAAAAGAAAAGAAAAAAAAGGACAAAATCACTAGATGGGATTGGATTTTAGCTAAAATGAACTGACAATTCATTCCCATGGATTATGAGCTTGATCTATTGAAGGAAATGGAAGGGTTAAAGCAAGCAAGAAAATATATTCAAGAGTGTTAGTGAATAGTTTTTCCTTCCGAGTTGTTTAAGTTTATATTAATAAGAAAAAATTATTTCACCAAAAATGAGTCTAGAAAACTTGCAAAGACTCTCTATGTTTTAAAGGCACAACTCTCTTCTACAATGATTTATCAATACCACTCTTATTGTGAAAGAATTATAACATTCATTCTTTTATTCTAAAAGAACTTAAGAAAAGTGAAACATCCTCTCATAGACATAAAAGAATGCTACAGACTGAGAAATTAACATTTAATACATGACACATAATTTAAAGATTCTAGATTTCTAACTAATCTAGAATTTTCAATTATTTAAACAGAAATGAGTTCTAAAGAAAAGCTAACTAAAATTGGAAAATAAGACAGGTGGCCCTTGGATCATTTCCTAAGCTCCAACTATGTTACTGACATTGGCACAAAGGTCTTGGGAGTTAGAACAACCACTACTTCTTTCTTTCCAACCCTTGTGCTCTACAAAGAAACCATCCTATTATTACAGGACACCAAGATGCTCTATGTGAATCTTCCACATCTTCATAATCCGATGGATATGGTCTAGATTTTTACCCTATACATCCAAATGATTGATAGAGATGATCATCGTAGAATATTTTCTGGTGACAATGGTTAAATCCTTGATTGAGACTTCACTCATATCCTTCAACAACTTGACCTTGGCAAAAAAGGTTGGTTTCACCTCTTTTGGGGGTTTTACATTCTGATCTTCATTTTCCATAATTTTGACATCAATGCATTTAATATCAGCTACTAGGATTTATTTTAGACACCAAACTTCTTTTAGTAGTTTAGGTCATTCTTATAATCCCTATTCAATCACCATATTCCTCCATTCTAGGTTACCTCTGGCGATGAACAAAAAGTCAACATGAAACTTAGCTATGAATTTTCAATCAAGAATCTATTTATGTCCTATTCTTGACCATCTAAAATATTAATGGCATATTCATCCCACTTAATATTTTTAGATTCCCACGTGTTCATCTCTAATTCTAGGAAAATTTGTATACATGAAAACCTAATCTGTTGGGAGCACATGTAAATAAGAAAAGGTTAGTAGCATCTGCATATAACAAGATTGAAACTAAAAGAACCACTAACTAACTTTCATTTTAAAACTAATTTAACCAAAAGACAAAAATCCCCATGAAACCTCAGAGTAACTCAACAAGGGTTCCCTTAAGAGGCCTTGTTGGTGTGCTCATGATTGAAGGGTGTGGATGTGCTCTCCTCAAACACAACTATGATTTAATCCCACAATAATGGAAGTACGAAAATGAGGCATGAATCTATGCTAGATGAGTAAGAAATGCTTCAAGAGGAGGCTATCGAAGAATCCATTCTTTAAACATTCTAGTAAAATGAGATGAATGAAAGAAAATAAACTCAATTATCAATGCAAGAAATAAAATCTAAGGAAACTACCAACTAGTTAGCAATAATGCATGAAAATGTCTAAGAAGCTCTGAGCATAAACTAGCATGATAACAATGCATATGGAGGAGATGAGAAATTCTTGAGACAAGGGCTCTATTTATAGGCTTGTGGGAGACCTTGAAGAGATGGCATCTATGTGGTGTCCACATAAGTGCCACAAGGGAGACACTTGGGTTAAAGGACAAACCATGCAAAAGTCAAAATAAGCCTTTATGATTTGGTTGGCCCAAGATTTTCTCACACATGTGTGAGCAACCTTGGGGAAAGGAGAGGGGGAAAGTATTTAAATTAGATTTAAATGAATTAGGGAAGTAAACCTATTTAATTAAACAAGTAGAAGAATATGAAAAATATAATTAATAAATAAATAATCAATTATAGTGTCAAGATAAATATTAATAAATTAATATAGTGTTTTGGGATGATTTTATGCATCTAAATAATCATCAATTTATCAGCTCTTGTGTTATTATTTGTAAAGTGAGAGAAATAACTAGTTTCCTAGGCATGAACTACATTCAACCACTCACCATAGGCTTGGAAAATGGAACAATCACTCTTGATCTATTCAATAAAAGTCTTATTCAGAGAAGATTCAACATCAATGACAAAAATGGCAGTAGGCAGAGCTTCTATATTTAGGTTTTGGATTTCATGAATATATTCTACCATTTTTTGTAGTGACTACTTAAGCTCCTATTTATCCCTCTTGTCCTTCCTTATGTGATGGAAAATCCTAAAGTTCACTTTGGTCCATATCTTCATATTAGCTACCCTAGAAGTAGGATTGAGGACTATTTTCTTAGCTTATAATCTTCAAGGAGTATTTCATGTATACCCTTACCAGTTGTTAGCTTCATCACTTTGGCTACCCACTTCCTTGTATTCTCATCAATATTCAAAATAGTCTCATTTTTTTTTCCATTTTAGTTTTGGGAGTCTTCCTGAGACATTTTCTTACCATATCACCCATTGGAAGAGTTGTTGGCACTATACTACTTTTCTTACTCATAGACAACTAGAACCAACTAGGAACAAATAGATTCTCTTTAGGAGGAGAGGTTTATAGCATAGGTGATGAACTAAGAGCCATTGAGCTTAAATCATTAGCTCCTTCTATTACTTGTTGATTTCCTTGCTCCATCTCACCACTTGGGGCTCCAATAGAAGTTTCTTCTCTTAAATAAAGATTAGTTATTACTAATTGTCTCCTTCAAGCTACTCGTCTATTCCTATTTCTTTTTGCTATGAGAACATGTCCACTTAAAAAAAGGAGGGAGATGAACTAAACCTTGAATAGAGAATTTAGGTTAAAATCTTGACTTTAGTTTTCTTGTGGTGGGAGAAGGATTAACTTCATTAGTGCTAAGAATGATTATGGGTGAATTAGAGCTAGCATGAACTTTTTCAACATTATGAGCCACTAATTTTGACTATATTTTTCCTATGACCCATTTTTCTATTGTGGTTAGGATAGGCAAGGTTCTTATATGTAGGTTATCCTCCTCTAGTATTGTCCAGCCAATTTATGGCAATGGGTAAGCTTCCACTTGCTCAATGTAAGTTGGGTCAAAATTTTACTCATTTTCTCCTTCAATTACTTTGGAGGTATCTAGTAGGAGATAAAAATACTTGATCCATGCTAGCAAAAATCTAGACCATAACCTCTTCCTAACCTCAAAATCATCTTGATAGTTAGCCTAAAAATCTTCTAAATGGGGGACATGGAGAGCAGAGGAACCTAGCTCAAAGTACCTTAAGTCAAATTCTTGGCTATCAAAGTTAAGTCTAGTAGAATAAGTTAACATGTTCATGGATTTAATTTCAGCTTTGAGCTTTAGGAAATCTTGGATTCTCTTGCATTTGTAATATATAAATTTAATAGGGAACATGTAGCTAGATCCTTTTTGAGTTTTACAACTCTTTTCAATCTATGCCAATTATCCATATATTTCAATTGACAAGAAATAATCTAGGCAGTATCGAGGTAACCTTAGAGGCTTTCATTCATATCTTTTGACCCTAAAGTTGGTGAACTTTAGAAATTATGTGAAGAAACTATATATGCGGAATGTGGCCTTACACTTCAAACACACACTTAAACATAGTCTTTATATGAGGATTCATCCCGAAATGAACATTGGATTGTCCATTCGAAAATCATCTAACAAGCCGACCTGTTGCCTTCTATCTAGAAGGATTTTTCCTATTAATATCCTTAGAATTGAGGTGCAGGCAACCAGACCCTCTTAGAATGAAGGATTTAAGAAATGAAATTAATCTATATGATTGTGCAAATTAATCTAGAATGAACATGCAAAGAACTCTAAATATGTTATGCAATTAAGCTAAGAACATATGAAAGAAACTATGCTAAAATGAATACATATTAATTCTAAGCTAACAATGAAAATACATGAGAATATGCTAAAGCTTAAATGAGTATGCAATTTGGTAGCAATTCGATGCAAATTCTTCTTCCTCTATTGAAAATGAAGAGATGAGGGTCTCTTAAATAGACTTTCCTAGAATCCATCAATGGTTGAGATCGATTTCAATCAATGGTCGGGATTGAAGATGAAGTTCAGTCATAAAGAAAGATTCCCAAATCAAAGGGAGTTAACTGATTCAGATCTGAGTGTAAGAGTCAGTCAACTCAAATAGACTTTAGTGTCAGAGTAAGTGATCTGAGTCATTTCCAATTTGATCAGTAGTGAACTAGAAATTTCCCTTTTTTGAACTGAAGAGAGATTTTGGAGAGATATTTAATTTAATAAAATGAGATATGCTCTCATAAATCTATTTTCTTATTAATTAAATAATTTTATTTAATTAATTAGAGACACTTTTCTTATTTAATTAAATAACTTCATTTAATTAATTAGGAATGGCTTCCCATTTAATTAAATAACTTTGCTTAATTAATTAAAAGTAGCTTCTCCATTTAATCAAATAATTTTGTTTAATTAATTAAAATAGGCATATTTATTAAATTAAATAAATTTAATTCCATAGTACATTAGCCTTAGGACATAATTTAATTTAATAAAAGTCTAAATACTTTAAATTAACTTAAATTGTAATCAGTAGGTTTAATGTGACTAATATGAGTTAATACTATAGGAATTAAATAAAGAGTATGATGAATGCAGATTTAGGTTTTCTGCATTTGACAATTAAGTCAAGTAGCAAGTAGCAGAATGAGAATTTGCCTAATGAAATAGGACTTTAGAATTGATCATAACTAGACCAGAATTGGTGATCATGGCAATAAGCCAATTTTGGGGTATTACATTTTGCCCCTCTTTGAATGAATGTGCAAATAGCACGTTCAGTTCAAAGAAAATCAGAAAGCATGATGCAAAGATGAGATTGGTTCCGAAGTTGATGATACGAAGACCAATTGATAAGCTTTTAAGGACTATCTCTAGAACAAAGCTTAATCCCAAGGAATTTGAGTAGAATGCCTAGATACCTAAAATTGATAAGCATTTAAAAGACTATCTCCAGAATGGAGTGTAATCTTTAAGGATCCAGACAGAACGTTTAGATACCTGAAATTGATAAGCATTAAAAAGGTTTCTTCAGAATGAAGTTTAACCTTTAAGAATCTAGACAGAATGTCTAGATGCCCAAGATTGATAAGCATTTAGAAGATTATCTCTAGAATAGAGCTTAACCTTCAAGGATCTAGATAGAACATCTAGATACCTGAAATTGAAAGTATTTAGAAGATTATCTCCAAAACAGAGCTTAACCTTAAAGGATCTAGATATAACACCTAGATACCTAAGATTGATAAAAGATAACAAGGTCTAATCATGAGTCATAGAATCATCCCCAAAACAAGGTTTGATCCTCAGGAATCAGGGTTTAGACTGTCCCAATACCTATTGATTGAACTCTGAGAAGAATTTTTATAAGGTTGATCAATTTGATGAAAAGATAAGATAGATGGAAAAGATGCCAGATAAGAGGGAGCAAGATGCCTCGAGCAATGAGATGCCCAAAGTGATGAGATTCCCCAAGTGATAAGGACATAAGATGGGAACTAGATGCCCCAAGCAATGAGATTCAGATTGAGTTGAATTTTAGTTCAATGATGTATCGAATTGCTGCCAAATTGCATACTCATTTAAGCTTTAGCATATTCTCGTGTATTTTCATTGTTAGCTTAGAATTACTATGCATTCATTTTAGCATAGTTTCTTTCATATATTCTTAGCTTAATTTCATAACATATTTAGAGTTCTTTGCATGTCCATTCTAGATTAATCTGCACAATCATATAGATTAATTTCATTTCTTAAATCCTTCGTTCTTAGAGGGTCTGGTTGCCTACACCTTGATTATGAGGATATTAACAAGCAAAATCCTTCTAGATAGAAGGCAACAGGTCAGCTTGTTGGATAATTTTTGGATGGACAATCTAATGTTCATTCTAGGATGAATCCTCATATAAAGACTATGTTGAATTGTGTGTGTGAAGTGTAAGGCCACATTCCGTAGGACTTTAGAATTGATTAGAACTAGACCAGAATTGGTGATCATGGCAATAAGTCAATTTTGGGGTATTACAAAAAAGACCATAAACATAAATCAATTAAGAATCTTCCTCTGTGATCCTTGTGTTCTCTTTCCCTTGTAATTAAAACAAGAAATTTATATAAGACAATGTCTTGAACAATTTTGAAACCTTCTAGGTTTTACTCTTTTGCAAGAGAGGATAATATTCATAAATCTCAATGCTTTGATATGGAGGATGGTACCAAACCATGTTGGATATGGATTTTTGATTAGATGGACCTGAGTGCTTAGCACTCTACTACAAGATGATGAAGCAATTTTATACTAAGGGCATACTATCTTAGTCCATCTATACTATGACTTGCACATGTGTTCCTACAAGACACAGAGGACCATAGGGCTAGGATTGATACTACTCATGGTATGGTCATGGGATTACATTAGCATGACACAACCTATTACTTGATGTAAGACACAATATCTCGGGGAGCCATACATATGTTGATACAGGCCACCCATCCAATATACCTCTACTGAGTTGATAGGATTCTAGCGACAATGTTTGGATGAGATTATCATGTTTGATGGGACACCATATAAAGGTTGTGAGTGTTGGGGGGCCATAATTCTTATAGGTGGAGAGGATGATTTAGAGGATTGACTCTACTTTTATTTTGCATAGTCAGACTCATCTAGACAATGCACATTGTGATGTGCTACGTGCCCTCTAGGGTGTGGGGATAGCTCAAACACATCAAAGATAATCTAACTAACATGTTCATGTATCCAGCAGTGTTCTAGGAGGTTAGAGGACTATGGAAATTGGATAATAGTATCAAATTAGCTAGGGCTTCATGGCATAGCATGCTACAAGTACCATGGATTCATGGATAGGATCAGGGAGACACAGGGATGATAGCAGTGTACACACAATGGTGGCCAGCACATCAACCACTGAGACTGATAGTACTAGGGGCACCTCCACTAGTAGAGTAGGCATGAGGTGGGGGTATTGTACTAGAGGGACAGAAACCCTATCTATTGGGGCTACATGGACAATGAGTTTATTAGTAGGGAGGGAAGGTGCCAATAGGGCCACTACTAGTATAGGAATTGTAGTTGGGTCCACATGTATAGGGACAAGAGCTATAGAGTGTACCCATACCATACATACCATAGGGGCTACCTTCAACATAGAAAGGTGATAAAAATATAGTCAGGGAAGAGTAGGATAGCCTCTAGATAGAGGTTTCCTGACTACAAGAGCAAGTAATGATTGAGAGTGCCAAGGTTGTGAGTGCATAGGTAGAGATTGCTAGACTACAGGTAGAGGTACAAGAAGAGCAAGCCATAGAAGAAAATGCATGGAAGGCCTTAGCAACATTATAGGTGAGGCTAGATGCTAGCAATTTTAGTGATATTATGGTGCATGTAGATGTAAAGGAGTTGGCAGAGCTAGATGCTCTATTATAGGAGGTAGCTCCCCTTCAATATGATAGATAGACCTTATAGCATCAGGTTGATGAGTATCGTAATTAGTGAGACATCATGATGCAAATGACATTGGATAGGGGGGATGGTCATGGTGATGTAGGAGGCCATTCCTTCATACCATCATGAGGCATGAGCTCTTGGAGAGGTAGGCTACTATTAGACATTGTCTCATGATGTCATGTTGGCATATTAATGACATCCTAAGTTTCAGGAGGCATCTAGTTGTTGGGACACAAGTGGCAAATAGAGATCAAAGTAGTCAATTGGATAGGTGAGGCCCCCATGATAAGGACGTATAAGAGGGGCAGGGCCCTTACAACTAGACATATGACTCCTAGAGTGATCAACTTTTGACATAATGTTGTATATGTAGATGTAGTGAGTTTTTGATGATGCATCTTGCATGATGAACTGCATGATTTTTTTGTATATGGATTGTACATGGACACTTATTTTTTGATATATATGATGACATGATTCGATGATCTTAAATGTGTATGTATGATGGTGTTTTATGCACATGATGTTTATGAGTACTATATCTGATGTATGATGTTATGATATTACTATTGACATTATGATGTGGTATGTGTGTGATGTGATGTAGTTCCTTCTATGATGCATCTATGATGGCTAATGTGTGTATGATGTAGGTTCTATATGATGGTGATGTATGAGATATATGCATTTTTTGTTTTATATTTATGGACTTACTATATGATTTGTGTTTAATGAAATAGATGTATCACAATGTGTATGCAGTGTTTAAATGTAGTGATTGTAATGATGATACCTAGTGGATTTATGTAATGAATGAATAATGCAACCTAATGATGAATAATGAATGAGATGCATAATATATGTGTAACGAATGCTATGTGTGTGTGTGTGAATTTATCCTAAATGAAAATGCTAGTAACATAACAAGTCACACTAATTATGAATGATATATAAAAATTCCAAAATGAAATGATTCCAACATAGAGTGTAAATGTGAGACATGAAAATGCAATGAGACCTAACAGATGGACTTGTGTCAGAATTTAGCTCATAGGAATCAAGTAACCTGGCATAGGAGGGGGTGGGATAAATAGAACCTTTATCTCAAGTAGAGTGTAATGAAGTCCTATGCTACATGAAACCTAACTACATGATATCGAGTGATTCAATTGTGTTTATATAAGAGAGTACACCCTAATTTGATTTTGAAAAATGAGTTATGGACCAAATTCTATAGTAGCATAGATGACAAGATACCCTTGTGTGGACTAGACTCTTAACAAAAATAGAAACTTTAGGATAAGAGATGTTTTCATAGTCATGATGGAACAAATGACATATACACACTAGAGAGGTCTATGTAAGGAAACTTGTAACCTAAAATATAATTATTTCCACATAATCCATAATATATCTAAATCTATATATGTAATTAAAATCAACATGCAAGAGAATAGACAACATACCCACGAAACATGTGACACAAGATATACCTTGGGAAACCCTTAATGAGGGAAAAAAACCCAACCTCCAAAAGCATCCATCACCATGTATTATTCAGCAAAAAAAAACATTTCAATACAACCATAAAAGCTTTCAAAGCCATAGCCACAACTGAGAAATCCATGTGAACAAGCATGAATCCACACATCCCATACCATGATTCCAACCTTCACAAATTCTCCCTTGGCTAACCTATCAAGCCTTGAATTGCTCGACTCTTTCCTTTTTGACTTCTATCTTATCTCTACAAATACCCTTGTGGCTACTTATATAGTACCAAGTTCCACAAAATCACCAAGTGGTATTACTAAAACCATGTGCTAAAGCCATGTGCTACCTAACCTACTGACGCCTCATTTAATATTGGATATTTAATTTGTTTTGAATTATCCCACCAACTATTATTGTTGGAAATATTCAATATATGATAGGTTACTAAGAGAGGAGGGGTGAATCAGTAACCTTGAATTCTTCTTTGAGTTAGTCACAAACCAATCTATGCTACTGTATGCATTAATACTGAAAGTTAAAACATTCATCACACAAAAGAACATAATATTTTGGTGACCCAGAAACCTTCCAAATAGAAAGTAAAACTAGGATGGGGATGATACCCAAAAAAATTTAATACTACAACATAAAGTTGGCCTGTTAAGGATTACATTGACCACTTCTGGTGATTTGCCCTGTTAGGAGCACAAAGGACTGCTAGATCCATCTTGTTAGAGGATTTACAAGCCTACAATGAAGTATGCACTCGGTTAAGAGATTTGTACAAAGACTTTCAAGTCTACCTTGTTAGAGGATTTAGAAAATTGATTCACCTCTTAAGATGAAGTAGTGGATCTGCTTACAACTGATTGCTGATAAGATCCTTTATGCACTAATCACCTTACATGATATATATAACTTTTCTACCTCTATATTGACCTTGTTGTATCCTTTGAGCTATTGCTGATAATCTTTTGCATATATTTCTCATTACTTCACTATTGCTTCCATGCATGTGATATCTTACAATACTCCTTAAATATATACCTTTCAAATTTACAAAACTTCAAGGTCAACCAAAACATAAGTGAATAAATACATTACAAAGTTGGCCCAATAATAAATAACTCGAGTTTACTGAACTGACTTGGTGACCTTCTGATATTCGACATTCACTGCATTACTCATCATTGTCATGCACTTGGTAGAAGTGAACACTTGGTCCATACTAATCACTCGATGTTGTTTTGAACTCCATGAACACTAGTGACTCAGTAAATGTAGTGTTACTCAGTAGATACTAATCTTACCTTGCTACACTCGGTAAACACTAATTCTTCCAATGCTCGATTTACACAGAATCTGCATGACACAAACTTACTACTCGGTAGACATTGTAAAGCTCAGTAGACACTGCTAATCTTGTATTCACTTGGTAGCCACTATCTGCTCTTCATATTGATTGTATTTGCTTGGTAGCCACTGTCTTCTTGGTGTAAATTACTAAACTCTTTCAAAGCTTAGTTAACACTGGAATGCTCAGTGAGAGTAGAGAATTAAGTATTGAGCTTGGTAGCTATACTGATATGGATAAGTGTTGTCACTAATGGAAATACTAACTTAATGCCAACAATCTCCTCCTTTGGCTGTAGTGACAAAACACTTATAAGCCAAAACACGTGTACAAAAACTGACTCACTAAATTTTAGTTTTCCAAAATTGATCTTTGTAAAGCTGCTGCATATACATTTCTACATATATGTCCTTGGTGACATATAATGTATATACAAAGATGCTTATGTACATAGATATACACATATACATGTTGACTCTATTGAGTGCTATCTCCCCCTTTCACTTATACTGATATCTCTCCTTATATACAGAATTTTCCTTTTGTTTATACTGATATCTCTGCCCCTTTTTGACAATAATGCCAAAGGGCTACATGTACTATCTATATAGTTACACCAAATTGAGAGAGAAATTATTGATGTACCTTAAGAATGAGGGCCAATGAGGTATCCCAATTCTTTTGCAAAATTTTGCAGGTGGAGAGAGCAATCTGAACCTCTGCTAATAATTTGATCATGTGATTAGCCACTGAGAAGTTCTAATCCTGAACTAACGTCTTGCAATGAGCAATATGTTTTTGCATTGTATCTATTATTGGCAAGATCATGTTTTGAATATCAATTAAGGTTGCTCTTATTTTTTCTTCTTCTCTTAGAAATTCTGCTTGCACTTTTTCTAGATATTTCACCTTGGTGTGATGAGAGGAGCTAGAAGAGGGGCCAGCCTACAACTTTGATGCGCTAGATTTCATGTCAACATCAATCTTATTTAGCTTCTCCTTTATTTCATTGGTAAAACTAGGCATATCACAAAGTTTTGCAAAAAGTGAGGCTGCATTATTAAATGAATTTTCAAAATTTCCCAAAAATGTGGACAACTCCACTTGTTTGATTGCAATCTGCTAAGCAATATGCTCTAGCACCTTGGTATCAAACTTCCTTTTAGCCTTTTTAATTATCTTCTCTTGTCTAGAGGAATCCTCATTATATTTCTATACAGACTCCTCTAACTGAATCAAAATATGTTGAGTGGAATCCACTTCAATACCTATAGCATCTATAATTATATTCTTGGCATTTTCAATTATTCTGTACTCCTTATCCCTTTTAGACCTTAGCTACTTCTGTGTAGCTTTCTTCTCTATGAGTTGACTGGCTAACCTCATTTCTTCAATAGTAGTCGTCTCATAGTCAATCTTAGGTATTATTATCTTTGTGTCTAAGTCAATGTCTTCTTCAATTTCCTTTCCATTGATCAGAAGTTTCAATGGTTGCTTTGGTTTTACTTCAATGATGACTGGTTTGACCTTTGGAATAGACACAACAGTAGAGATAGAAGGGCTAGCAGTGAAAAATGGAATAGGGATTAAGGATTGAATGCCAATAGAAGTATTAGCTAAACCAAAAATTGAAACACTTCCCAAAAATGGTGCCACACTTGATAGAATACTCATAGAAGTGTCTAAACTAACTAGAATCAAAGTATATGTAGACAATGCAGATGAAAACAAAACTATAGAGCTTATTGGAATTGATGAAGACAAAATTGTAGAACTTACTAATGCACAAACTGAAGATGCAGATACAAAGGGAGCTAACTCGGTAGCTGAAGAGGTAACAATCAACTCTGTAGGTGAAGTGTGTGATACTTGGAGCTGGGAGGTGACTGCTGAAGGTTGAGCAATTGATGTTGTTGTGCTCATAGTATGTGGTGGATTTTGATAAAGAGATGCAATAGCTTCTGCTACAATTCTGACTGGATCATCTTCATCCTTTTCTTCCTCCTCTCCTTCTTCATCCATTTCTTCTACTTCCTCCTCCTCTTCTTCCTTCTCTTCTTCTTCCTTCTCCTCCATTAGAGCATGCAATTAACCTTTAGTAACTATGATGGAAGGAGTGTTGTCATCATCATCATTATCATCATCATCACTATCATCATCTTTAATTATAACGGTTTCTTCAAATGGCTTGTTGAGATGATATACATCTCTCTAGATGTCTAAGGCATGCTTAACTACTGATTCTCAGTTATTAATTAATATAAAGCATGATTTAAGCTTTAGAATCATTCTATCTTCATGTTGTTTCATTTCCTTCTTTACTTTGGCATTAGTCAGATTAGGTATTAACTGTTTTAGCTATTGTTCAAAGATGTCTTTAATAGTTTGCACCATGTTTTCCCATTTGACTTGAATTTTGGCAAAGAGATCTGCATGGATTTGAGGTTGCATCTGAGTAGGGGAGTGTTTCCAAATACCCATCTTTTCCATGACTAAGTCCTCAATCTCTTTCTGCTTAGTTGGAGTCTGAGTCTCATACTTGAGAACTTTGAAGTTACATATTCTTGCTCCAACTCTTAGTTGTTTCATCCTTTCCTCAAATTTAGGTGGAGAGCGAATGAGTACTGGTTCACTTTTACCTTTCCTACCTCTCCTAGAGAACACCGCAGTAGGTTTCTTTTGAGGTTTAGTGATAATCACTCTACCTTTCTTCCTTGTTGGTTCCTCTTTCTCTGATTCTTCTTCTTCACCTTCATCATATTCTTCTTCTTCATCCTCACCCTTGCCCTCAGTAAGCATTAGAGGACATTCAACTTTCTTCAATTTTGCAATTCTCTTCTTGCTTCTATTGATAGTGTCGTGCCCAAAATTTCAAAGAACAAACACAACAATTTTTTTTTTTGTTCAATTTTTTTTTTCTATTTTTTATTTACTATTTCTAAATGTTATTACCTTCATCTTAGCTATTGACAATAATGTTAATTTTATAGGTATACTAATCGCCAACTAGACCAACACCATTTATTAACAATCACCTATGATCTTACTCCTTATTATTAATTAAGTGTTGATTTAATGTAGATGAAAATAGAACCTACGATGTTTCGTACAAGGAACATGTCGTTATGATATCGATGTGCTAATTATGATGTTCTTTCTCTTACTTTTCCTTGCACATATTCATGATGATGGCATTATGTAGATGGTATAGAAAAAAAAGAAAAGAAATGTTAAACACAATGACTTGCATATAGAGAAATCTTAGAATATAAAGTGAAAAACGTTCTTCTAAGCATAAAGTTACATTATTTAACTATACTACCTTCTTAATTAAACTTAACTAGGACTTAACTTGGTACTATCCATAGCTTAATTTAGAACGTCATCAATAGTATCATTAATACTCAAACTAGTAATTTACAATATTCTTCAAAAAACTATTTACCCTTTATTAATATTATTTTAAAACATTTTCTCCCTTTAATATAATGCACCTTTAATCGCCCCACTAACACCCTATCCTATTAGTTAAATTAACTCTTCCATACCATCTATTAGATTTCTATTCTCTATACTTCAATTAAATAATATTCATATGTTTTCTTTTTCTTATATATATATATATATTTATATATTTATTAAATTTTTCTAACTCTATGTGAAAAAACTATCAATTAATGCATATAATTATTTCTTGCTAAATATATACTACAAGGGAATTAACTATACTAGTAACTATCAACTATAATATCCAATCCTTTCTTATTCCTATATTTTTTTATTTTTTACCTCCCTACCATCACATCACCCAAACATAATACTAATTTTGGTTATTATTTTAAAACTAAACTGCACTAAATTTCATCTCCAACTAACTTACTAAGCTCAACCTCTAATTCTACCCTCACACCTTACTACATTCCCACCAAATCTGGCGCCTAAATCATGACTCTCCACAAACTTACCCACCTCCTGCCTAAGTCCACCTGGCAAGACATAAAGGACCACTTGCTGCAAGTTTATTCCTCCTATGTACTTGGGCAGAAATCAAATTTGTTGCAAGGTAATTTGTCTTATCATTTTGCAAGCCCCTTTTTGTTTAAATCAGAATCAAGACAGGTGGGCAAATCAGCAGACATAACTTGTGGTGGTGTACAATCCCAAGGCTAGTCATTTTGCTTCAATCTTCAAATATGGATTCTCTATCCAAGGCGATGTGACTTGGTCTATTCATCAGTTGTTATGACAGCAATAAAGGTGAATGATGGCTTGACTTTTTACAAGGTGGAAATATTATGGCTAGCGCTTCAAAAGCCTTGGGAAGGGTATTTGGCACCTAGGGTGGGGTGGTGGGGTCCTCTCGTTTTAATGTTTTTACTTTTTTATGAGTTCAAATTTGGTGAGATAGCCGTCTTAGGTAGGGAGAAGTAGATAGGGCCTAACTCCTATTACTTCTTTGGTAATGCCCCATTCAAATTTTGCTTTAATATTGTTTCACTATTCTTATTATTATTTTATTTTATTTTTTATTGGTGTGATGGTGACTTAGGGATCAGGAGACTTCCCATTTGCATCTTATAGAATAAGTGGATGTGATGTCTAGTATTACTTCTTAGGATATACGATATTAATGTATGATGTACTAGATTTAGAGAATATTCCTATTAATATTTTATTGTCTGTATTGGCAGGGGTAATTTCTCACAATCTCATACATTTTCCAGAGAATGAAAAGTGTAGCTACAACATTTGTTTCTTATGAAGTTGGGACTACAATATATATTCTGTTTATTTTCTTCTTTTTCTATTGTAAGATATTAAGATGATTTGTTTGGTGCTAAGTTGGCTATTATTCTATTACTTCTATACACATAAATATGATTCTCAACTATTCAAAGCACTTCAACAGTAGTTTAACACAAGAAATTCATTGTATCAAATATGATTCCATTATATTTCTTTCCTATGAGCCTTGTAAGATTTGACAGTATGCTTAATTGCATTAAAATGTAGCATTGAAGTATCATAACTAATGGAATACCAAGATTTTAATCCATTTAGACACTTTTTCACTCTTAAATCTCCTAGAAAGGATTAGATGTTGGTTTGCATCATGTTTTTTTTTTGAGATTATAAATTGGTACATGCAGATGCAATTCAATGCAATGGATCATTTGAACAATGAGAAAAGGAAGCTTATTTTGTATATAGATCAATATGGAAGCACTCATAGAATCTCATTCTTAACATAACATCCCACTAAATGATATTCAAGCAAGACAAGTGAATGGATCTTAATGCAAATTTCATAAAAAAATTCACAATGAATATTGTCTTATTAGCAAGGTGTATACCATCCTAAACTTTTCTTACACATTTTCCAAATGATGACAATGATACAAATGTAAATCTGCAACTCATATCAATGCTTCCATAACACATAAAACTCCAAATGATCATTACTTTAAAATGAAACATATATGTACAACATTCAAAATACATCTTTCCATCTACTCACATAGTAACAAAACACACCCTTTTACGTCACATGGAAGCAACACAATAGACCCTCAAGGTCATGTTCATTGAGATAACATAAACATTGAGCTATCTTTCACTTTTGGATCTTCTCCATTTGACAAGGATGAACCCTAATACTTCTTATCATGAATCTTCACAAACCTACACAAGATACACAAAATAGGAACCATGGAGGCTCACCTCCCAACCTAGGCTTCCATGAAGCCACCCATCGAGTAGGGGAAACAAGAACCAAATGGGTTACACACATACTTTACAAAAACTTTGCATGAAAACACAACACAAACACCATCAACACCCTCCCATGGCTTGCACAATGATTCACCATTGGAATCATAAAACGTTGGGTGAAGGTGGGCTCTTCAAAGAGGAGATATTATAAATAACATATTGCCAATGCATTTTGCCTCTCAAGGCCACCATAACATAACAACATATTTCCATTGCATTTGCCTCACAAGGCCTTCAAAACATATCATATCCTCCTCATTCACCAAAACCTCCTTGTACCTCCCAAAAAAACAAGATTCATGGCCATAATGGAGCCCATACTCCATGATATTAACAAACCCTCTTCATGAGGTAATTTTTTCAACTGCAATGTCAAGCCCAACTTATGCCCTTCACCCAAGGTTTCTCTTCTCTCCCAAGGGTGAGTGAAGCCTTCACACCCAAAATCACAATCATCACTTACAATCAACAAGAATCAACAACAAAACAAATGAAGAACGAGCAAGCAAAACCAAAGAAAAATCTCCAAGAGCACAAGACTCACTCACTACTCCACAACATAATGACAAAGCTCATAACACAAGGTTCACAATGCAATGCATACTCCATAGATGACACTTCACACTTGCAGATTTTCTTATCCATACTAAAGAAAAGAATAAAATAATATGTTTGAGTCACCAACCTTAGTCCAAGCCAAGGTAAGGATAGTTGTAGTAGAGCTCCCTTAATCTCCCTCCAAAACTTAGTTGTCTCTAAAATTAGAGAGTGGGTTAACAACCCACTAACTTGTCACTCCCCCCCTAAAAGACTTTCCACTAACCCTTTTTTAGTAAGAACATCAAGCCTGCCTATCTTACACTGTTGTTCCTCCAAAATAAAAAGGTTGACCAAGTGGGGTTGTGTGGGTTCTATCATGGAAAACTCAAATTTCGAATCGGTTCAAGTTAGCTTTGTTTAAGGGGTTCCTAAAACTAGGAAAACATTAAAATAATTAAATTTAGGCCCCTAACCTACTATACTACCATTTGGGTGGCTTTTTAACGATAAAATAACTCTTTAGGACCCCATTTAAGCCCCCTAAACTCTCTATAAAGTTTGAATTCGAATTTCAACATGATGGTGGCCCATCCTAACACTCTCTCCCAAATGGGTGTACTTAAGCATTAATTTGAAAAGAAGGAAGAGGACCAAGATTGAGTAACCTTGAGACCAACATATAGGTGACATGTCATCAACACATAGACTATACAAGTGTCAAGTAACACACAAAAAAAATACATTACATTTTCCTTGTCATGCCCTTAATGCACCTAGGTTATGATTAAACATATTCACAAGAAAGCAAGCAATCATACAATTATAAAGAAAATTACTTTTACAATGAGGCTTTTGAATCTTCCAAAGATTCACCTTGGTCAAACTATGTTCACAGGGTTTGGAACTTGTTTCCCCCAAGAATTTCCATGGTTCCACTTCCTGCACAATAAACTTGAGCATCAGTAGTCCAAGGAGTTATATAACATGTATAACGTATATGCGTATAGTGATAACCATAATTCAAGTAAATTTTCTTATTTATTCCCATTTAAATCATCCAAGATGTTAGAATAACAAATCTGCATAACATAAGCCATCAAATTAACATCTATCTACGTATCAAATATCAAATTATCATTTATTAGTGTATCATAAATCATCATAACCACTTCTTTGAATATCATAATCATTCATCTCATAAAGAATCATAATCAAATTGACATCTATCCATAATCAACTTAACATTTAGCATCACATCAAAATTCTAATAATATCAATTCATAAAATTGCATCCATATATTTTCAAACATTTCCTACATAATAATAGGTTATAAGTGCATATGATAATGTAAACCACTACTAAGTATCAAAGTGCGTAAATAAAATAGTCCACAGTCCATCAAGTCTCAAACAATTGTCAAAATATCTAGATCCCGAATATCCAAAATGTAAATAAAATATTAGGGGTGAGGCCTCACAAATAACTTGAGGAATCTTGATACTGAGTTCTATCCTCTTCTTGGCTTCCTCATAAGTGCCAAATCCAGGACGATTTGGATTGGCTAGCTCATTTGCTAAAGCCTCAATGATGTCTCTAGCTTCATCAATGTTGATTTCATAAGGCATTGGTTTTACCCATGCCACTCTTGGTATGACTACTAAAATGTACACTCTGTCACAGTCCACCATGAAGCATATGTCATCCTTGTAGTCTTCCAAAAGCTTGGGTGGGATTCAGAATCTATTATTCATTTTCTCTTTGAACGCCTCAAAGTAATTATCCAACACCCTTTCAAAGTTTTCACCCATTTCTTCAATAAATTCATTTATCTGATAAAGAATAGGGGTGTCTTTTCTCCATATGATTGTGCCCTTAGATGGAAAGAATTTTTGAAAATAAAAGAATAAACAGGTAAGAAATGAACCAAACTTGAAAGAATTGTTCTTGGAAGTCTTTACACTTTCAATTTTTTTTTTCAATTGCTTCAAAAGTACATTTGACAAATCAAATTCAAGGTTCTTCTTTATAACCTTGTATGCTAGGTCAACTACCTCACAAGGAACATTGTTTCACCGATGCAAGATGTAGATTTTATGTGCAATGATATGGATGCCAAACCTAAGCTCTATGTCAGTGACATTGTTTAGTTTCAAATGTTTACCATCCCACTCGGCTAGGGTTTTCTTCTGCAGTTCCTCCTGACCTAGGATTTTGGTTGATTTGGCCTTGCGTAGTATTGGCAGACCTATAACCTTGTGTATCATCTTCTTTGTAATCAAAATGGGTTGGTCCAACCATAATTGACCATTGTGAAATCGACTCAATATGTATCTTATCCACTTCACTTGGAAACTTTGAGGCATGTGAGGGATATGAGTTAATCCTTTGACTTCCAAATGTTTATGCTCGGGTTTCAAAACTCCATCAACACACATTTCAGCTAGGGAAGTATCCATTTCTAGTGTCCCTAATTCTTGAACATAACATTTAAAGTGAGTTCGTATGTCATTAATTAGGAGTACCTTGGGTGGGATTTTTGATTGAGCTCCATATGGATCAAGTGACTTAGCAATGACTATAATGATTTTGAAGTTTGGTGCTTTCCATTCAACACCCTTAACCAACATTTCAGAACCCTTCTTTGGTTTAGTGCTGCTTCCACTGGTAGATGCCATCGTTGCTCAATAGATGATGAAATTTGTGAAAATCTTGCTGTTGAATTGCTTGAAAACACTTATAATGCTCTTCCAAATCGCTCTGCTCTTTGAATGTTGTGGATGTGATGAAAAATGAAGTCAAAATTGCCCCTTTTGTTGAGGGATTTTCATAAATGCTCGACGCCATTATGACATAGTGCATGACAAACTATTATCCACTAACCTAACTCGGCAAAAGTATCAACTCAGTGAAAAAACCAATTTTATTTACTCTTGACCTTGCGAAGTAAGGTCTATAACCAGCTTACCTCAATGGAGTCTAATGTATCTTGGCAAAGGATAACCTTTCTGTGATTCCTAGTGTATCTTGAATACTGATTGGATCATTTCCATTCCTCATATTTCTTGGAACTACTTATAATTTTCTTGTTGAGTATAGCTCCAACTCAATCTTAAGAATTTAGTTTAAGGGGATGGAGTCACCCACTTCTTGAGTGACTTCACTGCCATGATTTGAGCATGTATCCTCAGTAGATTTAGGAATCCATTGCTGCCTCATTTGTTTCCTTATATTGTCAACCCTTGCTTTCTTTTCATATTCAACTTTTCTTATATTCATGCAATTTTTAGCTATATGAATGAGTTCAGTATATGTGTAACACCTGATAGTGGTATCTTTCTTTCTTAGGTGATGCCTTGCACAATTTATGCTAGTGTGTCCATATTCTCCACAATAATGATATCTGCACTAGATATTTTAGTCCCATCCAAATATTGCCTTTACTAATAGTTCAGCTGGATTGAATGATTTGGATCTGCATTGAGATGCCTTGCGACCATGCTTTTTGCATTTGTGACATTTACCTTCAAATTTTGGTTTCTCCTTGCATTCATTGGCTTTGTGACCATGTTGATTGTAGTTATAGCACTTTCCATTGAATTTTCCTTTTGTATTGCTCCAACATTTGTTTGATGTATGACCAATTTTTCCACAATGATTGTATGAGAGTTTTAGATTCCTTTTTGCACCTTGCTTAGAAGATTCACCTTGTTCTTCATTGTATCCTCATCCTACTTTACCTTTTTTCCTATGAAGATCCTGCTCATTTTGTTGATTCAATTGATTCATGTCTTCTTGTAATTTCAACATTCTCTCATTGATTTGTTTTTCAACATTTAGGTCATTCTTCAATTTTTCAATGATTTGCTTCTCACATCTCAGTTCTCTCTTTATTCTTTCATCAATTTCCCTTTCATAATTTAAGGTCACTTCTTATTCTTTCATTCTATGTTTTGAGAATCCAAATTTCTTCATTTGCTCTAGTGATTTGATCAATGAGGTCTTCATGCTGATTGGATTGATTATGTTTTTCATTGTTCCTTGCCTCCAAGTCTTCATTTACCTTATTCCTTTGTTCCAAAATTTCACATAGCCTAATTGATTGGATTTCTTCTTCTCTTTTAAGCTTCCTTACAGAAGCCATTCTTTGCTAGGAGTTCTTTGATTGCTTCATTAGCTTCATCTGAGCTACTTGATGGGAAAAAGTCTTCAATCTTCTCTTCAACATACTGATGACCATCCATTTGTCTTGCAAGTTCCATCCTTCTTTTCAAGGATTGGGAAAGGTGCTCCTTTGCTTCTTTGAGTTGAGTTATGGCCATCTCCAGATCTAGCTTTTCATTTTTAATTACCTTATCAAGTCTAAATATCTCCATTTATCCTTGGATCTTTGCTCAAGCTGTTACACTTTTATCCTGAGAAGCACAATGCTCTGATACCAATTGTTGGAAATATTGAATATATGATAGGTTACTGAGAGGGGAGGGGTGAATCAGTAACCTTAAATTCTTCTTTGATTTATTCACAAACCAATCTATGCTACTATATGCATTAATATTGAAAGTTAAAACATTCATCACACAAAAGAACACAATATTTTGGTGACCTAGAAACCTTCCAAATAGAAAGTAAAACTAGGGTGAGGATGATACCCACAAAACTTTAATACTGTAGCATAAAGTTGGCCTGTTAAGGCTTACATTGACCACTTCTAGTGATTTGCATTGTCAGGAGCACAACAGATTGCTAGGTCCACCTTGTTAGAGGATTTACAAACATACAATGAAGTATGTACTCTGTTAAGAGATTTGTACAAAGATTGTCAAGTCTACCTTGTTAGATGATTCAAAAAATTGATTCACCTCTTAAGATGAAGCAATGGATCTACTTACAATTGATTACTAATAAGATCCTTTATGCACTGATCACCTTACATGATAGATATAACTTTTTTGCCTATGTATTGACCTTGTTGTATCCTTTGAACTACTGCTGATAATATTTCACATATATTTCTCATTACTTTTCTATTGCTTCCATGCATGTGATGTCTTACAATACTCCTTACATATATACCTTTCAAATTTACAAAATTGCAAGGTTGGCCAAAACATAAGTGAACAAATACATTACAAATTCGGCCCAATAATACATAACTCGAGTTCACTGAACTAACTCGGTGACCTTCTAATACATGACATTCACTGCATTACTCATCATTTTCATGCACTTGGTAGAAGTGAAGACTCAATCCATACTAATCACTCGATGTAGTTCTGAACTTGGTGACCATTGGTGACTCGGTAAATGTAGTGTTACTTGGTAGATATTGAGTTTACCTTGCTTCACTCGATAAACACTAATTCTTCCAATGCTTGGTTTACACAAAATTTTCATGACACAAACTTACTACTTGGTAGACATTGTGAAGCTCAGTAGACACTACTGATCTTGTATTCACTCGATAGCCACTGTCTACTCGATGTAAACTGCTGAACTCTTTCAAAGCTTGGTTAACACTTGAATGCTCGGTGAGAGTAGAGAATTAAGTGTTGAGCTCGGTAGCTATACTAATATGGATAAGTGTTGTCACTAATGGAAATACTTACTTAATGCTAATAATTATGCCACTACCACTAGACATACATTGAAGCCATCCAAAGAGAAAGTCATCCAAATTGTCACACAAGGATCATAAAATACTATACTAATTGAAATAGCAAGCACAAAAATATGACCGAAAAGGTAATCACATGTATCTGTAGTTGTCAAAATATCCATAGATGAAATAGCACCCACAACAAGTGGCAACCCATCCAACTATCCATACCTCTAAAGGTGTAGCAAGTGAATCTCACAACACTGACATATCTAATCTATAACTATTGTGGTTTCACAATGCACACCCCCCCATTTCACCTAGAAATGGGGACCCCCTACTTTATTTCTTTTAGCTTTCTAGATCCCTTGTGTAGGGTCTAAGTATTTTCTAAAGTTTTTTTTGATGTCTTTGGTCAAATCTAGGTCCTATTTTGAAAACCTGGATTCCAAAAATCATCATCTGAGAGGGTAATTCATTTTTTATAAAAAATGGCACACCCAGCGCACCTCAATAGGTGTGCTAGTGTAATAAACACCTAAATAAGGCATTTCCCCCTTAGTAATGCACAACAACACAACAATGCATCACCAAGGGGTGCACTAATTCCCAGGTCTATAAAACCCAAGACCCCCACCCCTTCCTCACTTTATTTCTTTCCCCTAGCACTCTGACCCACATCGTTGTAGCTCCTTTAGTGCACTACTGTGCCACCTTGTCTCCTCACACCTATACCCAATAAACACAAAACATAAAACACCAAGTTAAAGGTGTGCAGTTGCACACCTATCTAGGTGCACAGCTGTGCACTTTTTTACTTTACAAAAAAAATTTTAAAAACTAAAAACTTTACACCTAAAAAAAAAGGGTGTGCAGCTGTGCACCTTAAAACATCCCTTAAATGAAGGTAAAGAGTGTGCATTTAGTGCACCCTTTTTGCGCTTTTGTATTCTAAGGGTGCACACTTGGTGCACCCATGAGGTGTGCCAGATGCACACCCTTAGTAATAAAAAGATTTAAGTGTAAGGTAGCACACCTAGAACACATTTGAGGTGTACTAGGTGCACTCTTTTTTGCATTTCAAGTATAAAATTAAGTTTTTAAGATGTTTTCATCAATTAGGGTTTTCAAGGTTTTTTTCATGTCATTGTTAGGGTTTGTATTAATTGATTTTCTTCAACTTTAGACTAATAGATGTTTTTATATAGATTTAATGGCTTATTCATCATCCTCACTTGCCACAAAAGTGGTCCCAAAACTGGTGGTTTTCAAATTTCAACGCATTCCAGGAAAGTCACATTTCCAAGATGACTATTTAGAGATCATGGACACTGAGCTTGGTCATAAAGACTAGAATGTGTTCCTGGTGTTATGTAATAAACCCATAGAAAGGCCCCCATTGATATTCATTCTTATCTGATCAGGACTAGTCAGTGTTGCATCACAACCAGTATATCCTCAGAATTGATCATGATACTAGTAGAAAGCTATGTTTATGAGGAAAAAGGTCATAAAGAGTATAACTAGAGAGATCATACTAGATATCTGACCTAAGAACATAGAGAAGGTGTTCCATCTTCGAAGGGAAAACCAGTTTATCTAATTAACCTATTCAATTTTGACACTTGGTGAAATTTTGCATTTTTTGAACTTGCTTTTGAGGTGCACAGGTGCACTAGGTGTGTTGCTGCAAAGGTGCAATTTTTTAGAGGTGCACCAAATTTTTTTGAAGTCAAAGGTGCGCTGACAATTAACTACTAGTTCTAAGTTTAGAGTTTTCCATGCATTAGAAACACATTCTAAAGGTAGTTTAATTCTTATAGACACCTAGTGAACATGGAGCTTCTATTTTTGGGCACTTCTAGACACTCCTACATCATCTAAAGGCTTTCTTATCCTTATTTTCTCATTATTTCTTTGTTTTAAGACATGTAGAGGCTCATGCATCCATTAAATGATATAAATAAGGATGGAGTCCTACTTAGCACTAGTTAGAGAATCAGTTTGTACATAAATAGACTTGTTTTATTAGTTTAGAAGCATATATTTGCATAAAGGGGTCTCTCATTCTCAACACAAATTGAGGAGAAGATTTCTTATAAATTCAAGAATGTAACATGTATTCCAAGCCACCATTATTTTGATGCAATAATATATGCTACTAGTGCTCACATTTGGAGTGTAGTGATTCTTGCCTAAGCGTGTTATATTTTGTGAATGTATGTTCATGGAACTTAATTGAGCCAATAGTTTTATTGCATTGTTCTAGTTGTGCAATATTTTAATTTTTGTGTTTGCTACAGGTCTAAAAATTTCACTAACATACTTAGTTCGAGAAGAGATCATCATATTGTTCCTGCATATCTTTTCATCTTGCATGAGCACACTTTCTATGGCCTTGAAATTTGATGAAAAGTGAAACATCTTATGGTTACTAAATTTCCATCAACAATTACATTAGTGGAATTAAGGAAGTGTTGCTCCTATTTTCATTAGTTACCAACTGATCTTTTCAAAGGCTTAAGTCGCAAATGCATTGTTTCCATGGCTTATGTCTATTAGGATTTTACTTTTCATGTTATTTTCTTAAACTTCTTGTTACCCTATCTTCATTATTGTCTTTACTAACCCCTTGGCTAAATTAGGAATTCATATAATTGCATTGTTAGATTGCATTCATCATAAAAATAGAAAAATAGAAATATATATATTTTTTGTGGGGTTGTTATTTTGAGATAGCAAGAAGATTTAAAATCTTATTTGAATTGTTTAAAGAACCATAAAAGGCCTCCTCATGAACACTCACATTTATCTTCAACTGAGTAGATTCTAATAAGTCACAAGATTGCTCAAAACCTTGGAGTTGATTCCATATTAAATTTTCAAGAGAGGAGTTCGAAAAGATTCCTACCATTAAGAATCATGCAAAATGATAGCTAAACAAAAGTGGCCCTATAAGGAGGGGCCCTTAACATTCAAAATAGAAGAAACAAATTGTAATTTTTTTACAAGTTAAAAAAAAATTCTGAGCTTCTGAGGTGTGCCAAGTGCATAGGTGCACCAACTTCCAAGGTGCACCGTATTTTTGAGAAAGTATACTTCTGGAAAGGTGCACTTTTTCTAGAATTGATGCAAACTAGAGGATCCTAATCCATCATCCCCATTTCAGCAAGATTTAAGATCTTCACCCAGTGCACACAAGTTCCTTGAACTTAGCCATTTTTGTAAGCCTCATAGTGATAAAGGATTACCTTAGATTTTACCACTTCCATTCAACATTTCATCATCTTCTTCGGTTCCACCTTCGCAACAACCACCCGTTGTTCCACCAAATCCTTCGATAGCTATTTTTACAAATGTTGTAGACTCACTAATTAACTTGATAGGTGTACTCAATGATCTTCCTAAGAATCCTAAGAAGTTTTTCCCAAAGTTCATCTATGGAGAAACACAAACTACTAAAGATCACATTAAGGTATTCAAGGAAATTTGCAATTGAAAACAGATTGCTAACAAGAATGTGGTTCTTCACTTATTCCCCTATTTTTTGGGGGAAGTTCCATTTAATTGGTACATTAATTTTCCACTGGATGTATTGGAGACTTGGATACTTTTGAATAGTTGTTCTTAGAACAATTGGAAACCTTCATCAACCTAGTTATGATACATCAACAATTCATATCAATCAAAAGGGACCAAGCTGAGATGATTTCATGCTTCAACCATCACTTTCACATGGCATACCACAAGCTAGAAATTCCATACACTATACTAGTTGAAGCTACTATTCAAATTTATCTAAATGCTATGGACCATCTCACTACTATTTTTCTATGAAGACTTGCTGCAACAAATATCAACACATTGGATAAAGTCTTTGCAAAAGAAATTACCTTTACTAAGAAAGCCAATCCTAATGGAGGAGGATTGATGCTTCCAACTCAAACTATTACAACGATGCCAGCATATCCTATTGGAGCACTTGTGATGCCTAGATAATTCATACCTATAAATCTAGTTCCATTATAGCAAGCACCTACTCCAAAAAACCTGGCTATAACATATCCAAAATATGAGCCTCTAAAAATTCTTTAGTTTTGTCTTTGAGTTTGGTCAAATGAAGAAAACCATGTTATAGATTAATAATGAGCTGACTTGATTAAGGTTGTCGCAAGGACAGAATAACAATTTCCGAAGAAACAATGATGGTCCTTACAATAACAAAAACAACTGTGGTTAGAACTACAATAGGAATTTTAGTGGAAACAATAACGTAGGAAACAATAATGGAGGAAACAATTTCAATCCTCCTGATCATAATAATGACTTACAAAGATAGAATAGACAATGGAACACTCATGCAAATAATGGAAGCATTTCTAAAGATAACAATAAAAAAAATGTTTAGTATGTGGAAATCAATCCGTATGATGATGGTCAAAATACACCCAACAATGATGGTTCATATTACAATGGGAATCAAGAGATGAACCAAAATTCAAAAATGAATCACAATGTGCCTCCTATGCAATTTAATGCTATGCTACTAGAATATTACAATCTTACATAGAACATGCAGGTGGAACAAATGGCCCACAAAGAATTCTTCTTTCCATTTAGTCAAGAACTAGACATTCAGCATGAGGAAATTCTTTCTTTTTGAAATGACAATCAAAATAATTACAATTTGCAAAGTAGAAAAGAGCCTATGATATATAGGATTCCTCCAACATTACATCCAAATCCTCCTAATCTAAGAACGAGTAAAAATTTGGTGCCAATTAGGCCACCATATAGAGGATAACAAAATCAAAATCTAGGAAATATGCCAACAATCTTGAAAAATCCCCCTTGGTTTATTGAGAAGTATAGTGTGGTGGAAGATTTGAAATGAACAAAGGCCAACATGTCCATGTTTGACATGCTACAAAACTATCCTCATCAATGAGAGGCACTGATGAAGAATCTCAATAATACAAAGGTACCCCATAATATGAATATTATTCCTCAAAAGATAGTATCTCAACAAGTCAATTCTTTGGAGGCAATGCTAACTATGTTTAAAGACAAGGTTTAGGTGCCCCTATTTTTGCTTAGCACCATGATATATGGGAAGAATCTTCATAATTTCCTAATTGATTCAGGATCCTCTTGTAATGTTATGCCACTATTGATAGCATAAAATTTGGGAGTCAATCCTCATCTTTCTTATCACATAGTAATATAATTGGATAAAACAAAGGTGAAAGTCATTGGTGTGTTGAAATATGTTCAAGTATAATTAGCAGTTAACCCTCAGATTCAAGACATTATCGATATACATGTGGTTGATATTCCTGAAATGTATAGACTACTACTAAATAGAGAATGGACAAAATGCCTAAGAGGATGGTTTTCTATAGATTTTACTCAATTATGGTTACCATGGAAACGGTTGAAGAATCAAATCAAGATAGGTGTAGAGCCAAAGTTAAAAACAATGATTACAGAATATATTGCACCTAACGAGGTTGCATTCTTACAGTTGAATTTAGGCTCCTACAAAGTGATGGCATTTGATACAACTTCAACCAAAATATCAGATGATCAAAATAAAAAATCCAAGATTTCAATCCCAAAGTAGGATATCGTGACACAAATCATAGATAAAATGGTGGCTAATTTACAATGTTTAGGAGAAGAAGCTAACCCCAGTGTTCTCCTTCTCCTAGGATTTTTTTGATTGCATAAAGTTAGTTATCTAGAGTTTGAATGTTCATTGTGCCAAGTAGTAGTTGCTAAGGTATTAACATAGATGATGGGACTAAAGAGTGGTAATATTCTAAAAAATGAACCCACAAAAAATCAAAGCCCTATAAACACATTTGAATTTGTGAAAAGGATTGAAGAGAAAATTGGAGATCTAAATGCATCATACAGTGATACCTCTTCAGATGGTGGGGGTTTCTCTTCTCCTCTACTAGGAATGATCAAAGTTTAAAGAAGAAGATGATATGTATGTGAAAGGACAAGGATGGACTTTGGTAGTCATCCATGTGAAACCCAAAATAGATGAAATTACATAATTAATTGGAGAGATTTAGGATAACAAGAAAAGCATACACTTCCTATATCAAGGACTAACAATGGGAAATCTTCAAGTCCACCTTGTGAAAGACTACAATGGATCCCCAAGAAATAATCCTTTCAGGCCCAAGTGAAAGAAAAGATAAGGACGAATAAGCATAAGGTTAGGAATAACAAAGAAGATTCAATCTAGACACTTCATTATGATGGTTCCAAATACAAACTAGGAGCTGGCACACAAATTGAGTTGATCAACCCAAAAGGTAAGTCTTTCTACATAGCATATTGATTATAGTTTAGGCATACTAATAATGTTGTAGAGTATGAAGCATTAATACAAGGACTTATTTTCACATTGGAGAAAGGAATCACAACTCTCATAGTTGAGGGAGATTCTCAGTTGGTATTAAGGCAAGTGAAATTAGTATACTCCTACAATGATAAGAGGTTGCTTGCTTCCAAGAAAAGAGTATGGGATCTAATGGATGATTTTGAAGCTTTGAATATAAATTCAATTCTAAGGAGAAAAAACATGGTAGCAAATGCTCTTGATATTTCAGCTAGAACATTACAACCAGTCGAGAGAACAAAATTGAAAAGATTTTTAGTAAAATTGGTTGCTGCCCTGTCTATCCTGAATAATATTAAAAAAATCCAAGTCTTTTAGGATAATCAGCATATACTTCAATTTATCATGTGCAATGGACACTTTAAAGGGCAAGAAATTGATGAAGCTCCATAAGACAAACCTAAGGATGATGAACTTGAGGATGAATATGGGATCTTGAACTTAGAAACCAACACTATTCCTGAGGGAATGGTTGATTTGGAGCACATTTTTTATCATGATGAATCAACACTTAATAGAAGAATGGTAAAAGAGAAGGGGACCAAGGAATGTGACTCATACAACATAGGTACTAATGAAGATCCTAGAATGGTAAGGATTGGAAAGGTGAAAAATGCATAGGAAAGGGAAGATATGCTCAAATTACTTACAAAGTATGAGGATGTCATTTCTTGGAGCTATGAAGAGATAAAAACATATAATCCCAAAATTATTACACATGAAATTTTGTTAAAACCAGATGCCAAACCTTTCTGTCAAAGGCAAAGGCCTATTAATCCTATCATTGAAACTTTGATGATGAAGGAAGTTAAGAAGTTTCCTGATGCCAATATCATCTTCCCCATTCACTATTGTACATGGGTGGATAACATGGTTCCTATGTGGAAAAAGACTAGAGAGATTCATCTTTGCATGGATCTTTGTAACTTGAACCTTGCATCTCAAAAGGACAACTACCATTTGCCTTCAGTAGATGAGGTTTTGCAAATTGTAAATGGTTCAAAGATGATGTCTTTCTTGGATGGATATTTGGAATATAGTCAAGTAATGGTTGATGAAGAGGATAGGTTAAAGATGTCCTTCATGACTAAATGGGGAACTTTTGCTTACAAAAGATTGCCTTTTGGGCTAATTAATGTGAGGGCTACATTTCAACAAGTGATGGATGAATATTTTAAAGGATTAATAGACAAGCATATAGTCATCTACATGGATTACTTAACTATATTTTCAAAGGATCAAAGCACTCACATTGCTGATTTAAGATAGGTATTCAATAGATGTCATAAATATGGCATATCACTAATCCTAATAAATGTTCATTTGGGGTTACTAAAAGAAAGCTCCTAGGTCATATTATCTCTGAAGCCAAAATCTCCATTGATCTGGATAGAATTGAAGCTATTCAAAATTTATCACCCCATCATTGTCAAAAAGAACTTAAGTCTTTCTTCCGAAAGATAAATTTTGTACAAAAAAAATCATAAGTGGATTTGTAGAGATAGTTCATCCCCTTAATGATTTACTCAAAAAGGGAGCTAAAAAGAATGGGTTCTAGAGATTAAGAAATCAATTGAGGATGTCAAAGTGGCCATTTCCATGACCCCATTACTGGTGAGTCCAGACTATGGACTACCTTTCAAAATATACTCTTTTTCTTTAGAGCATTCATGTACTAGAATTCTCACATAGAAGAAGGAAAAAGAATATGAAAGGTCCATTTCCTTTATGAGTTTCCCTTTGAATTAGTCTAACCTTAATAAATAGTCTTTTACTATAATAAAAGTGTTAAAGAAGTTCCACCATTATATATTGAGGAGCAAGGTATGTGTGATTGTGCCTAATCTGGTGGTTAAGATGTTGTTGTTGCAAAATGAGCTTGGTGAAATACATGGTAAATGTATAGCAATCCCTCAACAATTTTATTTAGAGATTCAACCCATGAAGTTAGTAAGAGGCCAAGGATTATAAAAAATGATAGCAGATAACCAAATCAAGGATGAAAAGAAGTTTAGATTTGATGTTAAAATAGATGTGGAAGATCAGAAAAAGATTATAGTATCTCAAGTTGATATTAACTAGGGTATAATAACAAATGTCTGGTACCAAGATATTGTTCACTATCTTTTAGAAAATTAGTACCCCAATTGGATGAATAGTTCACAGTGTAGGGGACTCAAAATGAAGTGTGAATCCTACATGCTACATGATAGAAAATTATACAAAAGGAACTATGAAGGGATTTACTTAAAGTATTTTGGATGTGAGGAAGTAAGAGAAGTTTTGGAACAGTTCCATGATAAATATGGTATAGGAAATGGTTCAACAGAGGCTATGACTCATATGACTTTAAGATCAGGTTATTTTTGGCCAATGATATTTAAAGATACTTTTGAACATGTGCATACTTGCCATATTTATCAAACTAGTGCTAACAAAGAAAGACATCCTACAATGCCATTACAACCAATGTTCAAGGTACACCCCTTTACAAAGTGGGGGCTAGATTGTATTGGTCTGGTGAACCCACCATTGTTAACTAGGAACACTTTTATTCTCATAGCTACTGATTACTATATGCATTGGACAAAAGTAGAGACATTGAGAATTTTCATGGCTAAGGTGGTTACAAACTTCTTGGTAGAACACATTATTACTAGATTTGAGATGTCATTCTTCATAGTGTGCAATAAAAGATCAGCTTTTGCATTGATATTTCTTGCTCAATGGGCACTGGAAAATTAGGTTATAATCAAGTTCTCTTCAAATTATTATCCACAGGGAAATGGTGTGGTTGAATCTACAAACAAGAACTTGATCACAATAATAAGATGTTTGCTTAAGGAAAATCCTAAAGTTTGGCATACACAACTCAAATATGTTCTATGGACAAACTGAATCAGGGTCAAGAATGCTTTAGGGACATCTCCATATTTTCTTGTCTATAGACAAGAGCCAGTATTCCCACTTAACCTCAAAATTCCTACTTGAAATTCATGAGTGGGTATTCTAAAGATGCTAACAGAGTACAAATCAAATTAATGAATCTTTTAGAGATGGATGATAAATGAATGATTGCTTTGGAGCATATGGTAAAACATCAAACTATCATCAAAAGATGGTTTGACAAAAGGGCCACGATAAAGTCTTTCAGAATATCCAACCTTCTTCTACTTTGGGACAAGGTAAAAGAAAAGCCAGGCAACACCACTAAGTTTCAACACTTGGATTGGTCCTTATCAAATCACACAAATTCTAGGAGAAAATAATTTTAGGCCGAGTTCCTTATAGGGGGATTGGTTTCATTGCCATTCAATGGGAAAATTTTGAAGCATTACTTTGAAGCCTTCTATCTATCTATCTATATATATTGTGGTTTTTATTTTGAAATAGCAATCAAATTCAAAATCTTATCCAAATTATTTAAAGAACCAGTAAAGGCCTCCTTGTGAACACTCACATTTATCTTCAACTGAGTGGATTCTAGTAGGTCACAAGATCACCCATAACCTTGGAGTTGATCTAAGAGAGGAGTTTGAAAGAATTCCTATTGTTAAGCATCATGCAAAGATAAAGCCCAATAGTAACCTACAATCACATGCCTTAAGAGAAATACCTACCACATATATACCACGAAGCTCCCACTATAAAATATAATTTCAAATCTATATTCAATCCACTCACAATATCTTAAAGAAGTGAATCCATGTAGTATCAAGGAAATCAACAACACATATACCAGTAACCTACAAGAACAAGTCTCATAAAAACTCTCCAATGCTCTCCCAAGTTCTCCACAACTAACAAAAAAAAGGAAAGAGATAAAGGAATAACCATGTCATCTCTCACATGATATACATGAACACAAACTAGTGATCATAATCTTCAACCAATTTCAAATCCAATGTAAGTGAAAATTGAACACCCAAGAAGATAACCAAGACCACAGAGAAACCATGCAAATCATAACTTGTATCATGTCCTTCTACACACACCTCTAGATGTAAACTATGCAAGTATGATCTCCTACATAAAACCCCAACCAAGAAGCCACAACAACACCCAAACCAGACAATATAACTAATCATGGATGTAATCCTCTCACAAGAAGAACAAACTCTTAAACTATTTCTAAATTAAGGAATAACCATTCCTAATATAGAACCATCTCCCAAACTTAACCAATATAAAAACATACGCACATAAAGATAACCAATGCTAATCCACCTTTCAAACGAACCCTCTGGAACTAATTAATGTACCATAGCTCAAGATCCATATCCATGAAAGAAAAGCATAAACGTAATGCACCTAAGAGAAACAATGGACTATACCTCTCAAGTAGAAAACCACCGAGCAGACCAAGAGAGGGGAATGAGAATTCTCATCAAGATATCTAAGTCTCCAACCAAGACTCATCTAAGAACAATCTCCTTTGAAGTCCATATTAGGTGAATGCCCCTCAAACTTCCTACTGAAGAGAAATCAACATCACCATCATATCTAAGCATCCATGAGCACTTGTAACCATTCAATCCATGACAACTCTAAATGCAACATATAAATATCATGAAGTATCTATCAAATGATCAATATACTCAATACATAGAAACTAAACCAAGATCAATGTCAAAGTTCCAACCATGGGCTTAGGAACATAAATATGACAACATAATCTAACTGTCTCAACTAGAGAGATAACATGCTCCATTTGAACATAATATAACATGTCAAAAACTCTAAATGCATTTAAAGAGTATACCATGACATAATAATGAAACCATCCTCACACTAAGGATAACATGTCAAATGAAAGCATAAACCACACCTTTACCAAAACCCCATAAGTCCTCAAGATGCAACCATCTCCGCACACCATGAAGAAAACCATCTCCACATATCATGAAGTTCCATCTACACACACCATGAAGCTAACCAAGTGCACCATGAAAATGTCAAAGATACTTCTACAACAATAGGATCTAAGACAAACCTCCAACATCTACAAATACTAAATAAATATATAAATGCCAAAAGCTCCCACTCAATCATGGTATCAAGTAACCCATGGCATTATAAAATCCATCTTCTACATGAATATCCCCTAGGTATACACTCACACAATCAAAGTGTTAGTACCAAGTGAAACCAAGATCTCCAAACCCAAGAAGATACAATCCAAACCAAGAACTAATCATACACTGCCACCTCATCATTGTCATAAAGCTCCCACTATACCATGTATCCAAGCTATCCATGAAATCATGATGAAAAAGCATCCTCTAACCATGAAAATAAACCAAGATATAAAATCATCAAATAAATCAAAGTGCACATCATGAACTTCTCTAAGAAAATAACCATGATCCTCAACCAAGAAGATATACCACCATAACCAAATTAGGAATCCAAACCAATGAAAATCAAGGATGTGCCTATGTATCAAATCATGGCATGCCAAAATCCATGGCACCATGATCACATCCATGAATTAAGCATATAACTCTCAATGTGTCCAACCTATCAACATAAAATAGTCAACCATAATTATCCACCATGACTCTACCTAGTAACACCATCCTATCCCTTCTACATGAAGAAAAAATTAGAAAAACATGTGACTTTTGGCATAGAAAATCCAAATCTAAACCACCAATATGAATATGCATCAATAATGAAAGATCAATGGAAAAATACAATCCATAAGCAAGCTATAAATGCAACCTATAAGTATAGAATCCTTGCAACACTAAACAACTTGTATACCCAACAAGTCACCATACATATCCAAATCAAACATTGATAACCACATCATTATGAGACCAATCTAAAATATGAACTGAGTATACAATGATATCACAATCTAAATGTCCAAAATATACAATGTCATAAACTCACAATGTTACCATAGTCAATATATATCATAAACTGTTTAGATTAATATATCACCAAATAAATCATGCCAAACCTACACCAAAATTGAACAAATATGTAGGGCTCTCCAAGAGCTTTCCATTGACTATTCAAAGTCCAAACTCATACTCTCTATTCCCAAGTTATGCCCTAATTTTTCATAAAAAAGAACATCTTACTTTTAGGCTCTTAAAATCTAATAAAATATCAAAATCACAAAATCAAACCTATACCAAGTTTTAGTGCTCTGAATTATCTTTCCAACACCTATAATAAGTCTAAAATATGATATATTGAGAGAACATTACGGTCATTTTACCAAGATAGTCCTTTAACCATCTTCACTAAGATTTTTTTTTGATGAAACTTCTGAAGGGATTAAATTTTATGGCCATCATGGCCTGAAACTAAAAACCTTTTTATTTTTCTATTAATAAGGACAAACTATTGGAACAATTTAGAATAATTGAAAGGGGTGTTGAATCAGTTATCCAAGGTCCAAAAATCACAATTAAACTTTTAAATGCCTAACAAAACTCATACATATAACTCCTTATCATGTATCTTGCATGCATCCATCATATCACTAAAAAATTGAACTTGTAGGTTACTATCATAGGTCAAAAAAACTTTGCAGAAATGTAAACATGAAACATAATAGAATAATTCACACATATGACACAAGGATTTTATGTGGAAACCTAATTTGGGAAAAACCACTAGTAACATGCTACTAATTTTAAATCTTCTAAAGTGATGCCCTATGAAAGGCCAACCTTGTTAAAGATTACAATATACATTGTTAAATGTGACTTGTTTAAAAGATTTCAATCACCCTATTAGGAGTGAGCCTTGTTAGAGGACTTTATATAATTTTTGGGCATTTATTTTGCACGAGGTCAATGACAGGAATCCATAGTGTAATTCCTCTCTTGAAAAGCAAATCTTTTTAAGGATCCACTCCAAGGTTCAGTGTTTGTCTTGCGACGTACCAAAATCCACTCAATAGAAGATAAATGTGAATGTTCACAATGAGGCCTTTGCTGGTTCCAAAAACTCTTTACCTTGGAATCAAGTAAAATCTGTTCGCTATCTCAAAATATCACACCAAAAAGAACAATGTTTTTGTATTTTCTATTTTTTTTTTTTAATGAATGCAACTCTAACAATGCAACTTACTATGAGGTCCTATTCTAACAGGGGGGTTAGCAAAGAAAATAATGAAACTGAAAGAAAATAACATGAAATCAAATAACTTGAAATTGAAATTCCTAAACGGACATAAGCTACAGAACACAACACGTTGCGAGTTAAACCTTCGAAGAAATCAGTAGGAAACCAATGAAAACAGGAACAGTGCTTCCTAGAATCCACTGATACAATCGTCGATGAGAATATTTAACAAATCGAATGATGTTTCACTCTTCATCAAATCACAAGGCCACGAAAAGTGCGCTCATGTGAGACAAAAAGCTATATAGACACAATCGAGTGATCTCTTCTCAAGCTCGTTACGTCAACAAAATTCATATATCTGTAGCAAACACCAGAACTAAAAGATCGCACAACCAGAAACAATGCAATAATTGGCTCAATCAAAATCTTATGAATAAAATCCACAAAAAAATGACACATTTAGGCAAGAATAACTACACTCCAAATGCTAGCACCAAAAGCATAATTTTATTGCATAATAACGGCGGCCCCTTTTTACATTTTACAATGGGGTATTTATAAGAAATCGTCTCCTCAATTTGTGTTGAGAGTGAGAGATATCTTAATGCAATAAAAATACCTTTAAAACATTAAAACAAACTAAATATATACAAACTGGTAATCTAACTGATGCTTGGAGTGACTCCATCCATATTTTATTCATTAATTGGATGCATGAGCCCTTTACATGTTAAAACAATGAAAGCATGAGAGAGAAAATAGGAAGAAGCCATCAGTCAAAGTAGAAGTGCATGGAGACACCAAAAATAGAAGTTGGACCTTCACTTGATGTGTGTCAGAGTTATCTTGCCATCAAAATGTGTTTCCAATACATGGAAAGTGTTATTTTTGGAACTGGCAGTTGACTGTCGGCGCACTTCTGAATTGCGGAGCCTCATGAAAATGCGGAGCTGTGGACCTACAGAGCTGCGAAGCTATGGATCTGCAAAGCTACAGAGCTGTAGACCTACGGATTTGCAAAGTTGCGGAGCTGCAAACCTCGACTGAGTCAAAAAACCTCAAAACTTTCTAAGTGTCAAAATTGAAATTCTGGCATCTGGGTTTTGTTCATCTTCATCCTAAAGATATGTTTGGATATTTGCCCTTGAATTTCTCTATAATATCAGTAATTTTAGTGGCATCAAGAAGATCCAAAGCCTGATACTTATCTTTGACCTTCTGTCTATAGTTTTCCACCTCAATCCGAGTTTCTGCAAAATCCCCGAGTTTGGTATCCAACTCTAACAATGCTTCTTCTATCCTGAAGGCTTGTCTGATATCTTCATCACTGGATGCTTCCTCTAAAGTTTTTTTGAAGTTTTCCACAACTACCTCAACTGGTAAAATCTTCTCTCATTCTTCATCTTCAAAAATATCCAAGCATGCATCACTATATAGCTTTTCTACTTCCAAAATTCGCTCTCGAGCTTGGTCCTTGAGCCTATGTATCTCATCATGCAATGTTTCCATCACTTTATTTCCCTCTGCAATATTTTCTATCCAATCATCTATTATGTCTAGTTCTTTGCCAGTATATACATCAATCAAAATGTGGTACCTTTGTCCTTTTATGGCCTGTAGAATTTGCAAATCCTTGCCCCAAACTTGTACCTCATCCATAATGCTGAAATCCTGCCTCAAAATTGCCACGATCTTATCAACGTTGTCTTGTGTAGTGTGTAATAATTTTAGACTTCCTGTAATTATAGTGATACCCCTATCCTCAAGGTTGTCTCCCTAATCCTGAAAAGCTCTCAAAAATGGATTAAGCCGTACACCTTCCCCTTCTTTCAGAATGGTAGTCAAAGTCTCCTCGGGGCATTCAGAGTCAAGAGGACCAATAACTTCAGCTAGATATCCTTTCAGGATCTCAACTTGCCTTCGAAGTGCTCTGATTTCAATCTCATCATGTTTCATGTGGTTAAGAACCTCTTTGACTCCCATAGTCATCATTTGTTGAGAAGTATCACGTGTAGGTTTCCCTAATGTGATATCCTTTACCTCATAGTCCTAAAGGCTGATAGCTTCTTCATCTGTACCTTTCGAGGGATGAGCCACTTGTGCAAATAGGTCCTGATTCCAAGTAGTGGTAATGAATGCAAATGGTGTTGCATCCTATAATGGAGAGTCAGGCTTGCTCAAAATCTCTACAATGTCACAGATATCATCTTCTGAAGCAAAGAATTGATGCTTAGCACTTATCATTATTTCCTTCCAGAACCATCTCGGGATATGTATTTCTCCAACCTTAGCTCTAGATGATGAAGGGATGTGTTTAGCTACGTCCTTCCCTTTGTCATTTTTTCTTGGAGTTTATTGTTGTGAGGGTTCTTCTTCTATAGTCTTAGTTTCTGTAGATCCCGTAGTTTGATCCTCAACTTCCTGAGAAGGCTGTTGTATACATTCCATTACCTGTGCCTCTTTTGATGGCTCACTAGTAACCCTTGGTTCTGGTTCTCCTTGTAATGATGATTCCTTCTGAACATGTTCTTCTAAACTCAGAGGTGGAGGTGTCACTGAAACCCTATATACCATCATAGATTGAGGTGAAGATGGGGGCATTGGATGAGGACCTTGTGTCTCAGACAACATCTGCATCCCATCTTACTATTGAGATTCACCTGTAGGAGTATGTCTAATCTTATCTCCAACCAATTTTGTACCCACTGGCATGAAATCAAAATCTAGAATGGAGAGAATATTATCACCTAGCTCTCTTTTCTCATTCACCCATCGTTGTACTTCATCTTCCAACGAAGAGAGCTCTACTATTTCAGCTTGGGTGGGTGGTGGGATATTTGTGACATTTTTCTTTCTTTCCAATTCTGTAGCTTTGGCAAGTTGGGTTCTCCCTTGTAGAGGCACTTGTTCTTCCTCCCCATCTGACTCTGTTTCATCCTCATATGATTCCTCGGGAATAGTTTCAGGAATAGAGGGATTAGGCACTAATCTTTTATGAACTCTCTGCCTCTTGTTTATTCTAACCTTGACCCTCCTTTGCTTCTGTGGAACCATAGGAGAAGTGAGCTCTTGATGCATCAGAGGAATGGATGTCTCTAGAATCTCTCCCTCCCGTTGCTGGCTTGACAAAATAGGAGGCAATGGAAAATCAACCTGGAAATGAGAAATCCCAGAGTCGTGGGGGTCTTGGGGAGTAGATTCATGTTGCTGCAAAGGGGCTTGTTCTTCAACATGCTCTGTCTGGATCCTCTGAGGAGAGGCTCTCTTCCTCTTTTCTTTCTTCTTCTCTAGTGGATGGTAATATCCCACTGGACGATCAAGCTGGTAGACCGTTTCTAGCCTGATAGGAGACTAGAGGGCAAAGATAGGAACTGTGACTTTCCTCCCCTTTACCTTTTCTGGGCGAGCATGTATATGGAATATCACTGTATCCAAAATTGGATCAAGCAGAAAGGGTTTCTTGATCCAACTCTTTGTCATTCTGATGACATGTCTTTCTCGATGATTAATATCATCCCCTTCCTCTCTATCAATTTTTGCATTGAGAATGGGCCTCTCACCAACTTTATCTGTATTAAATAAGGGATCTAATAGCTCCTGCGAATCTTGTATCCTTATCTCATTCAGGATGGTCAAATGGAGAGATTTCTCTGCTAAATACAAAGTCATTCTACAATAGTCCCTGATACGGACATCATAGTCATTTGTGGCATTCATCCAATGATCTTCAATAGCATCCTCATGGTAGAATTCTTTTCCTGCCAAATTTTCCACTTTACCAACACTATCAAAGAACGATTGGGGAGAGTTATATTCCTCAAGAGGATAGTTCTCCCATTCCCACTCGAAGGTCAGGATATCTTTCTTTCTCTTTACTTGGTATGCCCCTATTACAAAAGGCCAATCCTAACAAGGCATTCATTGTTTCTTGATCCTCTCATAGGCTAACTCAATCTACCAAGAAATTTCCATCAGAACCAACTTATCACTTGGGTACCTTGGGAGCTTCTTTGGATGGATAGATGCACCATCGACCTGAATGTATGTGAATGTCTAGAACTGGATAAAATATGCACTGAGAGCTATGATTTGTGCCTTGGCCTCATCAGACAATCTCTTTCCATAGTCGCCTTTGATGAATCGAATGATGGCGAAGATAAAGGCATCATTCACAATCTGGTACTCTTTGCTTTGCGGTGAGAGCTTTTTCTTAACTAGCTGAGGATAAACTATATAAGGCCATGCATTAGGATCCTGCATACTGCCATTTTTGTACAACCCGAGATAGTTGGTGGCCCTTGCTGCAAGTAGATAAATCACATAAGAAGTCATATAGAACTTCTTCTTGTCCTTTACTACCCGCAACTGATCGCACAAGTTCTCACTAAGTGTGGTAGCCCAATCTAGTGGCATCTTTGCGTGTCTGATTGTTTCAATGAAGTTAACCATGAATGGAGCGAGATGACTTGCTGCCGGCAGTCCCATAACTCTGCTCAGGAGAATGATTGAATATCCAGTGTCATCCCTCATATATCCTCGAGCCATATCCACTTTGCTGATTGTCTTTCCTTGAGATGGCTTCTCAATGAAGTATGAGGAATATATAATGTCCATGGCCTCCTAGTGATGATCTTTATGCCACCTCTCAACTGCTTCATATGAAAGCCTGATAAACTGATCAGCTCTAGGTAAGTGAGATTCTCTCGATATTATCAGGTCGTATATCCAAGACTACTTCCCTAGTGACACTCTTTACCACCCTTTCCTCAGGAACAAAATGTTAGGATAAGGTCATGATCAATTCAGCTGATTGAACAGCCTCAGGATGTGATGCTGCATTTACCAATCCAAACCATATTAAGGTGGATCTCAAAGAAGATCTTGCAGTTGGGTTGTTACAAACCCTCCAAAATTCTCCCAAGTCCGTGTGTCCAAGTTCTATGTCTTTGATCTCAAAGTGTTCATTGTGTAACCGTGACTTCGAGGTTACACCTTGATACTTGTATACGACTGGCTTTGCTATTGATCCAGATGTGGACGCCATTTGATTATATTACTTGCACGTCACAAAAAGAAAAAATAATTAATTACTGGATACATAAAACACATTAAAAAAAATGATACTCAAAAACCAATTTTATTTTACTTATTATTATTATTATTATTATTATTATTATTATTTTTTGACTCAAATAATCTAACTAATCAACTAATTTTCTTCTCCCGATTCTCAAAATGAGAGTTAGGAGTCAAAAAAAAAAGTTAGGGGGTCCCCATTCCAGACTCGGAATGGGGCGTGTGTTGTGAATACCACAAAAAATAGCCCCCAAAAAAGGAAGAAATGTGTTAAGCATTTTTTATCAGCAAACATCCTTCTGAGGTGTATCAGACATCAACCTAGCTATGAACGTCTCAGGGTTATTTCGAATGACTTCATAGTCAAAATACCAGGACTCAAAACTTTGAAGCTCAGTGTGTGCGTTATGAATTCATTCCCTTTGATGCCTTAGGATGTAGTCCATTGAAATTTTTTGACAACTCAAAAATGATCTTCCACTCCTCCTAGCTCATTCGTTCGAAATCTCCACGAAGACTTTTATCAACCAATTGATTGACCAGATGATAGAATCGGTTCAAGGGCTCTTGGCGGGATGTCACATTCTTTTGATTTTCAAGTCTTTTGAAGAATTATTCCATGTCGTTTGAAATGCCACTTTTGATAGAGCAATACTTTGAACATAAGCTATTATGTTTTGAGAACATATCTTGGAGCCTTTTCAGATCTTTTGAATCCTTCATTCTTAACACCAATTTTTTTTTAAATCTTCTATATCCTGACTATGCTTAGACTGTGTAGTCAGAACATTGGTGTCATTTCTTGGATTCGATCTCTTATGAAAATCCCTTGCATTCCTCCTTTAGAACTTTTTAGAAACTCTCACGCCAATCAATGGTCTTAGCTATCTTCGAGGAGACCCATCCTGTTTGAACTAGTTGGAGCTTGAATCATCCTTCACCATCTTTGACTTCAATCCAAAAACACCTAAAATGATCAAATTTTAAGATTTGAAAAGTTTTGAGAACTTGTTAGTCTAGAGTCCTGATTTCCTGACTGAAAAACCCTTTATTTCCACAAGAAATGTCCAATGTTTGGTTGGTGCATAACGCACAATCGTCTGAATGTTTTGACAAAGAAATACCCCTTCCTGAAATTGGGACCAAAGAGTTGTTAGTAGAATCCTAAGAAAAATCTCAAGTACACCTTACCCCCTAAGACTCAACTTTGAAAACAAAACCACAACTGAAAGGAAACACACGACTGAAAGCAAACACACAACTTGAAATCAAACAAATCTTTTTTTTTAAATTTTTTTTCTTTTTAAAATTTTTTTTTTTCTTTTAATTTTTTTTAGGCTTCAAAATAATGTTTCAGAAATTGCCCATTTACGGGCATAGGTAAAAAATCCCCCTGTAAGGAACTTAGCCTAAATGTGTTTTCTCTGAGAATTTTCACAGTCTGATATGGGCCTGTCCACAAGCATTGAAAATTAGTATGGCTTCCCAGCTTTTCTTTTGCCTTATCCCAAAGTAGGACTAGGTCAGAAATCCTGAAAGATTTTATAGTGGCCCTCTTGTCGAACCATCTCTTGACAACGGCTTGATGTTTAGCCATGTGTTCCAATGCAGTTGTTCATTTCTTTTCCATTTCTAGAAGATTCATCAATCGGATTTGTACTCTGTCAATGTAATCCGCATACCCACTCATGAATTTTAAAACAAGAATCTTAAGATTGAGCGGGAATACCGATTCTTGCCCGTAAACAAGTAGATAGGGAGAAGTACCCAAAGCCTTTTTTACTCTGACCCGATCTGTCCACAAGGTGTATTTCAATTGTGTATGCCAATCCCAAGGGTTCTCCTTCAGCAGTCATTTTATCACAGTGATCAAATTTTTGTTCGTAGACTCTGCTACCCTGTTTCCTTGCAGGTAATAATTTGAAGAGAATCCGATGATGACGTTGTTTTCAAATGCCCATTGTGTTAAAAATGCAGATGCAAATGCAAATCCATTGTCACATACAAGAGCGAACGACATTCCAAATCTGGTAACAATGTGCTCTTCCAAAAAGTCTGTCACCACCTTAGCAGTGCAATTTCTGAAAGTCTCAGCCTTTGTCCAACGTGTGCAGTAATCGATAGCTGTAAGGATGAATGCGTGTTTAGTTGATGACGGTGGGTTTACTGGACCAATGAAATCCAGTCCCCACTTTGCGAAAGGGCACACCTCGTATACTGGTTGAAGTGGCATTGCTAGGTGCCTTTCTTTGTTAGCACTAGTTTGGCATGTATGATAGGAACGCACATGTTCAAATGTATCCTTGAATATTGAGGGCCAAAAATAACCCAACCTTAAAATCATGTGTGATGTGGCTTCTGCTGAACCGTTTCCTATACCATACTTGTCATGAAACTATTCTAGGACATCCTTAGCTTCTCCACGTCCTAAGCATTTCAAATAAATCCCCTCATAGTTCCTTTTATACAACTTGTTATCAAGTAACTTGTAAGACTCACATTTCATCTTAAGTCCCCTACACTGCGAACTATTCATCCATTTGGGGCATTAATCTTGTAGGAGATAATAAGCAATATCCTGGTACCATACATCTATCACCACACCTTGATTGATATCAACTTGTGATACAACCATCTTGTTTTGATCTTCTTCATCAGTTTCATCATCAAATTTGAATTCCTTTTGATTTCCTTCTTGGTTGTCAGCGATCATTTTGGATAATCCTTGACCTCTGACTAAATGCATAGGTTGAATCTCTAGATCGAATTCTTGAAGTATTGCCATCCACTTTCCTCTTCTTTTGCCAAGTTCATTCTGCATCAAAAGCATTTTTATTGCTGGGTCAGGTACAATTGCATACACCTTACTTCTAAGTATATAGTGACGAAACTTCTTCACTGCCTTGATTAACGCAAAGGACTGTTTATCAAGATTTGAATATTTTAACTCAGTGTTCTTTAGAGGACAACTCATGAAAGCAATGGGTCACTCATCTTCCTTCTCTCTTTTTTGCATCAAGATCCCTGCACAAGAATGTTTGGAAGCAAAGGAATAGATCTTGAAAGGTAACTCGTAATCTGGGCTTACCAAAATAGGGGCTGTGGAAATGGAAACCTTGATATCTTGGAAGGATTTCTTTATCTCTGGTACCCATTCTGTTTTAGCCCCCTTTTTGAGTAAATCATTGAGGGGGCGGACTATTTCCGCAAAACCACTTATGAATTTGTGTACAAAGTTTATCTTTCCAAAAAAAGATTTCAACTCCTTCCGACTGTGAGGGGGTATTAACTTCAGAATTGATTCAACTCTATCGGGATCAATTGAAATTCCAACTTCAGAAATGACATGTACCAAGAGCTTTCCTTTAGTAACACCGAACCAACATTTCTTGGGATTGAGTGATATGCCGTACCTACGACATCTATTAAATACCTGCCTCAGATCAACAATATGAGTACTTCAATCTTTTGAAAAGACAGTCAAGTCATCCATGTAGATGACTATACATCTATTTATCAATCCTTTAAAAGCTTCATCCATTGCTCGTTGAAATGTAGCTCCTGCATTAATCAACCCAAAAGGCATCCTTCTGTAGGCAAACATTCCCCACTTGGTTGTGAAAGCAGTCTTTAGCCTATCTTCTTCATTGACCATGATCTAGTTATATCCTGAGTAACCATCCAAGAATGACATCATCTTTGAACCATTAACGATTTGCAACACTTCATCTAGCGAGGGTAGAGGGTAGTTATCCTTCTAAGATGCCAAATTCAAATTATGAAAGTCGACACAAAGGTGAATTTCTCCAGTCTTTTTCCATATAGGGACCAAATTTGCTACCCAGGTGGAATGAAAGATAGGAAATATGATCTTAGCATCCAGTAATTTCTTAACTTCTTTCATAATCAATGGTTCAATTATCAGATTCACTGGTCGTTGTCTCTGCTGGAAAGGTTTAGCATCTGGTTTGAACATGATGTCATGTGTGATAATATCAAGATCATAAGTCTTTAACTCTTAATAACTCCAAGCAATCACATCTTTATACTTGGTGAGCAACTTGAGCATGTCATCCCTTTCCTTTTGATTGCATGCTTTTCCTATTTGCACCATTTTTGGTTCTTCATTCGTGCTTAAATTGTACGAGTCACATTCTTTGATTCCTTTCTCTTGAGTTGCCCTTCTATTGAGTGCCGATTCGTCACGGTCGAAGATGCATTCAAGTTCAACCATCCCTTTTAGAATATTGTTGGTTTTCAAATGAAGGATTCCATCGTCATCCTCAATCTCATCATCTTCAAGCTTGTCTTTAGGTGTATCATCAATCTCTTGTCCTTGGAAATGGTGATTGGTCATAATAAACTCGAGTATATGTTGATCATCTTGAAAGACCTGAAAGTTTGTGATATTATCGAGAATGGAAAGAATGGAAACTAATTCAACTGAGAATCTTTTCAACTTTGTTCTTTCGACTGGTTGTAAAGCATTGGCTTAAATTGCAAGGGCATCCGCTACCACATTCCTTCTTCTTGGAACGGATTTGATGTCTAGAGCTTGAAAGTCATCCATTATATCCCATACCCTTTTCCTGTAAGCGATTAATATTTTGTCATTGCATGAGTATATGGATTTTACTTGTCTTATCACTAGTTGAGAATCTCCTTCAATTATAAGAGCAGTAACTCCCTTTTCCAATGCAAAGAGAAGTCCTCGAATCAAGGCTTCATATTCTGCGCCATTATTAGTACATCTAAACTGCAAACGATATGCGGCATAGAAAGACCTACCTTTTGGGTTGATTAGTTCAATACCTGCACCAGCTCCTAATTTGCATCTAGAACCATCGAAGGGGAGTGTCCAAACTATATTTTCCTTGGGTTTTCTGACTTTGTACTTATTCGTCCTCAACTTTTCTTTTACTTGAGCCTTGAACGACTGTTTCTTGGGAACCCATTGTAACTTTTCTCGTGTGGGGCTTGATGAATCTCCTTCATATTGAAAGGATAAAGGAAGAGTGTATTTTTCTTGCTTCACCTGAATTTCCCCTATTAGCCCATTGATTTGTTCAACTTTAGGTTCAGGATGAATGACTATTGAAGTCCATCCTTTACCTTTGACATATCATCTTCTTCTTTGAACTTTGATCATCCCAGGAGGAGGAGAAGCCAAACCTCCACCATCTAAAGAGGTATCGCTATATGATACATTTAAATCTTCACTTTCCTCTTTAGTTTGCTCAATAAAGTTGGATGAATTCACTGAATTTTGACTTTGGATAACTTCTTCACTGGTGGTCTTCGTACTTTTTTTTCCCATTATTTGTGTCAAAACTTTTGCTACTGCTTCTTGGCATGCTAAACATTCGAACTCTAAATGACTAACTTTGTGCAACCAGCAAAATCTTGGAAGGAGGAGGACACTAGGGTCAGCTTCCTTTCCTAAACACTGTAGATTAGTCACCATACTTTCTATGAATTGTGTCACGATCTCAATTTTGGGGACCAAAACCTTAGGTTCTTCATTTTGCTCTTGAGATGTCTTGTTTGGAACTAGGTCCAATGCCATCACTTTATATGACCCCAAGTCAGATTGTAAGAATGCTACCTCATTCGGGGCGTTGTAATCTATAATCATTATTTTCAATTTGGGCTCAGCATCTATCTTGATTTGATTGTTCAAACCTTTCCAGGGAAACCATAATTGAGTGAAATCTGTGGAGAACCATCCTCTAAGACATTTTGTCCACTCCCTACTCAGGAGTAATCCGTATGTTTCCAGGATGTCCACCACATGTATGTCAACAATATCCTGGATCCGAGGATCAACTGTTAGCTGTATCTGCACATCTTTTAATACTCAATGACTTTTACCTCTATTTTATCCAACTGTATTACCACTCGGTTAGAGGGTTGAGGATCAACTCCTAGCCTTTGAGCTATTGATAATGGCATCACATTACACGAAGCTCCTAAATCAATAAGATAATTGTGAAGATTCTTCCCATATATCCTTATGCTCAGCAAAAATGGGGGTACCTCGATTTTTTCCTTAAACATAGTGGGCATTGCTTCTGCGGCATTTACTAGTTGCGGCACCATCTTTTAAGGGACATTATTCATATTATGGGAAACCTTTGTATTATCCAATGTCTTCATGAGTGCTTCTCTTTGTTGTGGACAATTCTACAACATGTCGAACATGGACATATTGGCCTTTGTTTTCTTCAAGTCTTCAATTGCGTTATATTTTTTAGTAGACCAAGCAAGGTTCTTCAGTATTGTTGGTATGTTCACCTGATTTTGATACTGTGGTCCTCCTTGGGCTAGCCTTACCGGTGGTGGATTGTTGCTTGCTCTAGGATCAGGTGGAGTTGGTTGCAAACTAGGAGGAATTCCATCGGTCAAGGGATCCCTCTTGTTTCTGAGATTATATGTGTTTCGATTATCATTTCAAAAGGCAAACATCTCATCATGTTGAAGATCGGGTTCTTGACTAAAAGGGAACGAGAATTTTTCATTTGCTTGTTGTTCCACTTGTACATTCTGTGTAGGATCATAAGATTCTAATAGCATTGCATTGAATTGAACAGGAGGCGGATTATCATTCATTGGCGGGTTTTGATACACATCCTGATTACCATTCTATTACACACCATCATTGCTAGGCATATCATCATACTGATTAATATCAGCATACTAAATGTTGTTATTATCAGCAGGAATACTTCCATTATTTGTTCGAGTGTTCCATTGTCGATTTTGTCTTTGGAAGCCATTGTTGCGATAAGGAGGATTGACGTTGTTCCCTCTGTCATTGTTTCTTGCATTGTTGTTACTGTTATTGTTGAAGTTCCTGTTGTAATTCTGACCAAAATTGTTGTTGTAGGGGCCATCATTGTTTCTCTAGGAGTTGTTACTTTGTCCTTGTGACAATCTAAGATGAGTCAACTCATTTTTCATCTATGACATGGTCTTCTTCATCTGACCAACTTCTGAAAGGAGATTGTTATTTGTTTCCACAGGAATCATTACTTTTTGTTCAAAGAAGGCTGTTTTCGGTGGCTCATACCCTGGGTATGTTATCGCTTGAGTTTGTGGAGCGGGTACCTATTGCAATGGAACTGGGTTCATAGGTATGAACTGACTAGGTACAGTGGGTGCTCCCACAGGAACCATTGGCATGGTAGGAATTGTTTGCATACGAAGCATCATTCCTCCTCCATTAGGATTAGGTTGCTTTGTGAACGTGATTGCTTCTGCAAAGACTTTGTCCAACGTGTCAATATTTGCTGCAGGAAGTCTTCTCAGAAAAATCACAATAAGAGGATCCATGACATTGAAATAAACTTGGATGGTAGCTTCAACCGGAATTGTGTACGGTGTTTCCAACTTGCGGTAGGCCATATGAAAATGATGATTGAAGTGTGAAACTGTTTCAGCTAGGTCCCTTTTTATTGATATGAATTGTTGATGTATCACTGCTGGATTGATGAAAGTTTTGAATTGTTCCAAAAATGATTTTTGAAAGTGTCCCAGTCTCCAATACATCCTGGTGGTAGGTTCACATACCAATTGAAGGAAATCTCCCCCAGAGAGTAGGGAAATAAATGAAGAACCACATCTTCATTAGCAATTTTCTTTCGGTTGCAAATTTCCTTAAAAATCTTGACACATGATCTTCAGTGGTTCTTGTTTCTCCATAAATAAACCTTGGATAGAATTTCTTAGGATTCTTTGAGAGGTCATGGAGGGCACCTCTCAAGCTAAGGGGTGAATCAATTGCGTTTGCAAAAAAGGCCATCGGAGGATTTTGTGGACCTAAAGGCGGGTTGAAAGGTGATGGGAGTGTTGGAATATGTGGAGGTCCACCTGGTGGTTGAGTGGGTGGTGGAGTAGAAGAATATGATGAAATGTCAAATGGAAGTGGTTGAATTCAGGGTATTCCTCTGTCACTACGTGGCTTACAAAAATGAGTAAGCTCTAGAAATTCTTGGGCACTTGGTGAAGATCTTAACGCTCGCTGGAAGGGGGATCTAGGATCAATATCTTCCAGCTTGTATCAATATAGGGAAAAATGCACCTCTACAGAAGTACACTTCCTCATTTCTTCTAAATTTTGCACACCATAGAGTTTTGCGGAGCTACGGATCTGTGGAGCTACAGATCTGCGGAGCTGCGAATCTGCGGAGCTGCGGATCTGCGGAGTTGCGGACCTGCGGAGCTGAATTTTTGAAAATTTCAGAAGTGATTTCTAAACCTTTTACGTAGGGTAGATTATTGCAAGGGTGTAAATTTTTTTTTTAAACTTGATCAAATCTTTCTTCTTTCCAATAGTATGTTCTTTGTATCAAGCCCTCCTTCTAGCACCACTTCTGTTGGGCGTTCGTTTTGCACGTGGTCAACGACAAGAATTCATAGTGTAATTCCTCTCTTGAAAAGAAAATCTTTTTAAGGATCCACTCCAAGGTTCAGTGTTTGTCTTGTGATGTACCAAAATCCGCTTAGTAGAAGATAAATGTGAATGTTCACAAGGAGGCCTTTGCTGGTTCCAAAAACTCTTTACCTTGGAATCAAGTAAAATTTGTTTGCTATCTCAAAATATCACACCAAAAAGAACGATGTTTTTGTATTTTCTATTTTTTTTTTTAATGAATGCAACTCTAACAATACAACTTACTATGAGGTCCTATTCTAATAGGGGGGTTAGCAAAGAAAATAATGAAACTAAAAGCAAATAACATTAAATCAAATAACTTGAAATTGAAATTCCTAAACGGACATAAGCTATAGAACACAACATGCTGCGAGTTAAACCTTCAAAGAAATCAGTAGGAAACCAATGAAAATAGGAGTAGTGCTTCCTAGAATCCACTGATTCAATCGTTGGTGAGAATCTTTAACAAATCAAATGATGTTTCACTCTTCATTAAATCGCAAGGCCACGAAAAGTGCACTCATGCGAGACAAAAAGCTATGTAGACACAATCGGGTGATCTCTTCTCAAGCTCGTTATGTTAACAGAATTCATATATCTATAGCAAACACCAGAACTAAAAGATTGCACAACCAAAAAAAACACAATAAACCTTTGGCTCAATCACAATCTTATGAATAAAATCCACAAAACAATGACACATTCAGGCAAGAATAACTACACTCCAAATGCTAGCACCAAAAGCATAATTTTATTGCATAATAACGGCGGCCCCTTTTTACATTTTATAATGGGGTATTTATAAGAAATCGTCTCCTCAATTTGTGTTGAGAGTGAGAGATATCTTAATGCAATAAAAATACCTTTAAAACATTAAAACAAACTAAATATATACAAACTGGTAATCTAACTGATGCTTGGAGTGACTCCATCCATATTTTATTCATTAATTGGATGCATGAGCCCTTTACATGTTAAAACAATGAAATCATGAGAGAGAAAATAGGAAGAAGCCATCAATCAAAGTAGAAGTGCATGGAGACACCAAAAATAGAAGTTGGCCCTTCACTTGATGTGTGTTGGAGTTATCTTGCCATCAAAATGTGTTTCCAATACATGGAAAGTGTTATTTTTGGAACTGGCAGTTGACTGTCGGCACACTTCTAAATTGCGGAGCCTCATGAAAATGTGGACCTATGGACTTGCGAAGCTGTGGAGCTACAGACCTGCAGATCTATGAAGTTGCAGACCTGTGGATCTATGAAACTACGAACCTCGACTGAGTCAAAAAACCTCAAAACTTTCCAAGTGTCAAAATTGAAATTTTGGCATCTGGGTTTTGTTCATCTTCATCCTAAAGATATGTTTGGATATTTTCCCTTGAATTTCTCTATAATCTCAGTAATTTTACTAGCATCGAGAAGATCCAAAGCCTCATACTTATCTTTGACCTTCTGTCTGTAGTTGTCCACCTCAATCCAAGTTTCTGCAAAATCCCTGAGTTTGGTATCCAACTCTAACAATGCTTCTTCTGTCCTGAAGGCTTGTCTGATATCTTCATCACTGGATGCTTCCTCTAAAGTTTTTCTGAAGTTTTCCACAACTACCTCAATTGGTAAAAGCTTCTCCCATTCTTCATCTTCAAAAATATCCAAGCATGCATCACTATATAGCTTTTCTGCTTCCAAAATTCGCTCTCGAGCTTGGTCCTTGAGCCTATGTATCTCATCATGCAATGTTTCCATCACTTTATTTCCCTCTACAATCTTTTCTATCAATCATCTATTATGTCTAGTTCTTTGCTAGTATATACATAATTCAAAATGCGGTACCTTTGTCCTTTTATGGTGTGTAGAATTTGCAAATCCGACCCAAACTCGTACCTCATCCATAATGCTGAAATCCTGCCTCAAAATTGCCATGATCTTATCAACGTTGTCTTGTGTAGCGTGCAATAATTTTAGACTTCCTGTAATTATAGTGATACCCCTATCCTCAAGGTTGTCTTGCCAATCCTGAAAAGCTCTCAAAAATGGATTGAGCCGTACACCTTCCCCTTCTTTCAGAATGGTAGTCAAAGTCTCCTCGGGGCGTTCAGAGTCAAGAGGACCAATAACTTCAGCTAGATATCCTTCCAAGATCTCAACTTACCTTTGAAGTGCTCTGATTTCAATCTCATCACGTTCCATGTGGTTAAGAACCTCTTTGACTCCCATAGTCATCATTTGTTGAGAAGTATCCCGTGTAGGTTTCCCTATTGTGATATCCTTTACCTCATAGTCCTGAAGGCTGATAGCTTCTTCATCTGTACCTTTCAGGGGATGAGCCACTTGTGCAAATAGGTCCTGATTTTGAGTAGTGGTAATGAATGCAAATGGTGTTGCATCCTGTAATGGAGAGTTAGGCTTGCTCAAAATCTCTGCAATGTCACAGATATCATCTTCTGAAGTAAAGAATTGATGCTTAGCACTTCTCATTATTTCCTTTCAGAACCATCTCGGGATATGTCTTTCTCCAACCTTAGCTCTAGATGATGAAGAAATGTGTTCAGCTACCTCCTTCCCTTTGTCATTTTTTCTTGGAGTTTCCTATTTTGAGGGTTCTTCTTCTGTAGTCTCAGTTTCTATAGATCCCGTAGTTTGATCCTCAACTTCCTAAGAAGGCTGTTGTATACATTCCATTACTTGTGCCTCTTTTGATGGCTAACTAGTAACCCTTGGTTCTAGTTCTCCTTGTAATGATGATTCCTTTTGAACATGTTCTTCTAAACTCAGGGGTGGAGGTGTCACTGAAACCCTATCTACCATCATAGACTGCGGTGAAGATGGGGGCAATTGATGAGGACCTTCTATCTCAGATGGCATCTGCATCCCATCTTGCTATTGAGATTCACCTGTAGGAGTATCTCTAATCTTATCTCCAACCAATTCTGTACCCACTGGCATGAAATCAAAATCTAGAATGGAGAGAATATTATCACCTAGCTCTCTTTGCTCATTCACCCATCGTTGTACTTCATCTTCTGATGAAGAGAGCTCTATTGTTTTAGCTTGGGTGGGTAGTGGGATATTTGTGACATTCTTCTTTCTTTCCAATTCTGTAGCTTTGGAAAGTCGGGTTCTCCCTTATAGAGGCACTTGTTCTTCCTCCCCATCTGACTCTGTTTCATCCTCATCTAATTCCTCGAGAATAGTTTCAGGAACAGAGGGATTAGGTACTAATCTTTTATGAACTCTCTGCCTCTTGTTCATTCTAACCTTGACCCTCCTTTGCTTCTGTGGAACCATAGGAGAAGCAAGCTCTTGATGCATCAGAGGAATGGATGTCTCTAGAATCTCTCCCTCCCCTTGCTGGCTTGACAAAATAGGAGGCAATAGAAAATCAACCTGGAAATGAGAAATCCCAGAGTCGTGGGGGTCCTAGGGAGTAGATTCATGTTGCTGCAAAGGGGACTGTTCTTCAACATGCTCTGTCTGGATCCTCTGAGGAGAGGCTCTCTTCCTCTTTTCTTTCTTCTTCTCTGGTGGATGGTAATATCCCACTGGATGATCAAGCTGGTAGACTGTTTCTGGGCTGATAGGAGACTGGAGTGAAAAGATAGGAACTGTGACTTTCCTCCCCTTTACCTTTTCTGGGCGAGCATGTATATGGAATATCACTGTATTCGAAATTGGATCAAGCAGAAAGGTATTCTTGATCCAACTCTTTGTCATTCTGATGACATGTCTTTCTCGATGATTAATATCATCCCCTTCCTCTATCAATTTTTGCATTCAGAATGGGCCTCTCACCAACTTTATCTATATTAAATAAGGGATCTAATAGCTCCTGCAAATCTTGTATCCTTATCTCATCCGAGATGGTCAAATGGATAGCTTTCTCTGCTAAATACAAAGTCATTCTACAATAGTCCCTGATACGGACATTATAGTCATTTGTGGCATTCATCCAATGATCTTTAATAGCATCCTCGTGGTAGAGTTCTTTTCCTGCCAAATTTTCCACTTTACCAACACTATCAAAGAACGGCCGGGGAGAGTTATATTCCTCAAGAGGATAGTTCTCCCATTCCCACTTGAAGGTTGGGATATCTTGCTTTCTCTTTACTTGGTATGCCCCTATTATAAAAGGCCAATCCCAACAAGGCCTTCGTTGTTTCTTGATCCTCTCATAGGCTGACTCAATCTATCGAGAAATTTCCATCAGAGCCAACTTATCACTTGGGTACCTTGGGAGCTTCTTTTGATGCATAGATGCACCACCAAACTGAATGTATGTGAATGTCCAGAACCAAATAAAATATGCACCGAGAGCTGTGATTTGTGCCTTGGCCTCATCAGACAATCTCTTTCCATAGTCGCCTTCGATGAATTGAATGATGGCAAAGATAAAGGCATCATTCACAATCTGATACTCTTTGCTTTGCGGTGAGAGCTTTTTCTTAACTAACTGAGGATAAACTATATAAGGCCATGCATTAGGATCCTACATACTACCCTTTTTCTACAACCCGGGATCATTGGTGGCCCTTGCTGCAAGTAGATAAATCACATAAGAAGTCATATAGAACTTCTTCTTGTCCTTTACTATCCGCAACTGATCACACAAGTTCTCACTAAGTGTGGTAGCCCAAAATAGTGGCATCTTTGCATGTCTGATGGTTTCAATGAAGTTAACCATGAGTGGACCTGCTACCGATAGTCCCATAACTCTACTTAGGAGAATGATTGAATATCCAATGTCATCCCTCATATATCCTCAAGCCATATCCACTTTGCTGATTGTCTTTCCTCGAGATGGCTTCTCAATGAAGTATAAGGAATATATAATGTCCATGGCCTCCTGGTGATGATCTTTATGCCACTTCTCAGCTGCTTCATATGAAAGCCTGATAAACTGATCAGCTCTAGGTAAGTGAAAGATTCTCTCGATATTATCAGGTCGTAGATCCAAGACTACTTCCCCAGTGACACTCTTTACCACCCTTTGCTCAGGAACAAAATTTTAGGATAAGGTCATGATCAATTTAGCTGACTGAATAGCCTCAGGATGTGATGCTGCAGTTAGCAATCCAGACCATTTTAAGGCGGATCTCAAAGAAAATCTTTCAGTTGGGTTGTTACAAACCCTCAAAAATTCTCCCAAGTCTGTGTGTCCAAGTTCTATGTCTTTGATCTCAGAGTGTTCATTGTGTAACCATGACTTCGAGGTTATGACTTGATACTTGTATACGACTGGCTTTGCTATTGATCCGGATGTGGACACCATTTGATTATATTACCTGTACATCACAAAGAGAAAAAATAATTAATTACTGGATACATAAAACACATTAAAAAAATGATACTCAAAAACCAATTTTATTTTACTTATGGTGTTTATTTTATTTATTATTATTATTATTATTATTATTGACTCAAATAATCTAACTAATCAACTAATTTTCTTCTCCCGATTCTCAAAATGAGAGTCAGGAGTCGAAAAAAAAGTTAGGGGGTCCCCATTCCGGACTCGAAATGGGGTGTGTGTTGTGAATACCACAAAAATAATTCCATTGGAATGCCACTGAGTTAAAGGATTTAAAAATGACTATTAGGTCAACCTTAATCCAAAGGATTTTACCCTAAATCGAGACAATGATTAGAGAGCAATAGTAAGGCTTGATCTGATAAAAAATTATAACTCACTTATAGATTATAGATCTTTGTTTAGTCCTCCATTTTGTTGGTCTTCATTCACTTCATCTCTGATAGCTTGTTCACCCTTCAAGCATTCATCATCTTAAGCCATCTTGCTTTGCATGCCAATTGCATACTCTATAGTTTAGCCTTCATATGAAGCAATACCCTAGAATCTTTGTCTACCTTTTTTTTCACACATGCCAACACTTAGCTAACTATCTCTAACCTTTGCTTCATGCCTTGTATCCTCTTATAAAGAGAATTTAGATCTTTTGTCACTTCATCATAATCATCCATTCCAAGGTTAGGTAGGATTCATTGAATCTAACCATATTTCTATTTTAGCTCCCTCTAAAAACTTCCTTTACAATCCTCCATGAATTTTCCTCAAAATAGTTTACCTTGAATTTTGTGCCACCAACACATCAATCTTATCTTCCACACGAAGATCAACCTTGTCAGCTTAGATTCATCAAATTCATGATCTAACTCATAATGATGTCACTCAACATCATCTAACCTCTGATGCTTGGCACACACTATGGTTCTTGACATCCACTAACAATTCATTCAACACATACTAAAGTTTACTGATGCTTAGCATCAACTAAACTTTCCTCAGCTTATGTTCACTCGACATATACTGAAACTTCGCTTTGCTTGGATCTAAGTGATTTTTTGCTTGGCTTGTACAAACTTTTCTCGGCACCTATAGTGCCCTCAATCAAGCTTAGAAGACATAATTATTCTTACTTGTTCTTTAAACTTATCAATGTATCCATCCTTTATATCCTTAAGTAGATAATCAATACACTATATCATCACCATCTTAATTGATCTTTGTACTCATTTTTCATACAATAACTCAACCTTTCCTCTAGGTGCTCTTGTTATCACATTTAATCAAATCCTCTTTATTAATCAAACAAATTATAATACTCAAATCAACTAAGTAGTTGTCTTACCAGTAGGTTGTAACTTTGACTTCAGTAGCAAAATAATGATTGAAAGACGTTCTCATACTTGTATCAATATTTTCTCAACAATATCCCTCTTTGGAATTGATGGCACATCAATACCAACAACAATACCAAAAAGAAAATAAGTCCTTGTATTGAAATCTCTCCCTCTTTAATTTCACCAATATCATCTTCTGTCTCGAATATAAAATTCTATTCTAATCAACAGAAATCAACTCTTCCTTATGACTCCTTTCATCTATCATCTTGTAGGGTTTCTCCTTTTGATTTCCTAACTTTCTCTAATCACTCCTTCTTTTTGATATTTAGGTATCTATCTCTCTATCTATATTAATTTCTCCCTCTAAGTAGATATAGCAGAATTCTTTCTTGAAATATTTCTCCCTCTTTCTCACTTAGTTTGATATTATTCACAATCTCCCTTTACTATTTGGTTCTTGGTTTAGCATTCTTCACAATCTCCCTCTTTGATTACAATTCCAAAGACTTGTCATATTTTTTAGGATTAAACCTCAAAAAAAAATAACAATTACATGCAAATATAGCCAATAACATAAAACAATAGATCACACAGAAGAGAACACAAGACACCAATATTTAACATGGTTCATCCAATCCCTAGGCGACATCCACCAAACAACAAGTTCAATATTATTATGATCTAGTGATTACAACCTGATTACAACCTATAATCCCTTATAGCTCAATACTACCAAAAGAAAATTTTCCATCACCCATCATGAAACAATCCCTAACCCTAAGCCCTTTTATACAATTATTTTTGTTACTTTAGGTTTAAAATTAGTTACAACATGTTGGCCATAAAATGCCAATATAGTAGCCCAAAAAAATTCTCAAGGGATCTTCCCTTGAACCCTTGATAGTCGCGGCCTAATTGCCCTACCTGTATTGGGGATTGCTACCCCAAAACCCCCACTCTAGGCCCAAACTGATCCCAAACCCCATTGAGGAATTATGGATTATGTACAATACTTCCTTGATTAGTCACCACAATCTAACAATCTCCCACTTAGGAACTAGTCAAGCTCCACACTAAACAACAATCTCCCACTTAGAGACTAATCTTGTAGCAATACTGCTACCACATGGGGCTCCCACTAGATCAAAACACACTAGACTCTATTTTTCTTTTATTCATGTTTAGTCTAGAAGACCAATTGAAGTTGAAGAGGAATTCAACTTCTCCCTTGTCACTATCTTTGTAAACACATTTGTTGGATTGTCATCTATATGTATCTTGTCTAGCTTTAATTGTCCATCATCTAAAATTGATCCAATAAAATGGTACCACAACCAAATGTGTTTTATCTTTGAATGGTAAACAAATAATTATCCCTCTAAGGGTAAACAACTAAATGGTAAACAAATAATTATACCTCTAAGGGTTTCCCAATTCTTCCAGGAAGAACTGAAGACATCATCTCATTGGCTAACTCTATAGTAGCAACATACTCTACCTTCATAGTGGATAAAGCATCCACCTTCTGTAACCTAGAAACCCAACTTACGGCTTCCCCACCAATAGCAAATACAAAAACTATAGTACTCCACTTGGTATCAATATCCCCTACCAAATTTGAGTCAACATATCCCTATAAATTAGTAGTAGATCCCCCAAAGTGTAAACATTTATTGGATGTTCCTCTTAGATATCTGAGAATCCATTTTACTACATTCCAATGCTCAATTCTTGGATGACTCATATAATTGCTACCAACTACCACTTCATGAGAAATATCTAGCCTAGTACATACCATAGCATACATCAAGCTTACTATAGCTAAAGCATAGGGTACCTTGGACATCTTAGGACACATCTCCTTAGTCAATTTCAAATGATCAGGTAAAGGTGTGCTAATAGCTTTAGCATTCTCCATAGACAAATATTGCAACACCTTCACAATATAATCAACTTGAGATAATGTCAATTTATTGTTCTTCCTATCTCTACAAATCTTTATACCAAGGATATGTTTTTCTTCCCCCAAATTCTTCATATCAAATGCATGTGCTAATTGGCATTTCAACCCCTCAATGTGATCTATGTTAGACCTAGCTACAAGCATATTATCAACATATGAACATAAAATCATGTATCTATCATCATTAAACCTCTTAAAATAAACACAATGATCTAACACACACCTACTATACCCATGCTCATGCACAAAAGTGTCAAATTTTAGATACCATTACTGAGGTACTTTCTTTAAGCCATATAAATATTTCTTCAATCTGCACACTAAGTTCTCCTTACCTTTGATCTCAAATCCATGTGGATGTGCCATATATATCTATTTATCCAAATCACCATGAAGAAAGGTTGTTTTAACATCAAGCCACTCCAAATAAAAATCTTCAATAGGCACAATACTTAAAATAGTGTGAATAGAAGTCATTTTAACAACATGAGATAATATCTCATCAAAATCAATGCCCTTTTTATGTGCAATTACTTTTACCACTAACCTAGCTTTAAATATTTTCTTACCTCCATCCTCTTCTTTCAACCTATAAACCCATTCACTTTTTAAAGCCCTTTTACCTATAGGCAACTTGCATAAATTCTAACTCTTATTTTTCAGCAAAGAGTCAATTTTGTCTTTCATTGCAAACTCCCACTGGATCTTAGTATCCACCTGCATAACTTCATGATAACATTTAGGTCCACTAGCATCTATTAGCAAAAATAAAGAAAAAAGAAGGAGAAAATCTTTCTGGAGATCTATTGAGCCTTGTTGACTATCTAACATTCACTAGGGTGTGTGGTACTTGTTGTTGCGGTTGTTACACATCATGAGGAATTACTAGAATGTCATCTTTTAGAGTATCATCTATCACTACATAATCATCTTCTTTCTTCCCATGTTACTACAACGGATCTTTGTACAAAACTTTCTCATTGAATATGACATCCCTGCTTCTTACAATTTTATGATTTTCAAAATCCCAAAGCCTATAACCAAATTCATCAATACCATATCCAAAAAATACTCATTTCTTTGACTTAGCTTCTAGCCTAGTTCCATTTTCAAAATCTATATGAAAAAATGCTTCACAACTAAAGGTTTTGAGAAAAGAATAACTTACCTTCTTACCAATCCATGCTTCCTCTAGAATACCACAACCCAAAGGAGTTGAGGGACCTTTATTAATCAAATATACAATAGTATTGATAGCCTCTACCCACATGTTTAAGGGAAACCCAACATGCAACCTTATGCTCCTTGCATGCTCCATTATAGTCCTAGTCATGCATTCAGCCACTCCATTTTCCTATGGAGTCTTTAGAATAGTTTTATGTCTATGAATACCATTAGTGGAGTAATAATCTTCAAATTCATGAATACAATACTCACCACCATTATCAAATCTAAGACATTTTAATTTCTTGCCAGTCTCATCTTCAACAAAGCATTTCCATTTCTTAAAAATTTGTTATACATCAAATTTTTGTTTAAGGAAATAAATACATACATTTCTAGTTGCATCATCAATAAATGCGATGTAATAATGAAAGCCACCAAGGGAAGATACCTAAGCTGGTCCCCATACATCTGTATGCACAAGTTCTAATTTCTCACTTTGATTTTCCATCCCAGTCTTTGCAAAACTCACTCTCTTTTGTTTTCCATGCACACAACTTTCACAAAAATCCATATTGACACATTTTAGACCTTGTAAAAATTTCTTTGAATGAGTACTTTTATACCTTTCTCACTCATGTGCCCAAGTCTATTATGCAACAATACTATATCAAAATCAACAACAACTATTTATTCTCCCTGCTCAACTACAAGAACTATTCTGAACATTCATTTTTTTCTAAAACAATCAAATTAGAAGGGAAATTATGACCTATACAAGATATAAGGTGTCTAATTTCACATCTTTTGTTACTACAAGGGAACCTTTTGAAACCTTCCAATTTTTATCATTAAAATTAACTATACAACCCTCATCCCTGAGTTACCCTACTAAAATTAAATTCCTACTCAGCCTTGGAAGATGTCTTACCTCATGTAGTAGCCAATGATTCCCATTTTTCTACTTAATCTTAATTTTTCCTTTTCCAACAATCTAATAGGGTTCATTATCCCCCAAATAAACAAGCCCAAAATCCCCTTGGACATAATCAATCAAATAACCTCTATAAGGTGTAGCATGAAATGAAGCACTAGAATCTAAGACCCATGAATCATCAACACTTTCTTAAGATAGAAGAAAAGCATCCTCTTCGTATTTGGTACTCACCACATTTACCTCCTTGTTCCCTTCTAGGTTATCACCTTCATTTTTCTTTTGAGTCTAGAAATCTTTCTTCTTGTGCCTTGGTTTCCCATTGTACTAATAGTCATTTGGTCCTCTCAATTGAGACCTTTTCCCCTTTGACTTTCCTCTTGATTTCCCATGATTTCCAAAATTATTTCCTCTTTTATTTTTTTTGCCTCTACTTTGTGTGTTCAAAGAACTTCTTGATGTAGATCCACTTGAGGTTTTCCTATGAGTTTCCCCACTCAAAATAACACCAATCACATCATTAGATTTTAGGTTATTAGATCCAGAAATAGAATTACTCACAATTGTAACACCTTTTTAGTTGAATGATTGGACATCCTTTACTACTAAGCTACTATGTTGATCTTCATTAAGTATCAATCTAGAAGCATGAACTTGAGATGATGTCCGCAACCTATATGCTCCAGTCTCCACTAAAAGTCACTAGTACTTTGAATAAAATAACTATTAAGGAAATATAGTTTATTAGAAAGAAAGAAAACTATCAAATACTTGGAAGGAAACACTAATTTCTTAACCATACATTTATGTACCTACTACTACAAGAATAGTGACTAGTTCTATTTCTAGTGGTTGTGGGAACAACAGTTCTAAACTTAACTCAGAAAACTAAGTCTAACTCCTAGTCCACCTTCCACGTGGACCCCCATGAAATAATGAAGAAAAGATTAACTTAGATGGAAGTGTGAAAACTCTGTAAACTCGTGTATTCATTCAATAGACAATATTACACATGCTTGGAAACAAAAAAATGTTTGATAACTCTATTAATCTACTTACTACTTGACCTTTTAGATACAAAGAAGGTCTTATTTAAAAAGGAAAGGAATAATAGATTCCTACAATCACAACTTCCTCATAAAGGATAGTTTGTTGCAGTTCAAGATTCATGCAAAACATGCAACATAAAGACATTAGGTATCTCCTTAAATTCCCATAAATATAGAGCATAGAGGATGATATATCTACTCTGCTATTTGAATTTAATAAATAACAAGAATCTAGGTATTGTGCAACAATTATTTGCATTTTTAATTGATCACCTAGATGCTTGCTTTCCTACTCAGCTGCTTCACCAAGCCCCTCGTATTCTATTGGAACAGGTCCCCTCCCTTATTATTTCGCTAAATAGGTCCCTTCTAGATTTGTTGCTATGTTTCTAGATGTAATGGTGCCATGAAACATCCCCTTTACTACTTGCAATTCCTCAATGCTAGTCCTTCGCTTGAGCTATTTTGACTGATTTTGACTTGGCTTAGATACCTGCGGTCATCATTCAATGCACACAAGACTTTGTACAAGCATTTATTTATATTTATTAATATATAAAAAAAAAACATTGGTATTCAATTAACAATCTATGCAATCTCTTTGGCTCCAAGAAGATCTACCCATGCCAAATATTCATGAGGAAATATTTTTATCAACAAAATGAACCCCCTTTTTAGACATAACTCTGATTATCATTTCTATGCTATATGTTCATATCTTATTGTAAGAATTTTCCTTAGGGAAATATTATCCCAAGATCAAGAGGCTCAACACAAGCACAAGAAATAGACCAAAGTATGGTCAATATAAATGAGAATGCTCTCTATAATGTACAATAGCCGCTAGGAGTGCTTGTATATAAAGGTCTCTCAAGAAGCACCTAGAATATCTCTAGAAACAACCAGTAGATAAGATAAGCATTGACAACTAAGCACACAACTTATGTTTGAAATATTTAGGATAATATAGGTTACTGAGAGGGGAGGGTGAATCAGTAACTTATAAGATTTTTAAACAATTCAGCATTCATTCATCTGAACTACTACTTAACTGAAGAAACAAACATTCATTGCACATGTACACAGAGATTTGGTGACCCAAAAACCTTCCAAATAGAAAATAAAACTGAGGTGGGGATGATACCCACAAAACTTCAATACTGCAGTATAAAGTTGGCCTGTTAAGACTTACTATGATCACTTCTGGTAATTTTCCCTGTTAGGAGCAAGTAGGACTGCTAGATCCACCTTGTTAGAGGATTTACAAACATACAGTGAAGTATGCACTCTGTTAGGAGATTTACAAAAAGGACTATTAGGTCCACCTGGTTAAAGGATTTATGAACTGATTCACCTGTTAGGATGAAGCAGTGGATCTACTTACAACTGTTTGCTGATAAGATCCTTGTTGCATTGATCACCTGATGTGATAGATATAACTTTTCTGCTCCTATGTTGACCTTGTTGTATTCCCTTTTATTCTGCTACTGATTCGCTTTCACCTTTTAAAAAAAAGATATATATCAATACCTTCTTCATATGTGAACATTATTCTCATTTTATTTTTTACACACCATACCATACTACAAATAATATCATACATTACATATATACCATTCCAATATTTACAACTACAAGGTTGGCTAAAACATAAGTGAACAAAACATTACTGAGTCAGCTAGATAGTATAAAACTCAGGTTCCTTAAGCTGACTTTGTGACCTTCTGATACTCAACATCCACTAAATTACTCAGCATCATCATGCACTCAGTAGAAGTAGAGGCTCGGTTCATACTAGCCACACAACACTACTTGGAACTCGGTAACCATTGGAGACTCGGTAGATATAGTGTCACTTGGTAGAAGCTAACTTCTTCATTTACCTTGTTGTGCTCGGTGAACATTGAGTTCTTCATTTACCTTTCTTTGCTTGATGAACACTAAGTTCTTCATTTACCTTGCTTTTCTCAGTGAACACTAAGTTCTTCATTTACTTTGCTTTGCTCGGTGAACATTGAGTTCTTCATTTACCTTGCTTTGCTTGGTGAACATAGAGTTCTTCATTTACCTTGCTTTGCTCGGTGAACACTGAGTTCTTCATTTACCTTGCTTTTCTTGGTGAACACTGAGTTCTTCATTTACCTTGCTTTGCTCAGTGAACATTGCTAAACTGCCCATTCACTTGATATCCTCTGGAATTCTTGGTGAGAACTGTTTACTTGCTGAACTTATAAGGTAACCATTGAATGCTTGGTATACACTATAGACTAAGTGATGAGCTCAATAAGCATTCAAAATCGAATAATTTTTTTCACTAATGACAAATATATCATAATTCCAACACCTTATCCAACATTCTAGATGGGTGGATAAGATTAAGAAGGTTGTAGACACCATGTGCTTAATTAGTGTGCTAACTCCTGTGTTGTAGACAACATGTGCATAAAAGAGGAGTAGACCCCAATGTTATCAACATGAAAAATCACAAGAGAATGCATACTCCTAGGTGACTAATCAATAAAAATTAAAATAATGCATTAATTTAAGTAAAATTAAGTAAGTGTAAATAGTAAATACTTATTTACACTAACATGCCCCTTAAGTGTGACTTAGGAGAATGCACTTAAGTTCACAAGAACTAGGATGAAATGCATGATGGGTCTTGACGACTAGGCCATGTTAGGTACCCATGCACAAAAGCAATGCTCTACATATAATGCGATGCAATGCAATCTCTCATAAAGTAGAGAAAGAGGGAAAACCTCATGGGAAAAACCCTCCTCCAAAAAGAGAGATATGTACAATAAAGAAGATGAGAGAGAGAAGAAGACCTCAAAAAAGGAAAAAATCCCTCCCAAAGAGAGAAGAGAGAAGAGAGAATTCAAGGGACTCCCCTTTCTACAACATACCGTACCCCCAAGAGATCTCACAAATGAGTGTACTTGACCTTGGCGAAGGGTTTGGTGAAAATATTTGTGACCTGCTCTACTGTATGATAGTATTGTAGTGCAATGATCTACTCTTATATTAGCTCTCTGATGTAGTTCATATGAACCTTGGTATGCTTTGTCTATTGATGCTAAACTAGATTCTTGGAGACCTCAATAGCACTTTGATTGTCACAATGAATAACTGTAGGCTTAGGTAGATCAAATCCAAACTCCTCTAGGATATGTTGTAACCAAAGAGCCTCTATAGTTGCATTGGCAACACCTTGATACTTAGCCTCTATGGAAGAAAGTGCAACATTATTCTACTTCTTACTCTACCAAAAACTAGGGCCGAAACCAAGGTGAAACATGTACCCTAAAGTAGACTTGCAAGAATCAATGTCCCCTGTATAGTCTAAGTCTATGAATCCAACCATCTGAAGCCTTGTACCTATTTCATAATGAATCCCATATGTATGTGTACCCTATATGTAGTGCAAGATGCACTTGGCAGCCTTCCAATGAAGCTCATGTGGTTCTTGCATGAAGTGAGAAACCATGCCAACTACAAAATCTATATCAAGGAAAGTATGTGTCAAGTAGATAAGGTTGCCAACTAACTATCTGTACAAGGTAGCCTCAACAAGTGGAGTGGTGCACTTGGTCTCTAACTTGACACCTAAAAGAAAGGGATTAGGAGCAGGCTTGCAATAACTCATGTGGAATTTGGAAAACAAGTCAAGAGTATACTTGGGCTATGAAAGTGTGATCCCTATTGAAGACTATGTGATCTCAATACCAAGGAAGTAGTGTAGCAAAATCAAGTCTATAATAGCAAATCTATCCTAAAGAGATGCTTTGACACTCACAATGATGAATGAAGTGCTCCTTGTAATGATCAAGTCATCAATATAAAGCATGAGTATCAAATGTTCATCATCCCTCTAAAGAATGTAGACATTCAAATTAGAATGACACCTGGTGAATCCAACTAAGAGGAGGAATGAATCCATCTTGGCATACCAAGCCTAAGGAGCTTGCTTAATACCATAGATAGACTTCTTCAATCTACAAAATATCATAGAATCCTGTACAAACCCCTATGACTGCTCCATATATATCTCCTCATGAAGATCAACATTCAAAATGACACTCTTTACATCCATCTAGTGTATAGCCCAACCATGAGTTGTAGTAATAGCTAGTATTAGGAAAATGGAGTTCATCTTGGTGACTGGTGCAAAAGTCTCTGTATAGTCAATACCTAGAACCTATGAGAAACCTTTGGCTACGAGTCTGGTCTTATGATTATCAACCCTTCCATTTTCTATAAATTTGGTTCGATAGATCCACTTACATCAAACCAACCTTCTTCCCTTGGGAAGGGGAACCAAATTCCAAGTGTTTTTTTTATCGAAGAATTATATTCTTCCTCCATAGCCTTGTCCAATTCTAGAATACATGATGCTTCCTTAAATGACTGCAGATTTGAAGCAATGGCTATATATGATGTGGAAATGACTTGTGCTATTACTAAGTCCTCTAAGTGTTTGAATGATTACCCACCAAAGAACCTACTAAATCAAGGGTCTACTATGCCCAACGAGTTTTAGTGGAAGAAGAAGGAATTTCCTCAATTTTTTGTGAATGTTGTGAAGGTGGAGGTGGTGGCCTATGTGTCAAAGTTGAAAGAATCTCATCTTCAGAGTCATTGTCATCACTATGATCACTGTCAACGAAGGAGGATGAAGAAGGAGTTGAAGAAGCCAAACTTGGGCAATTCTCTTCAAAATGAACACTCCTCTCGTAAAATATTTTGTGAGCCTCTGGATCCATTAGTTTGTATGCCTTGAGATGGTCAAGATATCCAATAAAGATGCATGGTTTTCTTTGAGGTTCTAAGGCCTTTCTCTTTTCTGGAGCTATCTTTGCCCATGCTAGACACCCAAAATTTTTAAAGTGTTTAACACTTGGTTTTCTACCACACCACACCTCAAAAGGTGTAATTTCATCTAAGGCTTTATGTGGAGTTCTATTTTGGATGTAGTTGGCACAATATAGGGCTTCTTCCCAAAGTACTTGATCGAGAGACTTATGCTGAAGCATGCAAGTGGTCATTTCCTTAAGGGTTCTATTCTTCCTTTCAGTGACACCATTCTATTGTTGCATGTATGCAACTAAATGATGAAGATCTATACCCTCATGAGTGCAAAAGTCTATAAGTCTGGAACTGACATACTCTTTTCCATTATTTGTTCATAGAATTTTGATGGCTTTCCCAGATTATTTCTTAGGTTGAGCTTTGAAGATGATGAACTTGTCAAATACTTCACTCTTATGAGTTAGGAAAAATACCCAAGTGAACCAAGAAAAGTTATCAATAAAGGTTAGAACATAGCGGGCCTTCCCAAAAGATGGTATTGGAAAAGGGCCAACTACATCACTATGCACCAATTCAAGAACCACAATTGCCTTCCAAGACTTTCCCTTGTCATATTTCTCATTAGGATGCTTGCCAACTTCACAACCTAGACATATACCCTCTAAAAACTTGACTTGAGGTAGACCTATGACCATTTCCTTACTGCTGAGTTGCTAAAGGTAGTGATAGTTAAGATATCCAATCCAAATATCTCATGCCATAGTTTACTTTGTGTGTTTGAATGAGTCGAAAAGGCAAGAGAAGTGGACTTAGGCACAAAATGTGAGAAAGAATAAAGTCTTGTCTCATGATTTTCCTTTTCAGCTGCCACCATTGAATCATCTTTGAGATTCTTCACCACAACTGTATCAGGGAAGAACTCTACTTTATTGCAACATCCATTGTGAGTAATCTGATAAATGGAGAGAAGGTTGGTGCTAAGATTAGGAACATGTAGAATATCTTTTAAGATACCAGATTCCAACTCAACATTGCCTTTCCCTTGAACTTCCACTTTAGTATCATTACCCACATAGATGTAAGGTACATTTGATGGTTTCATGGAGGAAAATTGTTCCCTTGAAGCACCCATATGATGTGTTGCTCCTAAGTCAAGAACCCATTCCTCACCATTGTTTGTACTTGAAACTAAGGCTTGTCCCTTTCCTTTTTATGTGGATGAAGAACCCTTATCCTTGTATGCATTTGGCACATCAATTTTGTGTCTCCTCATTAAGTTGACCAATTCATCAATCTACTTGTCCTTGCACTCGTGTTCATCATGACCATTCTTCTTATAATAAGAACAAGTTTTATTCTCTTTCTTGTTGGAATTGTTCCCCTTTTGATTATTTTTCGAAGAATACTTCCCTTTTTTTGAAGAAGACTATTGAGTGAATGAAGATTGATGTGAGGAAGATTGTTTTTTTGAGGAGGATTGTTGCATGTTGTCTTGTGGCTGAGCCTTCCACTGCTTTTGTTTCTTGTTGGAGTTTTGACCACTCAAATTCCCTTCATTTACTACCAAGGCTTTGGTCTTGAAGGATTGGAGAATTCGCATTCTCACAAGATTATGATGTTCTAAGACCAACATTTCTTAAATTTTTCAAATGAAGGCTTAATGTAGGCACTACCCATCATTAGTTTGTGAGTATTGAAACTTGAAACAAAAGGAGCATATTCAGGTGGAAGATAAGTCATTATATGCTTAATCATCTTAACATCCTTGATGGGTTCACCACAATCCTTAAGATGTTCCCTATAGTTGTCTACTTGGGTAAGATAGTCTTTAATGGTGCTGAAAGACCTAGGATCCAACTTGAGAAGTTTATCCTCAATAGTGTAAGCCATGTATTCATCTAATGTCCCATACAAAGCTTCAAGTTTGGTCCAAACCTTAGTTGGAGTGGTGAGCCTCCTAACATGATACTTGATGGTATTTGAGATATGTTTCAACAAGGTACCTAGGGCCATCTCTTGTTTGGATTCCCAATCTTCTTTCCTAGCTTCATTAGCATTGATAGGAGGTTTCTTTGTTGCACCAGTAACAAAATGCAACAAACCTTTTTCTACCAATGGTTCTTTAATGTTATCTTTCCAAGTAGCATAATTATGAAAAGTTAACTTTGAAAAAGAACCCATAATACAAGAGCACAAGATCAAGGAGACACATTACACAATACACACCCCCCCTTTTCACTTAATCAAGAAAACTCCCCCAAATGAATGATCTTGGCACTTTATAAGTAGTGCATTTACAATGGGCCACTTGTCAAAATGGACTAAGTGGGCTTCTAATTTTTCTAATTACAACCTCGATAGAGAGCACCAATCTAGAACTTTACAATGTAGCTCAAAGATATAACAATTATGAAGCAATACAATGCAAAACAGGACCTATTTTTGAAAGTGATATTTTTGTCCATACAAGACTACCATCTAACTATAGATATGGAAATTAGATAATTAATCATGCACTTTCAAAATAAATGGAACCTAAAAAGGAGTCCAAATGAGCCTATATGGTGCGTTTGAAGTTGTAAAAAGAAAGATTGGATAGGTACAGTGGCAAAAAAAAGTGATTTCTAACAAATTCATGCACCAAAACTAGAAAATAGTTGCACCACTAAAAGTTTAGAAATTTCTACCCAAAATCAAAAAAAATTGCACTTAATTTGGAGTCCAAAAGTCCAAGTTAATGCCTTTTAAAGTTGAGCTCCCAAATCAAAATTGAATCTGAAGAGGGGTCTGGAGAGGAAAACACGAGCTCAAATTGACAGTCAAATGGCCATCATAACTGTTAAAAAAGTCCTAGTATGACGATCAAATGGCCATCAATTTTAACATAGTAAATTGTTGACATTAGCATCTATGCAAGCCCTTGCTGACATGTTGATGATGTCACCCCATACAGTTGCTAACGTGTCATGTATGGACTATATGAAAAAAGTTGACGTGTCAAGTATAGTTAGCCACAAGGAAAAGTATGACAAGGTGACTTGGCATATGAGTTGCTAACTATTTCTGACATACTACTATGATTATGCAGGCTGAGCTATTGATCAACATAGCACTACATGTCTTCGATGAAGATGAGTCACGTACTGAGTAGTTTCCAAGTGGGACATAGTGCTCATGACATGTGTCTGAGTCGACACCAAGTGGATGAATAATGAGATGTCACATATCCCTAATTGGATGCAAACATGGTGTTGACCTATCTTCTATGGTTGCCGCATGTTGAGAACGTGGATCTATCAGAATTTATTATGCTGTCTCTAAAAATTGAAAGTGATTGTTGGGATTCTTAAGTAGGCACCATGGATTCTTAAATGGCTAGTACATTATTGCCTTGCCAGAATCTAAAAAATGTGATGCCAAATTTTATTAAGAATAATCCCACATCCATAAGACCTCGAGCATAGTTATGTTTAAAAACAATGCTGACTTATAGTTAAGACAAAGCTACCAAAACAATGTGGAAGTCGGTCAGTGTATCCACTAGCCGGATAAAATGTAACCATGTCAAAATATGGAATTTTGAGAGTAGAATATGCCTACTATGAAATAATATCCCCTACAGAATAATCTGCACAGGTTCAGGGCTAAGGTGTGACTGCCTGGTACTTGGAGTAAAAAAAAATTCTCTGCCTTTCTTTGCATGCTCAACTGCAAAAATAATTCAAAAAAAAAATTTGAAGAATGTAGGAAAAAATAGCAAAAATTTAAGAATTAAATTGATCTAAAAAATAAATTACAGATCAAATAATGATCATACTCATACTTGCAAATCAAGCCTTTGAGTTCTAGTTTGTAAAAAAAAAATTCCTCACGATCGACTATGGCCTAAAATAGGAAAATTTATAGTTGATCTTCACCATCATCACTCCGAATGCTGCTTTGAATGCAATGGTGAGGTCCACTTCAGCTCTAGACATTCTCAATTGCTACTAATGCTTTGGATCCAAATTGGGTCCCTTCGAGGAATGAAGCAACAAGGTCTCCAATGGCTATGTGACGAGAATCTCCCTTTTCTCTAATACCATATAAGAGATTGCCTTAGGGAAATATTCTCCCAAGATCAAGGGGCTCAACACAAGCACAAGAAATAGAAAAAAGTATGATCAATATAAATGAGAATGCACTTTATAATGTACAATAGCTGCTAGGAGTGCGTATATATAAAGGCCTCTTAGGAAGCACCTAGAATGTCTCTAGAAATAACCAAGAGATAAGATAAGCATTGACAACTAAGCACACACCTTAACCAACATTCTAGATGAGTGGATAAGATTAAGAAGGTTGTAGACACCATGTGTTTAATTAGTATGCTAACTCTTTTGTTGTAGACAACATGTGCACAAAAGAGGTTCATTACATATATACCAATCTAATTATATAATTACAAAGTTGGCCACAATAAAAGTTTACACAAATATTACAAAGTCGGCTGAAATGTAGACACTTAGGTTCTGAAGACTGACTCGATGGGGTTCTGATACTCAACATCCACTATCAATGCTCGACATCATCATGCACTCAGTAGATGTAGAAGCTTGGTCCATACTAATCACTTCCAAGTAGTCTTGAACTTGGTCTACACTGGTGACTCTGTGAATACTATGAAACTTAGCATATAAATTGAATCACTTGATTCATACTGTGTAACTTAGTCAATGCTTTCATGATAAGATCAATATAAAATAAATCACTTGGTTAACACTAAGTAGTTCAATTAACACTAGACTCACATCACATCAACTAAAAATTTGGTAAGTACTACACAACTCAATTTATATTGGTAAACTTGGTATACACTGAGATGCTTAGTTTACATTGTTGATCTTCACAATAACTATAATTGCTTGGTACACACTAAAATTTGTCCAAAGGACTTGGTAGCAACGATAGAACTCAGTAATAACTAAAATCCTTGATTAACACTATTAACTATACAATAAGCTTGATAGATACTTACAATTTGAATAAGTGAATGTCATTAATAACAAACTTGATTGATATGTCAACAATCTCCCCCTTTGGCATTAGCCACAAAAAGACTTATCAACCAAAACTAAATTCAAAAAGTTCCTGAATAACTTCATCCATCACCTTGTGATTCTAGCTCAGTAGAGTATACAGTTTTTGAGATTTTTCAAAATTGGTTTTGTAAGATGTATTTATGTACAGTATACTATACATCCCCTTGCTATATAAAATATATACTTGTTGTACATTTCATGCATTCTTTTTTCAATCTTCATCTTTCCCCCCCATTGTCTTTGCAACTTTTCACATTACATTTTCTCCCCTATAAATTTTTACATCTTTCTTCATCTATCTCCCCCTTTTTGACATTAATGCCAAAGATTTATTCTATATATTGACATAGTAATGTAAAAATGAGAGAGGAAGTCTAAATGTACCTTTAATATGAGTGCCAATGTTTTCTCCTAGTTGTCTTGCAAGACCTTACATTTGTGTAGTACAATTTGCACTTCTAGTGACAACTCAATCATGTGGTCTTCTATGGAGAAATTATTATCATGGATGAGGGTTATTACATGTGCAATATGTTTTTTCAGTGCATCCATGTTAGGAAGAATTATATTCTAGATATCTACCAATGTAGATCTAATTCTTGCTTCTTCTCTAAGTAATTCTACCCGCATATCTATAAAAAATATAATCTTATTGAAATGAGGAAAACTTGAACTTGGGTCAAGTTGCAACTGTTGTGCACTCACCTTGAGATTTTCATCAATCTTGGACAATTTGTCCTTTATTTCCTTAGTGAAATTTGAAACATCACATAACTTACCAAAAAGTGATGATACATTAGTACAAGAGTTTTCTAGAGAGCCCAAAATGGTAGAGAGTTATACTTGGTAGATTGTAAGCTATTGAGCAATATGCTCTAACACTTTATTTTCAAACTTCTTCTCTACTTTCTGTAATAACTTTTCTTGTCCATCCAAGTCTTTACTGAGCTTCTAAACTACCTCTACCAATTGATACAAAATTGGTTGAGAAGAATCAACCTCTATACCTATAGCTTCTGCCAAAATATTCTTTGCATCCTCAATGATTTTAAATTATGTCTCTTTCCTCTCTTAGCCTCTGCTACTTGTCTTTCTTTTGGAGAAGTTCACCAAATGTTTGCATTTGATCTAGATTGATTTTGGATATGTCCCAATTTGGGATCACTATTTCATCATCAAGGTATATTTCCTCCTCCTTTCCTTTTCCTTTTCCCAAAACTTTTTTGCTCAATTAAGGCTTGGTCTCAACTATCTTTGCAATTATTTCTTTCTTAATAGGAATGGAAACAATAGTAGGCATAATAGGACTTGCTGAAAAAATTGATACTAAACTTATTGTAGAAATACTAGTAGAAACACTTGTAGTATCCAAAATTGATGTCTCAATCACAAATGAAGAGGGAAGATTCTATTGCTTAGTAGATGAAGTACTTGATACTTTAGCCAATGATGTGTTGAGTTGAACTGGTGCAAATATTGATTGGATTTTTGTGTTGTTAGTGGTAGTCAAAATCAATCTTACTGAGGTTGTCTCTATGCTTGATGTTGTCACTATTTTTCTTGGAGAGTGAGGGAGTGAGGCAATAACTATTGCAGCAATCTTAATTGGGTCAATTTCCTCATCATCTTGTGTTCCTTCCTAAATAGCCTCTTGCTCTTGTTCCTCTTAATAATCAATAGTATCAAAATGTATTGTCTCTTCATCATTTCCTTCTTCATCCTTCTCTTGATCATCTTCATCATCCTTGTCACTTATGCTGACTAGAAAATCACTCAATTTATGAAGAAGATATACATTCTTCCATGTATTTGTTGCATTCTTTAGAACACGATCAATATCTTTCATGAGTACTAGAGAAGTGCTAAATTTTAGTGTTAATTTCTCTTCATTTTTCTTTGGAGATTCCTTAACCTCCTTGTCTATTAAGCTTGGTATAAGCTACCTTAAGGTTTGCACATAGATTTCTTTAATAGTTTTCATGGAAAATTCCTATCTTGTCTTAATCTTATCCATCAAAATATTAGAAATCTGAGAGGTAAGCTGGTTAGTTGAGTATTTCCACTTACCCATTTTATCCATCACTAGATCTTCAATTTGTTTATGTTCTTCATTAGTCCTAATTTCATATTTTAGTGCTTTAAATTTTTTTATACTGGCCCTTGCCTTTAGTTCTTTCAATCTATCTTGGAAGGTGGGTAGAGGATTTTTGAATATTATGTCTTCTCCTTCCTTATCAGCTTTCTTCCTGGAGGATCTCCTAGTAAACACTACAGTGGATGACTTGGCAGGCCTGGTAATAATTACCTTGTCCTTCTTCTTCAGTGGCTCCTTTTCCTTTAATTCTTCCTCATCCTCGCCTTCTTCATCCTCACCTTTGCCCTTGGTCAACAAAAGAGTAGAACTAGTTTTCAACTTGGTAATTATTTTCTTCCCTTTATTTACTACCTGAGGGAGCTTGATCTCTAGTTCTAATGTATCCTTGGCTTCATCATACATGCCAAAATATACAGCCTTGGGGTCCACTAGTTCATTTATGAGTACCTTAATTATATCCTTTGTTTCATCAATATTAACCTCATTTCCAAGAGGTTTCACCCATGCAATTTAGGCTTGACTACTTGAATGTATAGCTTATCACTATCTACCATAAAACATACATCATCCTTGTAATCTTCAACTAATTTCCTTGGAATTCTAAATCTATTATTCATTTTCTCCTTAGATGCATCAAAATAGTTGTCCATAATACTTGTGTAATTCTCACCCATCTCAACAAGGTACTCATTAATTTGGTAGAGTATTGGCACATCTTTTCTCCATACAACTAAACCTTTTGAAGGGAAGCATTTCTAAACATAAAAGAATAGACATGTCAACAGAGAGCCAAACTTACATGGGTTGTTCTTTGATGTTCTAATTCTCTCCATGTTCTTGTTGAATTGAGTCAACAATAGCTTAGAAAGGTCAAGAGAAAGATTATTCTTGACTACCTTGTATGTGATGTAAACTACTTTGCATGACACACTATTCAACCTACTTGAACTATAGATCTTGTGTGCAATGATATGAATACCAAACTTTAATTCCATGTCAGTGATACTACTTATCTTCATGTCTCTACTATCCCATTCTACTAGGGTTTTCTTCTCTAGTTCAGCCTGACCTAAGGTTTTGGTCGTTTTAGCTTTAATCAACATTGAGAGACCAATGGTTCTATGAATCATATTTTTCATGATCAAAACTAGTTTTTCCAACCATAACTTTCCATTTTGCACCTAACTAAGAATAAACCTAATCCATTTCACTTGGAATTCATGGGGCATGTGAGGAATATGGGTTAATCCATTAGTCTGAAGGTGATAATGCTCGGGTTTCAAAATGCCATTCATACACAACTTTTTTAGGGATTCATCCATTTCCAAAGTACCAATATCTTGAATCATGCATCTAAAATGAGAATGAATGATCTTAATCAATAGTACCTTTGGAGGGATTTGCGACTGCGCTCCACTTGGATCTAGGGTTTCAGTGGTTGCAAGAGTGAGATTAAAATCTGGTGCTTTCCATTCTACACCACGAACCAACATGTATGATCCTTGTTTCACCTTGCTACTACTAGATGCCATCTTCATTTGGTAGGGTTTTATAGAATTCAAAAATTTTGATAACAATTCATCCAAATCACTTGAATGCACTTGAAGATCGCACTGCACAATAACTCTTGAGATTTCACGGTAAAAATGACTTTGATTTCATTCCTTTTATCAAATTCTACCATAAATACTTGGTACAAATGGTAGATCAAATTGATAGATTGTTATCCACTTCACTTGTGTTAATTAATCAGTAAAGTCTTCCATCATTCAATAACCACATAAAATTTAGTTACTCTTGACCTTTCTCAGTAGAGTCTATGACTCAACCTCACTCGATAACAAAAGTAACTTAGTAGTAACTAGTACCTTTTACTTGGTGATCCCTTTGTATCTTGAATACTAATTTGGATCCTTTTTATCCTTTCAACTGAAACTAATTTGGATTTTTTTTTAGAAGCCTAGTTCCAGTTCTCCTTTAAGAAATCAAGTAGAAATGGTGGAGTCACCGAACTCTTGAGTGACTTGTTCATCATTGCTTAGACTTGCATTCTGGATAGACTTTGGAACCCACTATTGTCTCATCTATTCTATGATGTTATTAGCCTTTACCTTCATTTTATCTTTAATCCTTCCAATATTCATGCAATTCTTGGCAAGATGACCAATCTATACAAATAAAACATCTTTTGGTAGTATCTATTTTCCTCATATGATGTTTTACACAATTCATTCCAATGTGTCCTAATTCTCCATAGTAATGATATCTGCACTAGGTGTTGTAGTCCCAACCAAATATAGCTTTCACACTTTGTTCTACTGGATTCAATATCTTAGTTTTTCATTTTGATGACTTGTGTCCATGTTTCTTACATTTGTGACATTTTCCTTCAAATCTCGGTTTCTCTTTGCATTCATTAGCCTTATGACCATGCTAATTGCAATTGTAGCATTTTCCATTGAATTTTTCTTTACCATTACTCCAACATTTGTTTTATGTATGACCTATCTTACCATAATGATTGCAAGTAGGTCATTGATTCTTTTGAGCTCCTTGTTTGGAAGATTCACCTTCTTCTTTTTATCTAATTCCTACTTTTCCTTTTTGTCTATAGAGATTTTGCTCATTCAACTGATTCATGTCTGCTTGGGATTTCATCATTCTTTCATTGATTTTCCTTTTAGAGTTTAGATCATTCTTAAATAGTCTTTCATTTTCTTCTATTAGGTTTATGATTTCTTCATTTGCATTGGTGAGTTGATTAATGAAGTCATCCTACTGAAGGGATAAATGTTGAATCTCATTATCTTTTCCTTCCATTTCTACTTTTATCTTGTTTTTCTGTTCCATGACTTCGCATAGCCGTACTAACTAAATTTCTTGTTCTCTTCTTAGTTTTCTCACTTCTTCTTGCAAAAAACTATTTTTTTCAAAGAGTTCTTTGATTGCTTCATTTGCTTCACTGAGCTATTTTCTAGATGAAGGTCTTTAATTCTTTCCTCACTGTAGAGATGATCATTCATTTTAATTGCAAGATCTTTTCTTGTTTTCAAAGATTGAGAGAGTTGCTCCTTTTCTTTCTTCAGTAGTGCAATAGCCATGTCTAAATCTAGCTTCTCATTGTCAATAGCCTTGTCGAGTCTAAATATCTCCATGGCCTTTGATCTTTGCTCAAGCTATTTAACTTTCTATGAGAACCACAATGCTCTGATACCAATTGTTGGAAATATTATGAAAGGCTAAGTTACTAAGAGGGGAGGGGTAAATCAGTAACTTTAAAACTTTTATTTACAATTACCCAAATAATCCTTTTCATATATTTGGATCTAATTGCATGCATAAGAAACTAGAAACATGAAAGCATACATAACACTTTGACACATAGATTTGGTGCCCCAAAAACCTTCCAAATAGAAAGTAAAACTAGGGTGGGGATGATACCCACAAGCTTTAGTACTATAGCATAAAGTTGGCCTATTAAGGCTTACATTGATCACTTTTGATGATCTACCCTTTTAGGAGCAATAAGGACTGCTAGGTCCACTTTGTTAAAGGATTTACAAACATACAATGAAGTATTGACTCGATAAAGAGATTTGCATAAGACTATTAGGTCTACCTTGTTAAAGGATTTGACTGATCCACCTATCAGGATGAAGTAGTAGCTTATCTTTGATCTACAACTTGGTTTGCTGAGTGAGATTCCTTTATGTTTATAAATCACCTTGCTGTGATAGATATATCTTTGCTACTCCTTATTCTATTGTAACCTTTTTAATTCACTCTTTCTACTCTTTTTTTATTACATTTGATTACATTGCATTTCTTCCATTTCATTGTGATATGATACAATTCATTACATATATACCAATTGAATTATACAATTACAAAGTTAACCACAATACAAGTTTACACAAATATTACAAAGTCATCTCAAATGTAGATACTCGGGTTTTGAAGAATAATTCGGTGAGGTTCTGATACTCAACATCCACTGCCAATGCTTTGCATCATCATGCACTTAGTAAAAGTAGAAGCTCAGTCCATACTAAACACTTCCAAGTAGTCTTGAACTCAGTCTGCATTGGTGACTTAGTGAATACTATGAAACTCAATATATAAACTAAATCACTTGATTCACACTATGTAACTCAATCAATGCTTTCACTATGAGCTTAGCATAAACTGGATCAATTGGTCAACACTGAGTATCTTAGTTAATACTGGACTCGCATCACATCAACTAAAAACTCAATAAGCACTGCACAACTTGGTTTACACTAGTAAACTTGGCATACAGTAAGATTCTCAGTTTACACTACTAATCTTCACAATAATTGTAATTTCTTAGTACACACTAAAATTTGTCCATAAGACTCGATAGCAACTATAGAACTCGGTAACAACTAAAATGTTTGGTTAAGATTATTAACTATACAATAATCGTGGTAGATACTTACAATCTAAATAAGTGTATGACACTAATAACAAACTTGACCAATATGTCAACATGATCTTCTATTCCAACTCTTGATTAATTTAGGCAACTCCTAAAGTATAGTCTACTACATCAATGTTTAACATATGTCATTCATCTCAGTTGATGCAGGGCACAACTTATGCTTCTCAGGAAGATTTGGGTAGGGGTATCAGCCCTAGTTTACCTCTTAGATACTCATGAGCATCCTTAGGTAAAGCTTTTATGAATATATCAACTATCTATTTTTTGGCATTCTCATATTCTATCTTTATTTATTTATCTTGAACCAACTCTCTCAAGTAATGATACTTGATAGCTATATGTTTTGTCTTTGTGTGCATCATAGGGTTCTTGGATATGTTTATTGCACTAGTGTTGTCATAGTAAAGTATAAGAGGTTTTATGATTTCCTCCTTTATTCCTTTGAGTAGTTGTTTGATCCATATAATATTAGTATATTTTACTACAGCAACAACATATTCAGGTTTAATAGTAGATTGAGATATGCAATTTTGTTTCTTACTAGTCCAAGTAACTAGTCTCTTTCCTAAGAAAAATACTCCAGCACTTGTGCTTTTTATGTCATCAACATTTCCATCCCAAACAACATCTGTATAGGTTCTCAATTTAAATTTCTCTTTTTTCATTTAGTATAGACCAAAGTCCTCTAATCTTTTTGAATATCTCATTATTCTCTTAATAATCATCAAAATGATTATCCTTAGGATTTGTAGAGAATATTGCAACAATTGAAATAGCTAATGCAATGGTAGGTCTACTATAAACTAGATATTATAATTCTCCAATCATAGACCTATATAAAGTTTGGTTCACATCATTAGAATCATCATTCTTTGATAGTTTGTGAACTATCATCATAGGTGTGCTAATAGGCTTAGAATCTTCTAATCCAAAAGTTTTCAATATTTCCTTCACATACTTAGACTGAGTGATATAAATACGATATTTAATTTGATAGACTTGGAAGACAACAAAGAATTTAATTTCTCCAAACATGGACATTTCAAATTCTTGCTTCATTTGATCAATAAATGTCTTGCAAAGTATATTTTGTCCTCCAAACATGATATCATCAACAAAAATTTTAGGTAGTAAAATACTTTTACCACCTTTAGTATTCAAGTATAAATTATTTTTTTCATTAGTTCTCTCAAAACCACTCTTCACAAGATAAGTATGAAATCTCTCATACCATGCTCTGTGTGCTTGTTTTAAACCATATAAAGCTTTGTGCAATCTAAATACCATGTTCTTGTTGTTAGCATCAACAAATCTTTCAGGTTTTTCAATATAAACCTCTTCTTCTAATATACCATTTAGAAATTTAGATTTCAAATCCATTTGGTAAGCTTTGAAACCTTCATATGTAGAGTAAGAAATCAGAGTTCTTACTCCTAGTCTTGTAACAAGGGCAATTTTTTCTTTATAGTCTATTCCTTTTTCTTGAGCATATGCTTTGCAAACTAGTCTTTCCTTATTTCTTGTGACTTTACCATTTTCATCTAACTTATATCCAAACACCCACTTGGTACTTTAATCACCTAAAAATGGTCATCTAGACTATTAGCCCCCTTTTCAACATTTTGGTTAATTTAATTAATCATTTACCTAGACCAAATTACTAATAATCAATTAATTTTATTATAACCTAAAGTTTGACCATGCTATCCTAAGTTCATTATTTGATTAAAACAACATGTCCCCTTTTAATTAAATAAAAGTCCCCATTCTTCTAACCTACTTAAATTGCATGCATAAAGTCCTTTTTCTATTTTACAAATTAAAAGAAAAGGCTTTGTGACTTTTGTTTGATATGGGAAGTCAACTTCTATATTATTGGTTGACTTGTGTATGCACATGGATCACTCCCATTTTCAAAATCCACTATTTATCTTCCATCATATTGACTTTGATCTCCACTATTCATACACCTTTAAAAGAAAAAGCTCTCCCCTTGTCCAAGGATTCACACTCTTGATTATTGTTATGCTACAAGTTTACCATTCGAATTCTTGAGAGTTTTTGCGGAGAACTTCTATTTCTTGTTTACATTCTCTCATATCATAACATTTTAGCCTAGAATCATGTTGCATGTATCTTAGATTCCATTTTACAATAGCTCAAATCACATAGCATGATAGTTGGATTTGTAACACTCTCATTCTTCTTAGCATAGTTGAACTTTGAATTTCATATTAACTTACTTAATATTTGCATTGTATTTTGAGAGTTCTCATTGTAGACACTTGCATTCTTTCTCTTGTCTCAAAGAACCTCCCATTGCATGGTTTACTAGCAAGAAGAGCATTCCTGAGGCTCAGCTGAGAGCCCTCACATTTGAATCATACTCTCTTGCACTCCATAAATAGGGAGCTCTAAACTAGCATCCAAGCATTCTGAACTCATGGAATCCCTTAGATAGAAGGGTTTAGAGTGTGACACATTTCTAGTGTAAGTTTGTACAAACTGATGCCATATCCGACTGATCATAAATCTCTCCATGATCTTTGAGTGCCTACCTACTAATGATCTATTATATCTCATATACTCTAGCTCCCAAGCATCCAATCATCTATGGCACTCTTGATAGGGCTGCTATGTAAAAGTTGTCAACTCATCAAAAATGCATCAGTAATAAGTGACATCCCTACTATGAGTCTTTGGGACAAATCTTGTATACCCAAAAATGTAAGGTTGGTTCCACTCCTGTGGTTACACCCATGGTTAGATCACAACAACATGATCCCATGCCCAGATCTAGGATAATACTGCTCTGCATGCCTAGGAGTGACCCTCATGGTACACTATCTCATGTACCTCATGATACATATCTACAAGAATAGTTGGCCCCCATGCCATCTTGAGAGGCCACACAATCACGTTTACCACTAGTCTGCCCCATCCTAGTGGGAAGCCCTTTTGGCCCCTATCAGTCACCAATGCCTGAGCAATTAGCGAGCATAATAAACATGGTAGGGGGTAGTCACTCCCATACTCATCAATAAGTTGCTCCCAACTCAAATGATAGTGAAATATGGTGACATTATGAAATAGATGCTACATAACTGCCCACCCCTTTGTTGAGATATGATTATAATACACCTATGACATATAACAAAACTTGACATTAGTATACCTCACATCAATATCATAATTTGTAAACATGATAGAGAAATCAAACATACAACTCATTGGATCACTATAGCAAGGTACTCGAAGAATGTGATACATATCCTCTAAAGTGATTGAGGCCTCTTCGGTCACCAAATGAAATGTGTTATGCTCATTTTGCTACCACTCAACCAATGCAGTCAACAACCCATGATTCACCCATATTTGGGGCATCCATATAACCCATCTCAAGCTCATACTAGATATGGTGACAATCTCATCATTTGTCGAATACTGTACAACCCCCATCTCAACCACTTTGGGGGCTCTGATGGGAAGTGTTGGAAATACTATTTGCAACACAAGACATGCAAACATCAGTAACACATCAAAAACATTATCAAAATGAAAAATTTCATGAAAAAATGTTTCAAAACAAGTTGTGTGACATTTCTTGCTATATTTAGGTGATACCAAATATTGATTACATATCTTGTAATACTTTTTATATACTAGTGTGATACATTTATGTCATATGATACTTCACATCAGCTCATGAGAAAAATAGGTATGTCCCATATGATAGAATTTATACTACCCGTGTGATAACTTTTTTAGTGTGAAGTATCGTGTAATATTTTATAAAGTACATGTGTGATACTTTTTAAAATATTGCATAGTATTCTATATTTTACTTCTAAACTATGTGAAAAAAGGTCAAAAAATATCAAAAACACGATAAAAATTGAGAACTTACTAGCACCTCATAGTGGGTTGATCGGTTGTATAACCAAATGTGCTCAAAATTGTGTCAATCAGGCAAAATGACTGCTAATATCATCTTCTCTCTCTAAGGCACTCTAAGTTCTCTAAACTCACAAGAGGTAAAATGAACTTGAAAATGACACTTGGACCCCTTTTACAGCCTTTAACCTCATTTTGACCTAATTTTCATGCTCAAAATTTTGCAAAAATTACACCCCTAGCTAATTTTGACATCATCAATCCATTTTTAGGATTGAAATTGAAATCTGAGTTTATCTTGATGGTCAAAATCACATTTTAAAATTCTACCTTCTTCTGAGCAGTTAGCCGACTTTCTAAGGTCTAATCTCCAAATCATCATTAGGGCATCCTCATTTCTTCATGTCTTCATCATTTCAATGCTTCATATCTACTTCAATTCACCTTTTCAGTTCTAAAATTACTTTTTTACTTGATTTCACCAAATTTTCATGCTTTATCCTTTGTGGTCAACTCTAGTCAAACCAGGGCATTCTGTCATTCCTTAATGGTCAGTCTTTGGTTCTAATCATCTATCAGTCACCTTGGACATTGCTATATCTCAGTTTACACATATCCAGCTCATTTGTACATCCCCTTACCTCATTTCAATTTTTATCTTGAGGGGGCAAATATACTCTATCATCGCTTGCTACAACTATCTATTTCCTAGGAGTATATGTTTGATCTTTTCATTTTCTCCGATCTATCTTCTTTTCTAGGTGCTAGCATTATTCTCGAATTATGACATATCTTTTTCCTTGTGTTCAGTACTATCACTATCAAGTTGTACATTTAGGATTTTCTATCTCCTTTTGCATTTTGTTCTTCGGAATCAGATATCTATATCTATTTTTTGCCTACTTGGCTTCTATTTTCTTCGATGTAATATGTTCCCAGATCAATCACACATTATTCAAAGAGGGGAAAATTTAATCACTAAAAAATGGTCATCTAGACTATTAGCCCCCTTCTTAGCATTTTGGTTAATTTAATTAATCATTTACCTAGACCAAATTGCTAATAATCAATTAACTTGATTATAACCTATAGTTTGACCATGCTATCCTATGTTCATTATTTGATTAAAAGAACATGTCCCTTTTTAATTAAACAAAAGACCCCATTCTTCTAACCCACTTAAAGTGCACAAATAAAGTCCTTTTTCTATTTTGCAAAATTAAAAGAAAAGGCTCTGTGACTTTTGTCTTATATGGGAAGTCAACTTCTATTTTATTGGTTGAGTTGTGTGTGCACATGGATCACTCTCATTTTTGAACTCCACCATTTTTCTTCCATCATCTTGACTTTGATCTCCACTATCCATATGATTTCAAAAGAAAGAGCTCTCCCCTTGTCCAAAGATCTACATTCTTGAGTATTGTTATGTTGCAAGTTTACCATTCGAATTCTTGAGGGCTTTTGTGGAGAACTTCTTTTTCTTGTCTACATTCTCTCATATCATAATATTTTATCTTAAAATCATATTTCATGTATCTTAGCTTCCATTTTTCAATAGCTTAAATCACATAACATAATAGTTGGATTTGTAACACTCTCATTCTTGTTCACATAGTTGAACTTTGCATTTCATATTAACTTACATCATATTGCATTGCATTTTGAGAGTTCTCATTGTAGACACTTGCATTCTTGCTCTCGTCTCAAAGAACCTCCTGTCGCATGTTTACTAGAAAGAAGAGCATTCCTAAGGTTCAATTAAGAGTCCTTGTCATGCCCAAATTTAGACAGGTTAGAACACAACCAATAATTATTTTTTTTTATTTTTTTTTAAAAAGAGAACTAGTGGTAACATGTATCGATCTTATCTTGTTTGAATGTGCTATAAAACTAGCTAGGTAATGTTATCATATCAAAATTCACATCCTATCCTAGAAGCGAGTCAATACTTATGGGCTTGTGAAACACAATTTCTGCATCGTTATGGTTATAAGAGTTCCTTAGTTGTTTTGGTTAAGATGTTTTATAACTAGTTTCTTTAAGCTATTTCTAATTAATTATTATTATTATTTTTAAATTCTATCATGTATTACAATTTACTGATTCTTTCTTATTATTAGGAACATACCATTTAATGAGAATATATAAGGTAATATGAAGATTCGATTGGAGGTTTCTCTCATAGATCACTCTTCCAATTGATAGCTTTATGTTCCTTAATTAGGTCATATTACTTAATTAACAACTACTTAGCCTTTACTAAATGCATATGCCTAACAATCCACTATTTCCTATATGTATAAAATAACTGCTAAATATATCCTATAGTATGAAGTCTATTCACTACAAACCAATTAAGTTATGTTGGTTTAAAACAATGAATGCCTACCATGTGCCCTTATCCCATTAACTACTATCAATATATATCACAACCCTAACATTCCATTAATCCTATTTATTAAGAGCTTTCCTTATTATCCACAAATTAGGGTCACTCATTCCTTAACCATCCTACTAATTCTATTTACTAACATATCTTATTAATTAACTGTTGCCTATTCCTAACTAAATGCCTAGTCCCAAAAAAATATATTTTCTAACATTATATTATACATTGCATCTACCTCGCACAAGCCATACCCCTAGGTCACTACCTTTGACAACATTATTATCAGGCATCTAGATGAGCAACTCTTACAACATTACCTTCATCACTTCATAGGATGTACTACATATACATATTCCATTCTTCTAATAAACTTCTTAATGGTTGTCCATGTTGTATTGTATAATAATAAATCAAATTTTGCATATTAATCAAATTTACATTTACGATGATAAATAGAGCAAGTGGTTAATATATAAGCTACGAAATTAATGAAACACTATGACATATTACCATATCATTATTAAACCATTAAGTCACTAGGTCTAACTAATTTAAATGTATGTATACATCCATATACTTTATTTCTTCAATGCTAATGGTTCCCTTAGGTCATATACTAAGAAATTACTTACCTAAAAAAAATAAGAACATAGATCCATAAATAATTTTCAACAACCAACCTCTACTATACAAAAGGGTCAAGGTTATTCTATACCCTTTATTAAAATTGATTGTTATAACTTGTATTAGGATCAATTGCAATTGTGTTGTTCCAAACAATATCAATATATCAATCTTAAAAGAAGGAATTGTTATCTTAATGGTATTTATTTAATTTAGTTATCATTTTATGTTTGTTAGTTTTCTTTTATTTTCTTATTTATCATTATTCATTATTGTTATTCATCTAAATTTACTAATAACCACTTGCTAGGGTTTCTTATTGTCAATATACATGCCCCTTAAGTAATCACATTTGGTGAACATCCTATTCATATCTTGAAACCTATAAATCTTACAACTTCATTTGTACGAAATCACCGCTAGCTTTTTTTTCCACTTCCCATTCAATTACATTAATTAACCTACAATTTTATTTTTTGATTCAAGCAACTTCCTACTAATTTACTAATTGAATGGTAGCTTGAATGATCTATTACGAGTACATTTACACATTCTAATTTCATAGATTATAATACATTGTCAAGCATACTTGTCAATTAAAAAGGTGTGTGTGTGTGTGTGTGTGTGTGTGTGTGTGTGTGTGTGTGTGTGTGTGTGTGTGTGTAGAATGTTTAATAATCTTTAAACATATAATTGCAATAACTATACTTACTTATCATACATAGTAGAGATTAAAATATAAGTATATATTTATAGTTAATTACTAACTTACACAATAATTTAATTTTCTATGTGACCACTACCTATACATATATTACCCAAAAGAACCTACCCTCTAGTAAACAATTGAAACTCTATTACTAACACTCTCATACTAACATATTTATAATCTACTAAATTATATTGCTAACTACTAACTTGCTAACCCCCTAACCATTACTATCTAATAACACTTAAAAAATAACAAGCTTTAGTCCTAAACCAGGCGCCAATACCTTGCTTGGTATTAGAACCACCTTTAACTTCCTAACCCCATGATATCTTTTTGCATTCCCCTAGGAACTTATGATCCCAAGGTTAACGTGTCCCCCTTCCTCCCAAAGTGGAGACAACCAAGAAATGGGGGAATTCTTACCCATGTCAAAGTTAAACCAATTACCCATATACTCATATGCCTCCATCATGTTTTCTTAAGGGAATACAAATTAGAGGATGGTGGTGCTGACATATGTCAACAAGGTCTATCACCAAGTATGACTTGGGGAGTAGGGACACCTTTTTTTTATGATTGTGGGTCTTCATTCTCAATGCCTTCATGTCTTCCTCACACTTGGCATATAGGAACAAGGTAGTTTTCTTATGACATGTTAGGTTGATCTCCCAGGCATCAATTGGGTCATAGGAGTGTGTGATACGATTGGGAGGTGGGGACCACTGTTCTCCCTCCCTCCTTACTTTACATTTTTCCTTTTCTAGGCTTAAGATGAATGCCTAGATTCATCCTCCTCCCCTTTATTTATTTGTGTTTAATTATTTTTTTATATATAATTTTCTTTAAATTGAATTCATATTCTTACTTGGGAAAATCCATTTGGTACTTCCTAGTGATAGGTTGTAGGTGTCTAGGCCTCCATATATTTTGATTGGGCATAGCTTGATTTTATATACATATTTTTATGTTTGTTTCATGATGACCCAAAAGGGGCATGTGAGTTATGAGATTATTTCATTGCAATGTATTAAGCAACTAGGTTAGTAGTATTTTAATATATGTTTTACCTTATTGCACTCCAAGTACAATATGCCTATAATATTTTTTTAATATTTAATTGGACTGTAATCTTGGGGAAGGATTATTTTCCTACTCCATAAATTTTCCAAAGAACCAAATATACACCTATAGGATTGTTCTTATGCATTTGGACTATGTATCTTCTCAACCAATTTCTCTTAAATCCTACCATAGAGTTTAAGTGATTATAGTTGATGACGTGATAGTGTGATTTAACCTAGGAAACTATTAGGGCCATGAATCTAAGTGATTTAATACTCATGCACATGTAATGATCTAGAAAATAGAATAAATTTCTTTGATAAAATTGAATTCAAAACATATTTAATTACAATTTCAACCATTCATGCATTAAATTAAATCAACTATATTAAAAGATGCAACTTTTATATTATGAATTGATCATCTATATCTATAGTATTCTTCCATACAACATTAATGAAAATAGTTTTACCACATGATTGCAAATAACATAAGAAGGAGGATCCTATTACATAATTTCATTGTATAACATCAAATCTCATAATGGATATTTCCTTACAAGTATAGTAAATGAAACATCACTCACTCTTTCCTTACACAATTTCAAACAAATAACAATGATACACTTCTCTTTTACATCAACATGGAATCACAAATGGGAGCTAGATAGAAAAATACATTGAGAGGACATGATAAATTTGTCCCTCTTTCCACATTTGGTTCTCTTCCACTTCCTCAAGGGTGAAACCCTAATACCTTCAAGGAATGCATCTTCACAAAACCTACACATAACACACACCTAGGAACCATGGAGGCTCACCTCCCATCCTAGGCTTCTATGAAGCCAACCACTGAGCAAGGGAAATAAGACCAAAAAAAGGTAAATCCATACAACATATGATCATGCATGAGAAACTTACAAGATAACACATAATACTCTCTTCCAAGGTTTACACTATGGTTCACCATCATAACCATTGAACATTAGGTAAAGATGTGCTTTCAAGAAGGAGACTTTCCATATCATCACATATTTGTAATAAATAGTTTTCATGCCCTTTTGAGGCTTTCATAGCTCAATAATTTCATGTCTTTTCAGGGCTTTCACAACAATCGTCCACATACTACCATAGCATCATTGAATACCCATACTCCAACAACAACATCATCAGTCATGTCACAATAGAAATATACAAAATATTTTTAATCTTTAGGGTCTTTTGTATGTTCAAATTCATGTACTTTTTGTATATTCATCAAATTTTACATTTGCACTTTCCACTACTTTGTCAGTGTTAGTATTTAAACACTTATAAGTTTTTCTTCTTATGAAATAGCCTAGGAATATACCTTCTTCACTTTTAGTATCAATTTTTCCATTCCTATTGTCCTTGCAAATATAGCACTTGCTTCCAAATACCTTAAAATATTTTACATTGGGAAAGTATCCATACCATAATTCAAAAGGTGTTGAGTGAGTACTTTTCTTGAATTATAAATGGTTCAGGGTATGTATAGCTATAATTACAACCTCTCTCTAGTATTTCAAAGAATCATTCTTCTACATCATCTATGTTCTAGCATAGTCCATAATAGATCTATTTATTTTTTCAAAAATCCCATTTTGTGGAGGGGTTCTAGGTGCAAAAGTCTATCTTTTGATTCCTCTATCATTATAGAACATCTCAAACTCATTTGATGTAAATTCTCCACCTCTATCAAATCTCAGACATTTCAAGCTTTTACTAGTTTCCTTTTCCACTCTAGCCAAGTACCACTTTAACATTTGAAATGAATCAGATTTTTGCTTCAAAAACATAACTGTCATCATCTTAGAATAGTCATAAAAAAATAGGATAATGTATTTGTCACCTTTATAGCTTTGCACATCGATCGGTCCACATAAATCAATATGAACTAACTCAAGAATTACTTTTCAAGTATAATTCTTTATTTTAAAACTTGATTTAGTAATCTTTCTTAACTGACATTGTTTAAATATTACATTTTCTAGTTTCTTCAATTTTGGAAAACCTCTAAATTTATTCATCTTACTAATACTAACCAAATTATCAAAAATAACATGACATAGTCTTTTGTGCCATAACCACACATCATCAAATTGTACCACTAGACAAGTAGCATCATTCATGTCAAGATAGAAAAGGTTTCCTCTAGTCTGATCACCATTACCAGCTAGCTCTCCATTAGCATTATAATTCTTGGAATTTCTATTTCCAAATTCCTCCTTATAGCCAATTCTATTCAATTGTGATACGCTTAGCAAATTGTAATTCAGGCCTTCAACATAATAAGCATTATCACAAATAATATTATTTGTCAACTTAATCGATCATTTTCCTTTGATAAGACATGGTGCATCATCCCCAAATCTAACACTATTTCCATCATAATGCACAAGGAAAATGAATTTACTTTTATCTCTAGTCATGTGATTGAAACATCCACTAGAACTGATACAAGTGCAGTTGCCTCATCTTCATCAAAATCATCCTCATGATCATTAGATTCTTCATTGGATTCCTCTTAAACAATGTAGCAGGACTTCTTTCCTTTGTCCTTGTGATATTTGTTGTTCTCGTCTCTTTTGCTTCTAAATTTATCTCCATTTTTGTTGTTCTTCTCTAGACACCTAGTAGTAATACAACCAACTTCATTGAAGTTAAAACATATGATAGGCATTTTACCTTTGTATTGTCCTTTGCCTCTATGAAATCTCCTAGCTAAAAATACTTGTAAGTTGTTCAACATATTCCTCATATGTATCACTATCACTAAAAACATGTCTACTCTTTTTCTTTTTCTTTTCATTAGGTTCTTTCAGTGACAATTTATCTTCAAAAAAAGATTCAACATTCTTAGATTTGAAGTTACCATAATTAGAGAGTTCAAAAGAAGTAAACCTACCTGCTAGTCCTTCAAGGGTCAAATTAGTGTTAGGTATCCATCAGAGTTCTTTTATGGTAGAAACTATAATAGAAAAGGTAGGCAAAAGTGTCCTCAATACTTTTCTCAATATAGTATCATCATCAATCTTACTAGTTGAGCCTCTTATAACATTTACAAATTCTTTTATTCTAAAGCAATATTGAACAATTTTCTGACCTTCTTACATTCTCATATCATTGAACTTACCTTTGAGAATTTTAGATTTTAGCACTCAAAACATTTGCATCTCCTCCATAGATGATTCGAAGAGCATCCCACATCTTCTTTGCAGTGTCACAAATCTTGATATCATCAAACTCTAAGTAACTTAGGGAAGATGAAATCTCCAACATTACTTGAGCATGTTCTTTCTTCTTTTTTAGATCTTTAGAAATGAGGGCTCTAGTAGGTTCAACATGTTCAATAGTGATGGTATTTTGTGCACAATCGCCAAGTCCTCCGAGGTGTAGCTTCATCAAATTTTTTTGTACAAGAAAGTTCTCCTTGTTAAGCTTGGGTACCTCTCTCTTAGGCATTTTGATCTTTGACTTATAGTATCTTGAAACTATCTCCTACAAGAAACCAATGCTCTAATACCAATTGTTGGAATAATTTAGAATAACTGAAAGGAAGGTGAATTAGTTATCCAAGGTTCAAAAATCCCAATTAAACTTTTTAGTGTTTAACAAAGCTCATGCACATAACTCCTTATCATGTATTATGCATGCATCCATCATATCATTCAAAACCTAAACTTGTAGGTTACTATCCTAGCTCAAAATCACTTTGCATAAATGTAAACATTAAATATAATAGAATAATTCACACATATGCCATAAAAAAATTTTCTGGAAACCCTATTTGGGAAAAACCACCAGTAACATGCTACTAATTCTAACTTTTATGAAGGGATGTCCTATGAAAGGCCAACCCTATTAAAGGTTGCGATACACACTATTAAATTTAGCCTCATTAAATGATTTCAATCACCTTGTTAAGAGTGGACATTTTTAGAGGACTTTAGGTCATTCCATTAGAATGCCACTCGATTGAAGAATTTACAAATGATTGTTAGGTCAACCTTAATCCAAATGATTTTACCCTAAATTGATACAATTATTAGAGAGTAACAATAAGGCTTGATCTAATAAAAAATTATAACTCACTTATAGATTACAAATCTATATTTAGTCCTCCATTCTACTTGGCTTCATTCACTTTAGCTTTGATTTCTTGTTCACCCTTCAAGAATTCATCCTCTTAAGCCTTCTTGTTGTGCATGCCAATTGCAGACTCCATAGTTTAGCCTTCATATGAAGCAATATTATAGACTCTTTGTCAACCTTTGGTTTTTGCACATTCCAACACTTAGCCAACTATCTCTAACATTTTCTTCATGCCTTGTATCCCCTTATAAAGAGAATTTAGATCTTTTGTCATTTCATCACAATCATCCATTCTAGGGTTAGGTAGGATTCATTAAATCTGACCATCTTTCTATTTTAGCTCCCTCTAGAAACTTTTTTTAAAATCCTCCATGAATCCTATGCCACTAGATCATCAAGATTATCTTCCACTTGGTTCACACAATCCAAGAAATCAACCTTGTTAGATCATATTCATCAAATTCATGATCTAACTCATAATGCTATCACTTGGCATCAACTAACCTCTAATGCTTAGCACACACTATTTCTTGGCATCCACTAATAATTCATTTGGCACATTCTAAAGTTTACTGATGCTTAGAATTTCATCAAGATTATCTTCCACATGGTTCACACAATCCAAGAAATCAACCTTGTTAGCTTAGATTCATCAAATTCATGATCTAACTCATAATGCTATCACTTAGCATCAGCTAATCTCTGATGCTTAGCACACACTATTTCTTGGCATCCACTAATAATTCACTTAGCACATTCTAAAGTTTACTGATGCTTAGTATTAACTAAACTTTACTTGACTTACACTATGTTTACTGGGCATACACTGAAACTTCAATTTTCTCGACTCCAACTGATTTTTTTCTCGGCTTGCACTAACTTTCCTCAGCACCTATTGTGCACTCTGTCAAGCTTGGTAGACACAATTGTTCTTATTTTTTCTTCTAGACTTAATCAATGTATCCATCCTTTGTAGCCTTAAGTAGATAATCAATACACTATATCATCATTGTCTTAATTGATCTTGGTGTATATGAGCAATGTTAGTATGCTAATAGAAACCAAATTTAAATAAAGCTTCTACAAACTAAACAAAATTCATAAACTTCAAGATAGACTAAGATGAGCTCTCAAGTGAGAATATGAGCCATTAATGGACTCTCTCAATGAGAAGCTCTCTTGTTGAGTAGCTTTGTCTAAATAGATAGGATGTATGCTCAAGCTTTATGCTTCAAAAAGGGCTTCAAATGGAGTTGGAATTTGGGTGTGAGTGTATGGTTTTGATGTAAAATGGCTTCTTAAAATGGCATTATGACTTTACTTCATGGATTGTGTTAAAATGGCTTGGGAGAGGATTCCTTAAATAGGCAAAGGGCTTGAGGGATTGAGGGCTAAGATGCAAGGATGAGAAAAAGCTCATGGAGGGCTCAGATTGCATGAGAAGAAAGCACATGGATTGTGCTTCCTTATAGCCAATCAAGGAGTGACACATGTCACAGGGTGAGAGGATGGAGGAAAGGGGAAGGATGAGTCAACAAAGGAGGCTCAAGGGATAAAATCTTCATAAAGACCCTCATAATGGCTTGTAAGAGCAATAAAAGGGCTTGGAAGAGTCATTTATAGCCTAATGGGCTTCATAAAGTTTTATGGTTGAGATATTTTGAGAGAGATGAGAGCAATTTCGACTTGGGCTTGATTAGGAAGGTTTTAAGCTTGCTTAGGATTGTGCAAATGATTAGAGGATGGATTAGGATGGTTTAGGATTAGCTTAGGGATAGGCAAGTGGATGGCATTTAATGAGGGTGGGTGAAAGAGGAGATATTTGTTAACTTTGGCTTGGGTTAGTAAGTCTTAACCCATTTTTAGGGAATGTGACAAGTTTAGGAGGGGATTAGGATTAGGTTTAAAGACATCTTCTAGAAGATTCTAGACTTTGGATGAGGATAAAGACTTTCTAGAATAGTCTAGAATTTCCTAGGATGAGGATGAAGACTTTCTAGAAGAGTCTAGAACTTCTTAGGATGAGGATAAATTAGATTTTTAGGAAATAAATAAAGTTTTATTTATTTCAAGGGTTTGGGTTGAGGAGATATTTATTAAAACTTTTTTAATAAACATGAGGATTAATATTTAATCTTAATTAAATATTTTGAGTTGGGATTAGGGGTAGGAAATGATGGGATTAGCCTTTAATCAAAATTAAAGAAGGATTAGAAGATTTTGGAAGAGGTTAGTGGTCTTAAGGAAATTGGCCAAGTTTTGGGCAAAAAATAAATTTTTTTTTTTATTTTGGGTTTTTTGGTCAATTTATTAATTAAATAATTAATAAATAAGGAAATAATGTTTAAATAAGATTTAAACATTTTTGGGAGGGATTCCTTAATTATATATTTTTAATTAAGATAAAGGGATTTAATGGCATAAAAATAAATTAATTAATTAATTAATAAATGATGATGTCATTAGGACTTTTTCAGAAAATAGAAATACTTTATTTTCTAAAGGTTTTTAGGTGTCTACATTTGGTACTCCTTTTTGATACCATAACTCAACCTTTCCTCTAGGTGATTGTGTTATCACATTTGATCAAATCCTCTTGATCAATCAAACAAACGATACTACTCAAATCAACTAAGTAGTTGTCTTACCAACATTTAGCAGGTTTGACATCAGTGACAAAACACCAATTAAAATACATTCTCATACTTGTATCAATATTTTATCAACACAAAATAGGGCATATTATATATCAAAATTTATGGAAATGTCAACTTGGATCTAATGGTGAGTTTTTTTTTTTGAGGAGGTCATTTCTACAATCTCCCCCTAAAACTCTCATTTAAATGAAACATCCAAAAACCCCTTTTTTCAAGAATTTCACATGCCCAAAATTTACCAACATCCCATCATAACAACAAACCCAAAACCCTCAAATATGCAACAAACAACTCATATATCTTGCACTTTATTTTATCCTCTCATGCATTCCTATAGATTCAATCTAAGGTTACAACAACAAAACCATAGCTATTATAGCACTTGTAAGGAAACTTGCCACCGAAAATATAATCATTTCACATAAGCCATAATAGATCTGAATCTATATATTCAATTAAAATCAACATGCAAGAGAATAGAAAATGTACCCACAAAAAATGTGACACAAGATATACCTTGGAAAACTCTTGTTGAGGGAAAAAACCTAGCCTCCAAAAGTATCCATCACCATGTATTATTCAACAAAAAAACCATTGCAATATAATGGAAGCCTTCAAAGCCATAGCCACAATTGAACAATTGATGTGAACAAGCATGAAACCACACATCCTATGCCATGCTTTGAACCTTCACAAATGATCCCTTGGCTAACATGTCAAGCCTTGTCTTGCTTAATGCTTTCCTTTTTGCCTTTTGTCTTATCTCTACAAATACCCTTGTGGATTCTTATATAGTAGCAAGTCCCACAAAACCATCAAGTGGTATTACATAAACCATGTGCTACCTAACCCACTGAGCTCACATCTAATATTGGACATTTAATTTCTTTTCCCTAATATTAAATAATTACATCAAATAGTATCACAATTTTACAATACAACTCATCAAGTATATCCCATGGGAATATTTACATGTTGCACATCCATCTAGGTTCAATATTATATAATAAAATAAAATAATATAATATAAAAAATATTATTAAATGTGTGCAACACCCATAATCTCAATAGTCTAGTGCTAACCCAGTGCCCCTAATGAGTAGTGCATAGTCATAGCTTGGAAGCTAACATAGATGTACTAGATCATAAAAAATAGATCATACTGAAAATGACATGTGTAGTTAGTTGGAGCCATTCAGGTGATACCAAGATTGGAAGATCGAGGCACACCTAAGGAGGCTACTACTAACACACAAAGATGAAATCAACCAAAAGAGACCGTAGGGAGCAGATTTGTCTCTGAAGTAGCAATCTAATATGCCCAAAACCATACTTGTCTATAATGATGCTTCAAAATTTCCTTTCTTTTCTTAGTTCTAGAGATTCCTCATGTTATGCTGCAACATCATGTCACCAATCTCAAATTCCTAAGGTCTGACCTTTTTGTGAAACTAGAATTGAAGGAAATGTTACAAACAGAGTTGGTTTAAGGAAATGAGGCATCTCTCATTGAGGAGTTGCATCTCTTGCAAGTGAGTAACTCCATATTATTCTGCAGACATCATATTCTTGAGAGAGATTCTAAGGGAAGGGAGCTTAATTTTGATAGGTAATACATCCTTAGAGCCATAAACAAGGGAAAATGGAGCAGCTCTTTTGGGAGTATGGATGGAGGTGTGATAGGCCTAAAGGGTAAGAAAAATTTGGAGGTGCCAGTCATGGCCAGCTGCATCAACAATTTTCTTTAGGATTTTCAAAATGGTTTTATTAGTGGCTTCATCTTGACCATTTCCTTGGGGGGAAGTATTTGGTGGAGAAATGTTGGGTGATTTTAAATTTCCTACATAATGTGGTGACCTCTTGATTTTTGAAAGGAGTCCCATTATCAGTCATGATGTCTTGAGGGATGCCAAAGTGATAGATGATGTAGTTCAATATGAACTTCAAAACCTATTTTCTAGTAGCATAGGTTAATTAAAGAGATAGGCTCGACCCACTTTGTGAAGTACTCAATGGAAACAATAATATACTTGTGGCAATTTGTAGAATTTGGATATATTTGACTAGCAAGATCAAAACCCCAGTGGGAAAAGGGCCATGGCGTGATGGTAGGTTGAAGGTCTTGCATGGGAGCATGTAAATTTCCATGTTGCTAATGAGGACCACATCATTTCACAAAATGATAGGCATCAACTTTTATAGTAGGCCAATAATAACTCATTCTAAGGAACTTTTTTGCTAATGCAAGTTCACTAAATGGGTACAATAAATTCCTTGGTGGACCTCTTCCAACGCCATTCTGGCTTCATTTGAATTGAGAAATTGAAGGAGGGTTCCATCAAAGTGTTTTTGGAAAAGTGTGTCACCTAGGATAGTATAGTGCAAAGTGTGATGAATGAAGGTTTTACTTTGGTTTGTGGAAAGGGCTATGGGGATTTTTTTATGAAAAAGGTAGGTAAAAATTTTAGAGTTCCATGGAGACTCGGGAATAAAAATCTCACACACCATCTCTAACTTTGATTGCTCGTAAGCATGAAGAAAAAGATTCTCAACAAAAAATTCACACTTGGGACTATATTCAGGCATGATGATCATGGAGGCTATGGTAGCCATGGCATCTTTTGCTTTGTTATTTATCCTTGGTATTTGTTGAAAGACTATTTAAGTGAAATATTGTTTAAGATCTTCTACTATCTGACAATATGGCAACAACTTTTCATCTTTTTTTTTATATTAATATGTAACTTGTCTAATGACCAATTGGGAGTCCCCAAAGATAAATCCACTCTTGATATTCCATTAGATAGCTTGACATAGCCCAATTTCTAATCCTTCATAATTAGTTATGTTGTTTGTGCAAGGGAATGAAATTTTGTAAGACTTAGGGATAAGGTCTCCTTGTAGTGTAATAAACAAAATTCCTTCCTCTGACCCTTTATGTGTGGAAGAGCCATCAAAATAGAGCTTTCACTGCATACTAAGGGTAATAGTCATAATTGTGTCATCTAGAAAAACTACTATGATAGGATGATCACAATGAAGAGGAGCTTTTGCAAGTTGGTTGGTAATGGCTTGTCCCTTAATGGCCTTGTGGTCTTTATAAACAATGTCAAATTCACTTAAAATCAAGAACTGTTTTGCAACACAATTAGTGATGGAAGCTTTTTATAGAAAATATTTGAGAGGATCTACTTATCAGTGAGGTGTATAGTATGATTAAGCATGTAATGGTGTAGTTTCTATGTGCAAAAGACTACAGCCAAGCAAGCTTTCTTAATATTAGTGTAGTTCAACTCATAGCGAACTAATGTATGACTAATATAGTAAATAAATTTCTCATTACCATTGTCATCTATTTGTGCTAAAAGAGCACCAAGTGCAATTCTAGTAGCAAAAATGTAGAGAATTAATGGTCAACCAGCAATTGGAGGAACTAGCACTGGTGGATTAACTAAATATACCTTGACTTGTTCAAATTCTTTTTGACATAGGAAATCCCATTGAAACTTGTTGTCTTTTCAAAGAAAGTGTTGGAGTGGATGGACTTTATCTGCTAACTGGGACACAAACTATCTGATGGACTGTAACCACCCTTGAAAGCTATGGATTTGTTTTAGTGTATTAGTTGGAAGCATTTCCATGATGGATTTTACTTTTGTAGGGTCTACCTCAATGCCTCTTCTTGACACAATGTAACCTAACAACTTTCTAGATTATATACCAAAAACACATTTCTTAGGGTTAAGGAATACTTCATATTTCTCCAACCTTACAAATATGGTGGTAAGAACAACAATGTGGGAATCATGTGTCTAGATTTTCCTAGGATGTCATCAACATAGTCTTTCATTATTACATGTAGAAGATCAATGAAGATTATAGTCATTGCATGTTGATAGGTGGGTGTCAACATTCTTCAAGCCAAAAGGAATGACTTGGTAGTAGAATTTTCCCCATGGGGTAGTAAATATCATTTTGTGTTGGTGTTCTTCTACAATTCAAACCTGATTGTAACTAGAGAAACCATCCATTAGAGATTAGATTTCATGTCAAGCAATCAAATCCACTTTAATGTCTATGTTGGGTAGTGGAAAATCATCCTTAAGACATGCAATATTTAATTCTAAAAAAAATTTAAATATGCAAATGCCCCTAGAGGATTTTCCTATAGGAACAATTTTGGAAACCCACTTAGGATAATCAATATGTTGGATGAACTTTTCATTCAACATTTTTTGTAATTTTTCTTTTATGAAGAGTGCTACCCTAGGATGCATCTTTCATAAATTTTTCTTAACAGGTCTAATCTTTCAATCCACTACTAGGTGATGCACAACTAAGTCTATATCTAAGCCAGGCATGTCTTTGTATGTCCATGTGAAATTTATTTTTCCTTTTTGTAGGAATTGAGTCATCACTTCTTGTTCTTATGTACTTAGGGTAGCAAAAATGTAGGTGATTTGTGGATTATCTACCATACCCAACTTAACTAGAATTATGTCTTCATTCAATATAGATACCTTTTCTGGTGGTAGAGCTCTGAATGGAAAATTAACCTCTCCCTCTTTTGGTGCCTCTAGGAGGTTTTTACTAGAAGATGCACCATATATTTTATCTTTTTCTTCATCCAAGAGTGCTCCAAAAGAGTTTTCACTAGAGGATGTTTCTTCTATTTTTTTATTTTATTTTTTTTATCACTTTTTCTACTAAGATAGTTGACTTTATCACTTATGCTACTAAGAGAGTTGACTTGGCTACCAAAGTAGGCTTCCTCATTGCATTAGATTTCTTGCTCATAATCTTGTAGATTTTTAAGGACAAAAAGTATCATTGCCACTTCATCAGAGTTATAGATATTGAGAGTCAATGGTGTGTCTTCAAGGTCCCAGTCTATCATGTCAAGGTTAGTGAGGGGTAATTTAATGGATTAGAGGTCAGCTATGGTGATGGCATGTATATAGTTATTCTGGTCATCCTCAATGTATTGGAAGGGTACTTCAAAGAATTCATCCTCTTCAATCTCAAAATTAGGTTCAACCATACAATAGTTGTTAGCAGAGGACACCTTGGGTTTTAATTCGCACTGTATAAAACTTCTCAACATAAGATAGAAAACTCTTTGAGATGTGTGATAGGACATGTTTCTCTTATGTATTTTTCAAATTTGGGAATCTCAAAGTTTGGTAGAAATGATATCACGTTGATAGATCTTTCAAATGGAAAGGGGAAAATTTCCTCAAAAGAGAAATCTTTCATCCCTTTGTTGTTCATATTATGAACAAAACTTTAGATTTCATGTAACTATTGGGCTAGATCTTGGTTTGGTTGGATTTGTGATGATTTTGAATTGATGTTGAATCCACATCTAAAGTTTTATGAGTTTCCAAATGGATTATAGGGTAGTGGTGGATTATGAGGTGGTAGAGGTGGAAATGCACCACTTTAACCAATGTATTGATATCTTGATGTTGAGATTGACAAAAATATTTTCAAAATACTTGTTGGCATGTGTAAATAAGATGAATACATTGGTTATGTAAAGACTACCATTTTTTGGGTAGGTACTTGCCCAATGTTTAAGCATCCTATGGCCAAAGCTGTCAAGGTTGACTACAGAATACTAGTGTGTGTAGTTGTGTTGGGGATAGAAATAATGATTTGTTGAATGTATTTTTCACTTTATTGGAACATGGATTGTGTTGGAATTGATCTAGGTATAGAACTGGTTTCTACTGTTGGTTATTTTCCTTTGCAAGATGTTTGTGCTATGGTGGGATTTGGAAATTCCAAAGCACCATCTTTGGTGATTGGTCTAAACAAAGCATTCTCATCAAAATTTGTAGGGACATTAACACCATCCTTGACAAGGTTTAGGAAGTTCTCAGTTTTGTTCACCCTAATAGACTTTTCCAATATTTCCAAGTCGTATGGGTCTATGAGAAATGTTTAAAAATCATTAGGGATGTCATTCTTGTCAATGGGGTATTCATCTTGGTATACTTCTTCTTGATCATGTGTGTTACTACATATAGTGGTGTTTCAAAAGGGATTTTATGGTTCTTGTGTGGGTGTTTAGCTATGCATAGAAAAGTTGGTACCAAGTGGAAATGTGTTCCCCAATGAGGTTGATCAAGGAGGGAAAGTTTTATCCATCTCTTGTTGTCTTAGTAATTCTAACAAATGAGATATGGAGTTAAATTTTAGTTTATCAGATCATGTTTGTACCATACAAGTGTGACCAAAACAATGGTTGAAAGCTTGTGGAAGGAGAAAATGTGAAAAAGAAATTTATATGAAAAAAGGGAAAACAACTTAAATTTGAACAAAAAACCTTGTTTATTTTGCAAAACAAGTGTGATATAGGATAAAAGTATCTTTTTCCTACCAAAGATGAACAAATGATCTTTAGGAAAGGTAGGACATCAAATAGAGGACTCAATATTTGGAGATGGACTTGTGATCCCAAATGAATGAGTTCAACTATGATAATTTTTTTCTTGTGAATGAAGGTATAGTGTTGTAATCTCAAAACTCTTGTGACTAAGATGTTCTTGGGCCAAAGGATTAAGGTTCAAATGATCATTCTCTCTAAAGGAAAGTTTGCAAATGGAAGACTAGAAGCTTCAAAAAGAGATGATATATGAATAGTTGATTCAAAAAATGAGGGTGATATGGTCACTATGTTGGTAGCTAATCCTCCCTCACTAGAAATAGAAATTTGGGGTTCACTCTAGGGAAAGTGGACCACTCTCAAAATATTGCATTGTACAATATATATCAAAATGATCCTACTTATTCTCTTCCTTTTTGATGTCTTTGATGGTGTATCAAATTTTTTTATCAATATGCACTAGGACTTTTCTTTCCTTGTAGGAAAATGGTTTGGATAACTTCACCTTCTTAAGTTTGACTTTATCAGACATGCCATGAACAAAATAACCTCAATTGTAAGACCAAGCACAAGAATTTTATAAAAATGTTTTGAAGAAAAGACCCAATGAATCTTAAATGTTGGACCAAGTACAAGGACTTATGCAAATAAATATAGGTCAAGAGGACATACTTACAACCATTTTTCTCACTGAACATCTAGCTCACCATTTTACTCATTTAGACCTATTTGATGTTTGTATTGGTTTTGGATTAAGAACACTCAAGCATGACAAATACATCAAAAAAACTAATAAGACTTCCATTAGGATGTACAAAGATCAAATAGAGGGTGTCCTCAATATACACAAGGCATATGAGGTCCAATTCTATAGATAAAAGAAAATAGTACCACATAGAAGGGAGGAAATGGTAACCCAAATCTCCACCTTCACTTCCCAAAGGTATAAAGTTCTTTGGGGCTTAGCCAAGAGTGAAAAGTTTTACTTACCAAATAGGTGTCTTTGGATTTACCTCCTAACATTTATACTCTACCAATACACTCGAGTTGAGGTCATCCCAAGGGGTGATGAAATCCCCAAGAAGGCCCCATAAAAAATAAAATAAGACCACTTATTTCTTGTGCACTCAAAATCACCCAAAGACACGAGAGGAGAGAATACATAAGTGGCCTTAGAGTTCAAAAGACACTTGTTTTTTTTCCAATTGAAGCTTTAGATTTTCTATCTACTCTTGAAGAAACTTGTGTTTAAGCATGCAAAGTTCTTTCCGACTTAATAGCATTGTAAACATAATAAAATGAGGGTTCATCAGCAAAAGTAAATCAATCGGTGTCAATATAAGAAAATTGATAAGGATAGAGAAAGTTCCTTTATTTCATTCAAGATTGAGTATGTTTATTTTAAGCACCAAGCCCAAATATTTCATAGCAAGCTTTTTTTGTCCCTTAGGTATTCAAGATTGTATGAGAATGTTTTAAGCCCAAACTGAAATATTTCATTGCATTCTTCTTTAATCTTTAAACATTCAAGAGTGTGTTTTACTATCTAACCATTCATTCTAATGAAAATATTTGTCAATTCTTTTAAGGCACTCAAGATTGCATTTTTTTATTCTACACATGCATTCCAATCAAAAATCTTGTTCTTTCCTCTAAAGCATTCAATATTGCATTTGAATATCAATTCCAATGAAATGTGTGTAAATTCTCTTGAGGACATTCAAAAGTATGTGTGTACAATTACTTTCAAATACATTCGAGAGTTTATTTGGATTTTGATATTGCTTGCAACATTCATTCAAAGGACAAATGATTAAACCATACAAGTTCATTTATCCCCTAATTCTAAAGTCCTCCAATGTTTGTCTCTTGTAATAAAATATGATTAGTAATCCTTGTATATCAACCAAATGATGAGTTAAGAATCAAATTGTTTTAAAAAAAATTAGCCAATCTAACAAATAACGAAGACAAAAAAATGTAAGTGCAGATGAAAAAATTTCATAGACTACAAAACAAAAATGATAGAAGATAACCAAGTAAGATATACTTGATACTTACACTTATAGATCATAGACAATAGGAGAGATTTGTAGATGACAAAACTCATAGATTCTAGAAGAAGCAAAGATGATAGTAAGTTGAAACCATAGAATTGTAGCTGCTCACAATGCAGATGATAGGATTAATTCACATACAACAAAGCTTGTAGATGCTAGAAATAACCAGAGATGATAGTCAATTGAAACCACAAAACCATACACCCATAATGCAGATGAAAGGATAGATTCAAAGATGAAAAAAACTCAAAGATGCCAGAAAGAAGTGGAGATGAAAATCAATTGAAACTACAACATTGCATCCACCCATAATGCAGGCAATGGGATAGATTCATAGATAACAAAACACAAAGGTGCTAGAAACAAGCGAAGATGATAGTCAATTGAAATTACAATGCTATAGCCACCTACAATGCATATGATAGGGTTAAATTAATGGAGACACAAAATCACACGTACGAAGAAGTAAGTTTTAGTTCAATTTAAGGTAAGTTATTAAGTTTTTCAATGGTGTAGATGCCAAACTATGGAGTCAACTATCTGCAAAGACAACAAAAGCATAGATGACACTATATCTTAACTAAGATGATAATGTGCTATTTTTAAAAAAGCCTCTAAGTTTTTTGACCAAATCTCTCTTAGAATAGGGACATGGGTCCCACCACGTGTACAAAAATGTATATGTGAAAACCTAATCTATCAGGAGCATGCACAAATAAGAAAATGTTAGTAGCATGTGCATATAACAAGATTGAAACTAAAAGAACCACTAACTATCTTGATTTTTAAAATAAATTCAACTAAAAGACAAGAGTCCCCACACGAATTTAGAGTAGCTCAATAAGGGTTCCCACTATAGGTATTGTTGGTGTACTCAAGATTGAGGGGTGTGGATATGCTCTCCTCAAATACAACTATGATTGTATCCCACGATAATGAAAGTATGAAAATGAGGTATGAATCTATGATAGATGAGTGAGAAATGCTTCAAGAGGAAGCTATTTATAGATGAAGGAGGAGCATAATAGGTAGACAAATCAAGCCTATTATCTCATAATATTGCTAACCATTACCTCAATTGATTTAGGAGCATCTTGGGTGTAAGATAAATATTACATCAACAAAAAATATTTCATTTCAATTTTTACATCAACAAAAAATATTTCATTTCAATTGTTTGAATAAGGGTTGTTTTCATGTAGAGTTTCTATCTATAGAGGCTTGCTACTTAGTAATTTGGTCATACAAGCTCAGAATGTCCTAATTTCAAAGGTGGATGTTCATCTTAGATATATCATCTTACCAATTGAGGCTCAATGCCATATCATGCATATTCATGGATTTATTGAAAATTTTTGGTTTCCAATTTTGGTATATAAACATTAGGCTCAACATTAGAGGCCTAAAAATGCCTGGATGAGGCCCAAAAATATGAGGGATGTCACTTGCGCTAATATGAGCCTGTTGATTAGGAGCTAAGGTTTTCAAAAAGTGCTTATAATAGCCAATCAGTGCAACAATTTGAGAGTTATGGTCTATCAAAATTGGCCTGACCAAAATGTCCAAAGTATTATTAGATTTTGTTAGCCCTATGTATTAATTTTGAATATCTGGAACCTTCCTGGGTGGCAAAAACTTGCCTATTTAAGAAATGCCTGAACATTATCTAGGACAGCTCTAGGTGATAATTCATAGCTTGTCTTGTAGATTATTGTAATGAAGGCACCCATGTGGGTTAGCATATTGTAATTCTAAATTCTATAATTCTACATTTGTGGTGATAATAAGAAGCCCATATTTTATTCTCATAAATTGTTGTTGTTTCTTTATTTCTATTATGTGTTTCTAGTATTAAGGGGAGCACCCATCATTAAGTGGTATCAACTCATACCTTCATCAAGTGTTATTAGAGTTGGAGTTCTTGAGTATGTAGACTTATCACTGATTGTGAGGTAGTTTGCACCAAGATCGTGGTTTGGGCTTAGCATATAGATAGATCATCAATTGTGAGCCAATTTGCACTACGTTTCAATAGAGGTGCAAAAATGCCTCCATGAAGAGACTATGGTGGAAGAGTTGAAGGTGTTACACCTAAGGAGTTTAGAGTACTCTAGAGGAAAATGCAAGCATTGCAAGAACATATGTGTAGAGGAATGAATCTTGCTGTAGGAGATGATGAAAAAAAGATGAAAGAGAAGAAGAAGGAAATGTGGACTGAGTTGCATTAGAGGAAGTTCTTAACCCAAAGGAGGAGAAGATTTTTAAGGCTATTTCAAGTATTGGAAAAAGACCTAAGTTTAATTTTCCCATGTCTTTGGGAAATCTCAGCCCAAAGGAATTGATTGACTAGATCAATGAATTGGAAGAGTAATTTGAATATGAAGATATTGAAGATCCAAACAGGGTCAACTTTGCAAAGGCCAAATTAAAGGGTCATAAAAAGATCTGGTGGCAAGAGATCATGTTGGGTTGAAATAAAAAAGGAGAGGAAAAAATCACCAAATAGGATTGAATGGTAGCTAAAATAAAGCAATAGTTCATTCCCATGAATTATGAGCTTGATCTATTGAAGAAAATGCAAGGGTTAAAGAAAGTGGGAAAATATGTTCAAGAGTGTTAGTGAATAGTTTTTCCTTCCTAGTTATTTAAGTTTATAGTAACAAGAAAAAAAACTTTCACCACAAATGAGTCTGGAAAACTTGTAAAGATTCACTATATTTTAAAGGCACAACTCCCTTCTATAGTGATTTATCAATACCACTCTTATTGTGAAATAATTATAGCATTCATTCATTTAATTTGAATGAAATTAAGGAAATTGAAACATCCTCTCATAAATATAAAAGAATGGTGTAGATTGAGCAATTAACATTTAATACATACCATACGACACATAATTTAAAGATCCCAAATTTGTGCTCAAGCTCGCCAAACTAAAACAATGGAAAAATATAACTTTAGCACAATAAATGAAATAATATCTATACATGAATGAATTTCATATGATTCCACCATCAAGAAAGATAACCACATGATTTATCAAATAACTATATGAACAATTCCATTATCATTAACTTTACTGTTTATTCAACAAAACGAAAAAACTACTAACTTTAACTAGCAAAATAAATATTTTAAGTCTAGAGAGCCAACACTTTAGGTTGATCAAAACATAACATATATAGCCACACAAGGCTTTCCAAATTAGTTTCAAAAACTAATTCCTTAAGGCATTTTGAACTATTTAAATGGAAATGATTTCTAAAGAAAAGCTAACTAAAATAGGAAAATAAGATAGGTGGCCCCTAGATCATTTCCTGAGCTTTAGCTATGTCACTGACATTGGCATAAGGGTCTTGGGAGTTAGAACAACCACTAATAGTTTCTTTCCAGACCTTGTGCTCTTTAAGGAAACCAATCAATTCTTGTTGTTGTAAGATGCCAAGCTACTCCAGGTGAAGCTTCCACATCTTTGTAATCCTATAGATATGATCTACATTTTTATCCTATAGACCCAAATGATTAGTACATATGATCATCATAGAATCTACTCTAGTGACAATGGTTAAATCCTTCACTAAGAATTTATTTGTCTCCTTTAGTAGCTTGACCTTGGTGAAAAAGTTTTTTTCCACCTCTTTCAGGGGTTTTCCATTCTAATCTTCATTTTTCATAATTTTTACATTGATGCATTTAATGTCAGCTACTAGGATTTCTTTCAAACACTTGACTTCCTTTAGTAGTTCAAATCATTCTTCTAATCCTTTTTCAATCACTATATTCTACCATTCTAGGTTACCTCTAGGGATGAATACAAAATCAGCATCAAACTTAGCTTATAAATTTTTAGTTAAGAATCTATTTATGTTGTATTCTTAGACCTCTAAAATATCAATGACATATTCATCCCACTTAATATTTTTAGATTCCCTCATTTTGATCTCTGATTCTAGGGAAATCTATATACATTAAAACCTAATATGTTAGGAGCATGTGTAAACAAGAAAACATTAGTAGCATGTGCATATAACAAGATTGAAAGAACCATGAATTAACTTGAGTTTTAAAACTAATGCAACAAAAAGAAAAGAGTCCCCATGCAACCTTAGAGCATCTTAACAAGGGTACCCATAAGAGGCCTTTTTGGTGTGCTCAAGATTGAGGGGTGTGGATGTGCTCTCCTCAAACACAACTATGATTTAATCCCACAATGATGAAAGTATGAAAATAAGGTATGAATTTATGCTAGATGAGTGAGAAATGATTCAAGAGAAGGCTATGGAAGAATCCATTCTTAAAACATTCTAGGAAATGGAGATTAATGCAAGAAAATGAAGTAATTTTTTTATTCAAGAAAATGAATTAAATTTTTAATGCAAGAAATGAAATCTAAAACAACTACCAAAGTGTTAGCAAAAATGCATGAAAATCTTTAAGAAGTTCTGAGCATTAACTAGCATTATAACAATGCATATGGAGGAGATGAGAAATTCTTGAGACAAGGGCTCTGTTTATAGGCTTGAGGGAGACCTTGAGGAGGTGGCATCTATGTGGTGTCCACATAGCTTCCATAAGGAAGACACATGGGCTAAAGGAAAATTCATGCAAAAGTCAAAATAAGCCTTTATGATTTGGTTGGCCCAAGATTTTCTCACACCTGTGTGAGAAACCTTGGGGAAAGGAGTGGGGGGACAAGGATGTAAGAGTCCTTTTGGAGAATTTAATGAAAGAGGGGCTCCTAGGGATTAATTTGTTCACACATTTGTAAGAAAATACTTAGGGGCTAAATGGTAGTTAAAAGGGAGGTTAGGATTAACAAAGCAGAGTTAGAAAGTGGGTAGACTTAGAAGGATGTGAGTGATGGGTGGTAGGATAGGATTTAGGTTGGATTAGGATTAAATTGAATAGGATTTGATTTAATGATAGGATTAAAGAATTTAATAAAGTGGAGGGAATTAAATAAATTAGAATTTACTTAAAAGGGGATTTATGGAGCACTTTGTATTAAATGAATTTAATACATTAGGGGGAAGTACTTAAATTAGATTTAAATACATTAGGGAAGTGAACTTATTTAATTAAATAAGTAGAAGAATATGAAAATATATATAATTAATTAATAAATAATAAATTATATTTTTAAGGGAAATATTAACAAATTAATATAGTGTTCTAGGACAATTTTAAGCATCTACACAATCATCAATTTATCAACTCTTGCATTTTTATTTGTAAAGTGAGAGAAATGACTATTTTCTTGGGCATGAATTGTGTTGAACCAAATGGAATGATCCCTCTTGACCTATTCAATAAAACTCTTATTCAAGGGAGATTCAACATCAATGACAGAAATGGTGGTAAGAAGAGCTTCTATATTTAGGTTCTAGATTTCATGAATATATTCTACCATTTTTTGAAGTGATTGATTAAGCTTCTAGTTGTCCCTATGATCCTTCCATATGCAATGGGAAATCCTAGAGTTCCCTATGGTCCATATCTTCATATCAATTTCCCTAACTATAGGAACAAGCACCATTTTCTCAATTGTATAATCTTGGTGGAGTATTTAATCTATACCCTTATTAGTCATTGGCTTCATCACTTCAGCTACCTAATTCCTTGTATTCTCATCAATATTTAGTATAGTCTCAATTTTTTCCTTTTTAGCTTTGGTTTTCTTCCTAATACATTTTCTTACCATATCACCCACCAGAAGAGTTGTTGGCACTATACTCCTTTTCTTACTCACAGACAACTAGAACCAATTAGGAACAGATGGATTCTCTTCAGGAGGAGAGGTTTGTAGCATTGGTGATGAACTAAGATCAATTTAACTTAACATATTAGCTCCTTCTATTAAATTTTGATTTCCTTGCTCCATCTCACCACTTGGGGCTCCAACAAAAGTTTCTTCTCTTAAATCAAGATCAATTGTTACTAACTTATCACAAGTCTCCTTCAAGCTACTCATTTGTTCCTATTTCTTTCTACTATGATAATTAGTCCATTTGATAGAAGGAGGGAGATGAACTAAACCTTGAATAGATAATTTAGGTTTTACTCTTGATTGTATTTTTCCTATAGTGGGAGAAGGAATAACTTCATTAGTACTAATAACAACTATGGGTGAACTAGAGCTAGCATGAACTTTTTGAACATTATAAGCCACTAATTTTGACTATCTTTAGCCTATGAGCTATTGTTCTATTTTGGTTAGGAAAGGCAAGGCTCTTATATGTAGGTAATCCTCCTTTGGTATTGTCTAGTCAATTTTTGGAAATAAGTAATTTCCACTTGCTCAATGTATGTTGGGTCAACAATTTCCTCATTTTCTCCTTCAATTACTTTAGAGATATCTAGTGGGAGATCAAAATACTTGATCCATGCTAGTGAAAATCTAGACCATAACCTCTTGCTAACCTCAAAATCATCTTGATAATTAGCCCATAAATCTTCTAAATGGGGAACATGGAGAGCAGAGGAACCTAGCTCAAAGTACCTTAAGTCAAATTCTTGACTGTCAAAGTTAGGTCTAGTAGAATAAGTCAACAAGTTCATGGATTTAATTTCAGCTATAAGCTTAAGGGAATCTTGGATTGTCTTGCATTTGTAATGCCTAAGTTCAATGAGGAAGGTGTAGCCAGAGCCTTTCTGAGTTTTACAACTCTTTTCAATCTGTACCAATTATCCATATATTTCAATCAACATAAAATATTCCAAGCAGTGTCGAGGTAATCTTAGAGGCTTTCCTTCATATCCTCAGAGAAATTATATGAAGAAACTACCATAAATACCAATCAACTGAGCACTTTTCTATATTATCCTCACATTCTCTTTCCCTTGCAATTCAAACAAGAGACATAGCTAGGAAAGTGTCTTAAAATATGTTAAAACCTTCTAGGTTTTTACTCTTCTCCAAAAGAGGTTAGTATTCATAAATTTCCATGCTTTGATTCTAGTCTAAGTTTGGTAAACCCTTCCATTCTCTGCTACAAGCCAAGATATAAAAGAAAATAGGAAGACATATAAAAACAAGAAATTTCTACTTGTAGCCTAGTAGCTATGATATCTACCTAGTTGATAAATCTATCTTCTCTTGAGATTGTTTGGATGAAAAAGTACTCCAATTCTCCCAATGAAAGGCATGTAGATTACCTTTTACTCTATTAAACAACGTAATGACATCTTTAATCTTAGGGATCATATGTTCTCTAGTTAGTGGATGTGGAAGGTGGGAACCTCTTCACTCAAAACTGAAAAGCCAACATTTTGCAATGGTATTGTTAAATTCAATGACATTTGTAGAGAATTGTTTTTAGAAAGAGCTAATAGTCCAATCCTCGTGGATATTATGTGAAGGAATCCTTAGTGCATCCATTATAGAAACTTGGTTAACATGCACTATAACTTCACCATTAAAGGCATAGATACACTTTTCAGCTACATCATACCTATCTCTACATGCTAGGACCAATTTAGGGTAGGGGAAAGCTTTAGGGAAAGTAGATGCTTGCAAAAAACCACTATCTAAGACCTTCTAGGATATAGAACTGGGTTTTGGGTTTGCAAATCTTACCAATAATTTACCCATATCCTCCTTCGCAATGAATGTGTCTTCAATATCAGGTAGGACAATACTTATAACAAACTCATTAACCTTATCAAGTAATTTATGGAGAAATACAATAGTTATGGTAGGAAGGTTAACTAGAATAGAAAAACGTAAAGAATTTACAACCCTTAAGATAATGCATAAAAGAAATAACACTTCAAAATGAAGGGCTAGAGACTCACTGTATCAGGTGCATGCAATCTTTGTTGAAATAATGCTTAAGCTACCTTCACATATCTCCAAACAAGACTAAAGTAATCTTTACCTAGAATAGCAATGCCAAAAGAATGAAAACTAGGTATCTTCTTTTAAAACATAAAACTTAGATTAAAATCATGTGAATTTCCTACAAGACTAGTGATGGGACAAGTACTTTCTATCATTAAAAGCTCATTCATACTTTGCACATGTCACAATTTGCCTTGCCATCATTACCTTTTGAATAGCATAAAATGGATCTTTAACAATGCATAGGACATCACCACTATTCATATTTTTTTTTTAGAATTGATATAAAATGAGTAATAGAAGTACTTGAAACTTGATAGGATAAGATAAATACCACAAAATGAAACCAACATGGAAATACCTATTTTCTGATGCCTATGCACAATTTATGGAAAATCTGCATTCTATTCCATACTAGAAATGTTGAAATAGAGAAAACCCAAAAATATTTTATCTTTTTAAAGGGAGGTCAACCTTGACCTTGTTGGTGGGATACAATTGTGCCTTGAAAAGTCAACCTTGACCTTTTTCCTATGATGAAAATTTCATTTGCCAATCTTGGAAGTTTGTTAAAACTGGTATCCAAATCTACACTCTGATCTTCAAAAAAACACCTTCATATATTTGGTCTTGCTATATAGGGTTTTTCCTTAGTCAAACCCCCATTTAGGTGGTTTCCACTTCCATGAATAACCAGATATAATAGAATGTGTGTGTGTAATGTATGTGTAATTCCAAGATCTAATCTACTAGATGAAAACCCTAGTGTGAATATATATATATATATATATATATATATATATATATATATATGAGAAAGCAATGCATAGAATTGAATAAGATAAGAAAGCATACGAAGCCCCCAAGGCTATGGTATTCCTACCAAAATCATAATCCATAATTGTTACTGCATGATTGTATCTTTGAATGCTTGAATATTGATAATGGTGGATCAAGGAAGATTAGATCTCTCTTGCTCCAAATGGATGTTCACAATGGTATGAAAATGCTTGATATCCACAATAGCTTGATCTTCTATATCATTCTCTTGAAATCTTACTTCTTCATAGCTTCTTGTCTATTCTCTTGTCTCTTGATTCATGTTGTAGATAGATGCAAATGAGAGTCTTTATATAAAGGCTTCAAGGTGAGGCTCCTAGAGTAATATGAGGATCTATAATTCAAATTTTACCTCAAATTAAGATCCAATTAAAATAAACAAATAAAGAAGGAAAATAATTAAATGAATCTTGAATTAGCCTCTTTCATATTTGAATCTAGAAGCCCAACATTGATTTTAGAATCCTCCAGGACCAAAATCTAGAAAGGGGAATCAAATCCCAATGAGTGTTAAGGAAAACCTCATCCCTAGCCTAGGTCAAGGATGACCTTGACCTAGGTTAGGGATGACCTAGGAGTCAGAACCCAACTAGAGTAGAAAGCAGAAGGTCCTAAGAATGCCTGAAAACCTATAAATTATGTCAAAATAGGACTAAATGCCTAGAATAAAAACCAAATCCTATGAAAAATATGATAAAGGCTAGGAGGACTTATTCCTAAGTCTTACCCAGGAAAAAAAGATCTATAGAGGAGGGAAATTAAGGAGAATCTTTGAAATCCTAACCCTAATTTCACCTAAAACAAAGAAATTAAGCGCAGAATGTATCCTAAATGCAAATACATCTTGAAAGATGTAATAAAAGAGGGTGATAAATCCACTAAGATGGAATTTCTTCCATTTTAAGATGATACATTTAGCCCCCACTTTAGCTCAAATATGACACTATGTGAATATGCAAGCTAAAGTAACAAAACATACTAGTAAATAAATAGCCAAGTCCTCAATGTAGAGATCTTGCAAAATATTGTTCGAACCTTCAACACACAAGGTTAATGAAAATCCATAAAACATAGGTAAATCTTACTAAATGATAGTTGAGAAGTACATAAAGCCCCTTATGCCCCCTATTTTGGCTTTCTCTTTTTGAAGGATGAAATAGGGTGATAAGGATAATTGTAGACACTTAATATGTAGTTCTTTGAAATTGTCTTCTCAAAACAATTAGAAGGATTCAAAACCTTCTTAAATTAATTCAATAATTTAGGTATCTGAATCATAATTCCAATGCCACTAACATCACTAAAAATGGAGTTACCAATCTGAAGTTATGATCAAAAGAGTGATTGTCTATCTAAATGAATGAGATAAGAGGAATCAGAGTTTACAATGAGTAAACCCTAAAAGAAACCCTAATTTTACCTATGAATAATGCAAAAGGAAGTCATACTTACTCATTCTTACTTTTTTAGATTCAAAATGAGGAAGCAAGATGCTAAGGAGAGAAGAACTTGGAGTGACATGCCTGGAGTGGTTAAGACATTGCCTAGCTACCGGACAACCACTTCCCAAGGTGAGTTTGTTGTTGTTTGATTATGTAATTTCCAAATATGTGATTTCTATAGGAAAGGTTGACCTTGAACCTTAAATTTTGACCTTGGCACAAAAATTTTGACCTTGACCCAAGAAGGTCGACATAAATTATCAGATTTGCACTCATTCTAGGATGAGGTCATCCTTGACCAACAAGGTTGACCTTGACCTAGTCTAGGTCGACCTTGATCTAGTAAGGTTAACCTTGACCCAATAAGGTTGACCTTGACCTAGTTAAGTCCATTTTATAGATTTTGATGATATAGAAGACTTATATGTTGTTTATCTATGCTTACAGGACATGGTTCATCTCCAAGAGCATCCTTTTGGAGAGTTGCTTATTATTATTAGAGAGAGATTGTTCGATCTGGATGAGGATAATATATAGTTACTAAGAGATGTAGAATTATATTGGGTAGTAGTCCTACCATAGATCAAATTAAATTGAGCCATGTTATTAGCTCTTATAGAGAGGTTGGATGAGGAGACATGTTCCTTTCATTTTCCCTTAGGAGAGAACATAGTTACATTAGAGGATGTCTATAGGATCCTATAGCTTCTAGTCCAAGGTAAGATCATCATACCTAGAGCACAATGAGTCTATGAGGAGATCCTTGTAGACAAGGAGTATTGCTTGTGACATGTTCCACAGATGCAGACTCGATTAGATCATGTCCTTCTATCATCCATATTATTAGGGCCTACTCCTCTAGTACGAAGAGTGATGCTAGGTATAGCATCCTTGGTTGTATTAATGAACTCAAAGGGTACTATATTTTCAACATTGCTTACTCACATCATATGGAGGATGGAGAGCTAGAGGACTATATTCTCATGGGGTTGCAACATGCTAGCTCAGCTATACCATAAGTTGTCTTAGTTTGTGAGATATCAAAGAGAGAGCTTGTTGATATGCACTCTTATATAGATTTGGTTGTTTGAGCACTTTACATGTACATGTTCATAGGTTATCCCATGATGGTAAATGCAAGCACAACTAGAGTTTTTCTTTGTCCATTGAAGAATTCCTAGTAGTTTGGAGATATATTAAATTGGAGAGTATCTCTAGACTGCATTCCTAGTGTAGATGTGACATGGAGACCCTATTGTCAGATGAAAAAGTGGCCTAATACACAATTCTAGATGAGATAATCACATTGGAAAAAGTGGCTAAAGAGTCATCTGAATCATATAGTGGTACATTACTACTATGATAAGTTGATGAGATAGTTTGGGCTAGTACAGGGAGTCCCTAGAGAAGTACCTCGCTATGCACATCTAGCGAGGTATTATCAAAGACCAGTGCTATATGCCAACCATTTGCATCATATAGAGAGGATATTGATGTTCCATGATATAAAGATATAGAGGTACCATCAGATTTGACCTATTTAGGCATGAGCTAAGATTACATCAGGTAGTAGAGTCTACAAGGGTCTCATCCTATCTTCCCTGAGGATTATCCCACAGATGATCCAGGTGCTTTAGAGAGGACACATCAAGATGATGGTACAATAGAGGATGATGAGGATATCAGAGATGAGGAGGAGCACATCTTTGAGGGAGAGCCCTTAGAGGAGGAGAGAGAGGATAGAGTAGAGTAGAGATAATAGAAGATTTCCCTAGCTGATGATATTGGTGTAGATGTACACATTTATCACATATCACCACTCAAATACTAATGGCTCCCATGCACCTACACAAAGACACCACCAACAAGTCCTATATATAGTGAGCATCGAGAAAGTAGTCACTCCATGTCCCCACCATCAACACCTTTCAGTGATGTCTAGGAGGGAGACCCATGTATAAATTATGGAATATGATTAAATATGCAATTTGATTTGAAAAAATATAAAATTGATAAATGTAACCTTTATTCTATAGCAAGCATAGTGGAGTAGAGGATTTTTGTATCTGAGGTTCTAAAGGATACATGTATATCCTATCAACTACTAGTGAGCAAGAGAGGGTCCTCTATTGGCAATAGAGATCTATCGATATCTTTGCAACTATCCAATGAGAGCTAAGGATGTGCAGGGAAAGGGAGGAGAAACTAATACCTAAGCTACAAAGTTCTTAAGAGTGCTCACATAGTATGAGCATGTCTAGGAGTCATACATAGACACATAGATCTACCGCTTCCCATTATAGGCCAGAGAGATCTAGCAACCATCGACCATCAAAGCCTAGTGATAGGCATAGTGGTAGATAGGGTCATTGGCCACATATGTATCATATCTTATATCACTTTTTGATGAATGAAATAATTTTTTTACTATTTAGTTCTATGTCTAATATAAAACTTAATAGAAATAAAGAAGATGCATAAATATATTCAATATTAATTTTTCTAAAACTACATTATCTATAAAACCCAATCTATAGGGAAAATATAAATGCCAAAAGAAAAGAAAGAACAAAATTAAGGATAATAATGTTTAAGATGCATAATATTAATATGTTCCTTAAGAGAAACACCATCCATACAAGAAGGTTTATAAGCACCTAAACCATAATCTTCAATAAAAACAAAAAGACCGAGCCAATTAGGGCTAAACTTTTCTTTTCACTAGGTAAAGCATTCACATTTTGTTGATTCTCATACAAAACTAAATCACCAACTAAAAATGTTAATTCAATTACCTTATGATTGTATTGCTTCTATAAAGATTTATGATAAGATTTTATATGGTCTAATGCATGCATATGTTGTTCACCCAACATTTCTAAATCTTTTAAATGTTATTCTCAAAAAGTATCTTTGTCAATTACCCATGAAATGAAACATGCAAAGAAGGTATTTCTAATTCCAAAGCATAATAGAGTCAATACCATAAACAAGATTGTAAGGAGAAATACCTGTGGTAGTACGAACACTTTTCCTATAAGCCCATAACGCATATGTCAATTGAGTATACCAATATTTCACATGCTTGTTGTTTGTTTTTCTCAAAATATATTCAATGATTGTATTTGATGCTTTAGCTTGATGATTAGATTGAGGATAATAAGGATTTGAGAATTTATGTTGAATTCAATATTTCTCCAAGAATTTTTGAACTTCTTTGTTTTTGAAAAAAGTACCATTATCTGAAACTACCACTGAAGGTATACCAAATCTTGTTATGATATTATTAAGGATGAAATCACAAATAACATCCACAATTGTTGAACAAAGAGGAACAACTTCAACCCACTTCATAAAATAATCCATAGCTATTAGAATGTATGTATGTCCTTGAGAAGAAGGATTTTTCCAATAAAATCAAAACCCCAAATACTAAAAGACCATGGTGAAACTTGATTACGAAGCTCACAAGTAGAGCATGAATGAAATTACTATGTTGTTAACATTAAGGACATTTCTTAACAAACATAAAAGAATCTTGCTCCATCATTTGCTAATAATGTCCCATTCTAAGTAATTTGTTAACCAAAGATTTTCCACCAAAATGCCCTCCACAAGAACCAGAATGAGCTTCTCCCAAACCTACTAAAATTTCAATTCTATTGAGACATCTTAATGATAATATTTCATAAGAGAAATTGTAAAACATATCTCCTATAATGATGTAATGCACTACAAGCTTCCTAATACAATTACTTGTGTTTCTTGTTGCTGATTTAGGAAAAGTACCATCTTTTAAAAAATGAAAAATGTGAGAATACCATTCATCCAAATGCAAGTTTAAAATATCAAATGTAACCTTTTTAGAAATTGCAGGGTTTTTAAGAGTTTGTATAGTAAATTGAAAGTTCTTTTCATTATTTTCAAGATATGCCAAATAAGTTTCGCATGCCATGGAGTTCGCATGTCGATTATTTTTTCTAGCTAAGATTTGAATTGTATAAGAAGAGAATTGTGAAATCACATCAAGTGAGAAATCTCTATATCGTGTCATTTTAACATTCTTAGTTATGAATCTCCATTCAACATTTAATTATGATTCTCCATATATATGCAAGTGTTTGATGCTTGTTAATTTGTATGATAAAGGAATTGGATTTTTCATAGGAGGAATTAAGATAATACCAACACTATATGTTGTCTTACATATAGATCCATAAAAATACAATTTGCAAATATCATCTTGTTGAATTGCTAGATTATTATCATCGGTAAATTCCATAGTAGTAGAATATGTTTTTGAATGAGGACAAGGAGCTTCAACTAAATAATTCATTAAAGCTTGTCCCTTAGTAGATTTTTAAGAAATTAAATTAAGATCAAATTTTATAAATAGCATCACCCACTTTGCCAAATGGATAGAGAGATCAATTTGTGAGAAAAGATGTTTCAAAGGATTGAACTTGACAATCACATTGACTTCAACATTTATAAGATAATGCGTAAGTTTCTGACATGCATAAACTATAGGAAGATGGTATCTTTCCAAATCTATGTATCTTTTTTCATAATCAAGTAAAGTCTGACTAATGTAATACATAGGTCTTTCCTTACCATCATCATCATTTTGAGCTAACAAGGCACTCATAGCCTTTGAAGTCGTAGAAGTATATAAGTGAAATAGATTATCAAATTTAGTATGTTGCAAAACAGGAGGATTTGCAAGATACTCTTTAAATTGCTCAAAAGTTTGTTTACATTCATTATTCCAAGAAAATTTGGTATCCTTTCTAAGAAAGAAGTAAAAGAAATTGTTTGATTAGCTTATTTAGAAACAAAATGATGAATAGCTTGTATCTTTCCTTGTAAACTACATAGCTAAGAAATATTCTTAGGAGGAAACATATTAACAATAGCATCAATATTTTCAATATCAACTTCTATGCCTCACTTAGAGATTATAAATTCTAATAATTTACTGGAATCAACTCCAAAAACACATTTCTTAGGATTCAATCTCATGTTGTAACTTCTAATCCTTTTAAAGATTTCTCATTAAATAGTAACATGATCTTCTCTATGTATAGACTTTGCTAAGATATCATCCACATAATCCTCAAGAATTCTATGATTGTAATCATGAAAAATAAAAGTCATAATGCATTGATAAGTTTCTCCTGCATTCTTTAATCTAAAAGGCATCATGACCCAATAGAATGTTCCCCAAGCTATTATAAATGTAGTTTTAAATTAATGCTTAGGAGGAATAAATATTTGATTATATATAGAAAAACCATCCATAAAAGATAACAAAGCATGACTGAACATTGAATCCATAATCATATCAATATTGGATAATGGGAAATCATCCTTAAAAGATGCCAAATTTAAATCTCAAAAATTAGTCCTCATCCTTATCTTATTTTCCCCTTTTGAAATAGGAACAATGTTTGATATCCAATTAGAGTAACCAATAGAATGAATAAATCCAAAATCCAATAACTTTTCAATTTCACTTTTGACAAATAAAGAAATCTAAGGATTAAACTTTCAAATTTTCCACTTCATAGGTTTCATATTTGTTTTAAAACAATATTATGAGTAACACTCTTAGAATCAATAGCTGACATTTTTTAATATGTCCAAGAAAAAAAATGCCTTTAAATTATAGTAAAAGGGAACTTAATTGATCACACTCATCTTAATTCAAACATTTCCCAATCTTTATTATCTTCTCAGGATTATTCTCATTCATTTGAATATCAACAGTCTTAGCTATTAACAAATCACATCGTATCAAAGCATCCATTGGTAAAGAAAGAATATCTTGAATATCATGTTCTCCAAAATAATCCTCTATATTTAAACAATAAGGCTTTCTTCATTTCTGATGGAACTTAAGTAAATCATCATAAATCCCAAAAAATTCCATTAAATTTTCATCCTTAGGAAAAATATCCTAAGTAGGTGCTTGAATTATGTCAATAAGCAATGGGTTAATCAATTCCAACTAACTACCACATATATGATTAATACTAAGAGGAAAATTTGATGGTTATTTAAATGGATAAAACCCTAATCCATATGTATGATCATAAATTTCATTATCTAGAGGTACTTGTATGCCTTGCTCATATTTACCACATCCTTTGCCATTAAATCTTGATTTCTTAAGTAAACAATAACTAGAACTATACCAATCAGCCATTTTAGATAGAGTCCAAGGAGTAGCATATGTCACAATATTTGAACAATCAAGTTTAATTGTTAGAATCATTTCATTTACCAAAGCAGCAACAAAATTACTCTTTGATTCTTTAAAAAGTGGAGAAAGAATAAAAACTTGTTTATCAAATTCAATGTGTTTCCTCATGAATTCCTAATTAGAGACCTTATTCTCCAATGAAAGTAGGATTAAAATTCAATGTTCCCCAAACATCTTCAACCAAAGAAGAAGATGAAGCTTCTGGTTGTTGTATCTTAGGTTGTTGTATCTTAGGTTATTTTTCAATCTCTTTACTTGGTTGAAGAGACTAAGAGATTTTAACATATTCTACATTTAAGAAAGGATTCAACACATCATCCACATGTAATGTATACATTAAGTTGTTATAAATAAACTAAACCTTGTGATGAAGAGTAGAAGGAACTACATGCATAGTATGTAACCATGATCTTCCTAACAAAAGATTATAATTGAGAGGTCCAAGCATAACATGAATAGGTGTATTTAGAATAATTGGACCAACTTTAATAGGTAAAGTAATAATGCCCAGAGTTCTCTTCGTAATATAATAAAATCCACATATAGGAACATTATCAGGATGAATATAAGTAAGATCATTTGTAATTATTTTAAGCATATCCATACTACAAACATTAAGCCTAGATCCATTGTCTATTAATGTTCTTCAAATGATACTTTGATTAATAGAAATAGCAACCATAAGAGCATCGTATTGATTCTACACCTCAAGAGAAGGTAAATCATTATGAAAAAATACAATAGGACATACAAAAGGCATATCATGCATGTAATCCAAAATAGAATGAATTTTGTCTTGATTAGGAGGTGAAGCAGGAAAATTAGATAAAGATTTTTGCAATGCCTCATAATATGTCAAAGAAGTTTGAAGTAACTCAAGCAAGGATATCTTAGTAGGAGTAGCACGTAATTGGTCAACTAAGTTATACTCCTTAAAGGTAGAAGAAAACTTAGGAGCTTGAGTAAGAATAGGTTGAGAAGGTGGTAAAGATACCAAAACAATAGGTTGATGGTTATTCTATGTATGATAAGAATGTGAAATACAATTAGAGTTATCAAAGAAATCAAAAGGATTTCTAGGTTTACCCTTAATTATTATGGATGGTCATCCTCTAACTATCATCAAAGGTGTAGAATATATCATCTTAGGTTTATCAATATTGAATATAATAGAACATGAAGGTAACCATGCACACACCCTATGGTAAAGGTCTATTGGAGAGGTTTTGGAGGAAGATGAAATAGGAATAGGATCCATTGGGATCTCATTCGAACAATTTCCATCCTCACTTCCATGTACCTCATTAAGGGATCTATCCTCTTTGAAAATACAAACCTCATCAAAGTATTCCAAACAAGATTCATACATATTGAAATATCAAAAGCATGAAAATGTAAATGTTTTTGTATTTTTAAGGAAAATTTTCAATTTTTCAATTATTTTTGAAACATATAAATAAAGGAAAATATAATTAGCATGCAACATCTAACACAAGATGCAAATCTAACACCAAAAAGAAAGAGTTTTCTATCACGGGTTGACCAAAATGAATAGTGTAAAAATGGATCTTTAACAATGCATGGGACATTCACCACTATTCATATATTTGTTTTAGAATTGATATAAAATGAGTAATAGAAGTGCTTGAAACATGACAGGATAAGATACATACCTCAAAATGAAACCAATATGGAAAACCTATTTTCTGATGCCTATGCACAGTTTCTAGAAAATCTATAGTCTTTTCTGGACTGGAAATGATGAATCAGAGAAAACCCATAAATATTTTGTCTTTATGAAGGGAGGTCAATGAGTATTTTATATAGAAGTTGTGTATTTTTTTTGTAATTTTATAATGAGCATGTTTTTTTTTATGAATTATTGAATAGAATACATCCCAAAATTTTGGTACATGTTCATGTGATAAGCATAACTTGCATCAAAATAATTGAAAATTGAAACTTTTTTTTAAAATGTGTATATAATCAAGTGTAGGATGGTAATATGTAATTTATTTTTAATCTGGTTAAGTATATCAAAAATTATTTTAAAAATGGTAGGCATATGTCTATAAGGAATGTCAAGGCATAGGTAAAAAAAATTAAAGTTTACAATGTTAATGTTGTCCAAAAAAAAGAAAATGTTCAATGGTTAGAAAGCGAAGAAGACATGTAAGATTATGGTGGTGTTTTTAGAGATACCCACTTCACCATTAGCATACCTCATGAAGATAAAGATGATATTTCACATTAGAAGATGAAAATACATATAAAGGGAAAAAAATGGAGGGAAAATAGTCTCCCAATACTTTGAGTCATTTTCCTAGGCTATCACCAAGCCATATCCTAATCCGATTTTTCGGATTCAAATAATCCAATTGGGTTATGAAAATTAAAAATGCATTCAGAACCTGATTGGGTTTTGTATTACTACTTCACAAGGTTAGATTGAGGAGAAGAGCGAGAGAGATCTAGAGAGAGAGAGAGAGAGAGAGAGAGAGAGAGAGAGAGAGAGAGAGAGAGAGAGAGAGAGAGAGAGAGAGAGAGAGAGGGAGAGTTATGTATTATAATAATAAAGTGTCTATCATATCCCTAGTCCTTGTCTCCATCCCATCCCCTCTCTCCATCACTCCCTCTCTCTCATGTATGCTCTTTATCCTATCCCCATCACTCTTTCTCCTATCCCCTTCTCTCTCTCACTCTTTATAACATATCCCCTAATCTCTATCTCCTATCCCCCATCCCTCTTTCTCCTTTAATCTCTCTCTCTCTCTCTCTCTCACTCTTTCTATCATATCCTTTAATTCTTCTCTCCATCCCATCCTCTCTCTCTCACATTCTCACTTTGTCCTATCCCATTCTCTCCATCTCTTTAACACTCTATCTATCATACCCCTAAATCTCTCTCTCTCTCTCTCTCTCTCTCTCTCTCTCTCTCTCTCTCTCTCTCTCTCTCTCTCTCTCTCTCTCTCTCTCTCTCTCTCCCCTTGTCCCTCCCCCCATCTCCTCTCTCACTCATTCTCTTCACCTCTCTCACACTCTTTCCATATCATATCCCTAATCTCTCTCTCTCTCTCCCTCTCTCCCTGTCCCTCCCCCCATCTCCTCTCTCACTCATTCTCTTCACCTCTCTCACACTCTTTCTATATCATATCCCTAATCTCTCTCTCTCTCTCTCTATTTCTATCATATCCCCTAATCTCTCTCATATTCCCTCTCTCTCTCTCACTATTTCTATCATATCCCCTAATATCTCTCTCTCATATTCCCTCTTTCTCTTTCTCTTATCCCCTTCTCTCTCACTCAGTCTTTTCACCTCTATCTCACTCTTTCTATCATATCCCCTAATCTCTCTCTCTCTCTCTCTCTCTCTCTCTCTCTCTCTCTCTCTCTCTCTCTCTCTCTCTCACTCACTCACTCACACACACACACACACACACACACACACACTCTCTCTCTCTCTCTCTCTCTCTCTCTCATATACCCTTTCTATCTTTCTCCCATCTCATCTCTCTTTCTCCTATCCCCTAATCCTTTCTCCATCCCGTGTCTTTCTCTCTCTAATTCTTTTTCTTTATCCTATCCCCTAATCTCTCTTTCTCTCTCATATCCCCTCTCTCTTTCTCATATCCTCTTCTCTCTCACCGCCATTCACTCTCCATCTCTCTTATTCACTCTCCCTCTTTGTATCCCCTTCTATCTTTTAATCCTATCATCACCCTCTCTCTATCACTCCCTCCCTCCTTCAATCTACCTTTGTGTAGTAATAAAATAGAACCTTATCGAGTTTTGTATAACCCAATTGGGTTATTTGTCCATATGGTTAATTTAGTTAGAAATCAATAACCTTATTGGGTTATTGAAAACTATAAATAAAACAACATGTCAATGGTTATTATGTTGTTTCAATTTGGTGTGGACTAGTTTCTACTATTGTTCAAATGTATTTGTATACCAAGTATGCAAGTGTAAGGTTTTTTGTGCTTCAAAATGCTAAATTTTATATTTTTCATGTGCCAACATCTTATTTTATGTTAGTATCTTATTTTTTATTTTATTCATTGTATTTTTTGTAGGGTAATTTACATCTACAATCATGGGAAAGAAAAAGATAGGAATGATTGAAAAATGAGAGGCAGCAAAGGCAAAAGTAAGCAAGCATATGAAGAGATTAAGTGAAGGTACATCATCAAATGCCTCTAATTTAAGTGATTAAAATCTACCTATTGATATTAACACCACAACCATGCCTAATTTGACAAACAAAAATGTTCAACATACCCTAATTGAAATGATTATGAGAAATACACTTACGTTAGTTGATGCCCTTGATGTGACTTCTCAAGTTCAAATCATGAATGCGCATGATGTAAGTAATGAAAATCTAGAGCATGCACATACATCAACATCTTCTAGAATAATTTTTAGAAAACCAAAGTTTCTAATTGAAATTGATGAAAATATTTTGAAGCCAATGCATGATAGAATATTAGAAAGAAATTGTAGGAGAATTTTTCAAAAGATTTGGAATAACTATTTTGAAAATTTAAATCAAAGTGGATGGTACCAACTTGTTTTTGAAATGGTTAAAAATCTGAAATTTAGAGAGAGAATGAGAATTTTGGGGTTAAGCACATTTGAAAATAGTAGTGAAAGAAGCATTGTTAGAAATCTCTTTGATGAATACAAAGCCATTGGTTCCAAAGCACATACTAAAGATGTTAGTACAATTCAATGGGTCCTCACATCAACCATAATGGGAAAGGAAATGACAAAAACTCATATGGTAAGCAAAATAAGTAAATCATTAAGAATAAGTTAAACAACGTTAGTCAAAGCCTTAGTGAGGTGAGAGAAAATTGAGAATTCTAATGAGACTTCTTTTTTGTCATTCCAAGGTAGACTCCCATGTAAGGATAAGTTTATTGTTGATGCACTAAAAACATTAATAGAAAAATTTTGGCATGACAACACAAGGGCTTCATCAAACCAAAAAGATGTTGCCAAAAGACGAATTCAAAAAATGAACCGTGAGCCATATGCAAAATGTTTTTTGGATGCAACTCAATTATGGAATGTTTCCTCAAAGATTTCCTCAAATTAAAATAAGCCAAAGTTTTTTTGAGATGAAAAAACCATTCTATGTTAAGAAAAATCACACACACAGTACATGTTGTAGGGTTCATGTTGAATTTTTTATGCATTATGATGTTTATCGTTATATATGTTGTACTTTTCATACTAATGAGATATTGTAGGAATGTGGTCTATAATTACCTCCTAAGTCACCAAGAAAATTTATTGCAAGTGTACTATGTAAACAAGATGATGGGTGCATTTATTATAAGACCATGTGTTTGAAAGATTTTTGCCCTCAATATAGTGGTTTGAGAAAGTTGCATAGATGCCTACATTTAGATAGCACACATGAAATTAGTAAGACACTAGTTTCTCTTGGAAAGTAAAAATCAGTTATATATGGTGTTCAAGATGGAAAATACTTAAAGATGTGTGAATTAGTGAAAAATGATGTGTGTAGCTGATTTTATGAAATTGTTTCAAGAGAAAGTAGTTTATGACTACATAGGTCATTAATGGTTAGATGAGCAATTTAAGTTGTGTAAGGAAACTTTCCCCTTGGGTACAATTGTGTCAGTTTTTGACTTCACTAAAAGCTATACACTAAAACCTTAAAATGAAGTGCAACCAATGTATTACAACTCTATACAAGTGTCAATTTTCGTACACATAACATTTATTCATGCACATGATAGTACAAAAGTATCAAGAGAGTATCACTTCTATATCAAAGATGATCAAACGTATTCATCAAAGTTTTTGCAAGGATGTTTTAGAGTTTTCTATGACAATTGAGGGAAAGAGATGAAAGATGCAATCAATACATTATATGGTTAGACAATTGCACTGCACAATTCAAGAATGAAAGGATGTTTTGTTGGTTGAGTAGGATGCATGTGACAAGTGAGACATGGAAAGGGAGATCATTTAATTGAGGTGGGACATGGAAAGGGAGATCATGATGGTGCTAGAGCATGTGTGAAAAGAGCCCTTAGCAAAGAGGAATTAAAGTACAAAGATGACACAATATTAGAAAATGTTGAAACAATTATCCAATGGTGCAATTCTATAATGGGACTAGGTAATACAGGTAAGTCTATGGTTTCTAGATATTTTTGGTTGATATGTGAACCTAATATTGAATTTTTTAAAGATTGTTTTACACTTATAGGATCAAGTTAGATGCATTCATTTCAAAGTTCAAATGGAGCATCAATAGTTATCCATACTAGAAAGATTGCATACTTTTTCTCTTTGAGTATGTATCATTTATGGTATGAATGTGAATCAAAAGAGTGCATTGACCAATGATATTGCAAACCTTTGCATCCAATTGATTCTATCAACTTCCTACAGATCTAAAACTCAACCAAGTTGAAGCATTAATAGATTTTGAGCATGTATCTAAACTAGTTGAACAAGGTACTAAGTTATCAATTTATACTTGGTTAAAATAGATTACTTTCAATTTTTCCATTAAATTATTCTTCTATGTAATGTAGGTCATGCATATGTTGTTATTACATATGACAATAATGATGAAGGAATATATTACTTTCTATGTCGGTGTGTTCAGCCCAAAAAAAAACTGATAACTATAGTCATTGATGGTGATGATATTGAGTACCCAATAGGATCTGTCATTGTGACATGCACATGGCTTAGAAGGTAGTATATTTTTTCCCCTACCATGAAGATCTCTTTAAGTAAATATTTGATGTATAATGTATCAATTCTGAATTTAAAGTATCTTTAAAATTAAATGTAGGTACCCTATCAAGAAATCCACCATGTGGTTATTTGAGGATTTTGAGACACAAAGACGTATTCTTCATTACTCTAACCTTATTATTCAATTGATACTGTATCATGGTAGGCCTCTTAACAAGAAGCTATGGAAAGTACATAAATTTGATCATGAGGCAATACTTGATACAATAAGGGTTAGAGTATCCAAAAGGTTCCCTTAATTGATTGTGTGCTATATAGCTAAATCATTCTACATATGGTAGAATAATTTTGATAATTTTGTATATGTGCTATGTGAAATGTTGCAACTTCATAGTGATGTCCGTATGTAGATGCCAAATTTTGTATATAAAAAGGAGAGGACATGTAACATGTGCATATTTGTATGCCATATTTTGTATAAAAATTTGATATGAGATGTCACATGAGCATATTTATATGCCAAATTTTGTATATATAAAAATAAGACATGTAACATGTGCATATTTAGATGCCATATATAGTTTTTTTGTTGGGTTTGATTTTATCCCTAAAAAAATATTTAATCATCTTCAACTTATATAGATTTAAATGTTTGTCCTCTTGTATTTTTCTTCCAAATTTCCCAAAACACAAGGAAAATAAATTATAGAGTCAGATACCCATTTGGCTTCTCTACAGCATATGCAAATCTTGGATGGGTTGTTTTGGACTATATCCTTGTTGTCACACTATGTCACCCCTTTTAAGGATTAAAATAGCCCTTTGATTCACACAAGGCATGATGATGATGTCATCATGAGGTCAATAGGGTCCACAATTAGTTAGGGTTAGGTTTTTAACCATAGGTAAGGTTTGTGGTTAAATTTGAGATGATAGGAAGTTCATTTGACCAAATTGGTGATAAGTTGCAAAAAAAGGTAAAAATTGTGTTGTGCAACTTTGCAACTTTCAAAAGTTGCTTGAGAAACTTTTGGCAAGAAAGTTGTAAAGCATTGAAGAGGAGTCCTAAAGGGTGACTAACCACACAACCACCTTAAATAAAGCATGAGAAGAGAAAATTTTCATAATAGTGCAAAAAGTTGTTAAAAAGTTATCAAAAGTGCAATTTTCTCCAATTCTTGCAAAAGTTGTCAAGAAAGCACAACCAAGTGAAATTTTTGGTTAAGAAAAAACCAAATGACCTGGAGGAGTGTATATTTGTTGGAGATCATGCTGTAGATTTTATTTATGACCAAACCTCCACTTGCAATTTTTTGCAAAAATTGCAAAAGTTGCTCAAGCAACTTTTGAGCAATTTTTTCTCTTGACATCTTTTGGTCAAATGGATCCATCTAGGACTATTCTAGGATGCTAATTAAGATTTTTAGGATGTATAAAGTGACCTAATACCTTATTTTTCAACTCCTAACAACTTTAAACCTATTTAGCAATTTTGGCTCATTAAACATCTTTTGACCAACTTAGGACCTAACCAACGATTTTGGCTTTTCCTAGCAATCTATGGCTACTCTATTAGCTCAGGTTTGTTGGGTTTAGGCTAGGAGAAACATAATTTCAGCCAAAAAATCCCCTAACAATATCGATCACACTAAATGGAAGCATCCCTAAGGGTATCTAAGAAACATTGGGTTGTGATCTTTGATCGAGCATTTCTTTGAGCTCATACAAGGTATTAAAAATTGTCAAGTGCTATCGGATCATTTTATTTAGGCCTAAAAAAACCTATATCAGTTTTTTGAGATTTAATTTTCTTTGGATTTGGCATCTTTATGTTGCCTATTGTCAAAATTTGTAATATTGCTCAATTAAAATGAGCAAGGTTCTGTATATTTCAAACCATTGTTCCTAGGATCAAATTGTCTACTCTGTTAGCTCTAGTTAGTTGGGTTTAGGATACGAAAAACCTCATTTCAGCCACAAAATCCCTCTAATAGTATCAATCACACTAATTAGAAGCATCCCTAAGGGTATCTAAGCATCATTGGGTTGCAATCTTTTATCGAGGTTTTCTCTGAGCTCGTGCAAGATATTAATGAACTGTTAGGTGCTACAGGATCATGTTATCTAGGCTTACAACAACCTATCTTAGTTTTTAGAGATTCAACTTTTTTTGGATTTGGCATTTGTATCTCTCCCATTTCCAAAAGTTACAATGTTGCTCAGTTAAAATGAGCAAGATTGCGTATATTTCAAACTATTGGTCCTAGGATCGAATTGTTTTCTCTGTTAGCTCTAGTTTGTTGAGTTTGACCTAGGACCAACCTTGTTTTAGCCACTATGTCCCTCTAACGTTATCGACCACACTAAATGGAAGTGTCCCAAAGGGTCTCTATGCACTATCAAGCTGCAATCTTTGACACAAATACAAAAATCATGACATATTTTTACTTTTCATGTTTTATCACATCAAAATAAGTGACATATGATTACATGTTATAATGAATTTGATAAACATGTTACATTTTATGTATAAAATAATGAATGTTCTTGTGTTTGATTAATTGCAAGAAAATAAGTTTAAATATAAGTTTTTATGCACACATTGAACAAGTTGGATAGAAATTCAAGTTTAATGTATATCAAAATGAACAATATATTATGTCATATCGATCATATAATTACAATAAGATGTTATGTCTCATTGATACAATACAAAGGTCAAATGCTTGACAAATGTCAAATGTGTACAATAGAGATGTTGAATGTGCACAATAAAAATATTGAATATATATAATAAAAAAGACAAATACCTGACAAATGTCAAATGTGTACAATATAAATGTTGAATGTGCACAATCCAAATGTTGAATATATACAATACAAAAGTCAAATATATGTCAATGTCATGTGATAACCACAGCTACATATTTATATCACTATCAATATCTATGACTATGTATAATCATCAAAATTAAGCCTCTTTGATGCAATTTGTGTCTTGCCAAGTGTCTACAAAAGAAAAAGAAAACTACACTATCAAATATCTTATCTATAAGTAATGTGAAAATAACTAGAAATTGGGTTCTAAATTATGGATAGTTGAGTTGTTCATTACCTCATCCCTTTGTCCCACAGTTGGACTGAATGATAGTGGTAATGGGCTCATTTGTCGATGGGTGGGACTCCTAACGAAAGGATGAGGTAGAGTGACGATGGGAGACACAAATACTGATGAATCAATGCTAATGGGAGGTACAACCACTCATGAATTAACGATAGAATGAGGCACAACCTATATCACTACTACATTTAACCTCATTTTTCTACCAAATTTTTTGACCATCAACTAAATAAGTTTAGGTTGGTCAGAATGTTAAGCAAAAATTTATTTATTTTTACATGTAAGCCCCACGTTGGTCGAAATTTTGACCAACATGGGGCTTATACATCAAAAAAATAAAAAGAAACATTTCTCACTTTGTCTTTTACGTGCGCGGGTTCAGCAACAGGTCTAACAGGTCTATGGGCATGGATTCTGAAGATACTTTGTCTGCTACTGTGGTCGACCAAATTGGTACTTGTAATGGAAACTTTGATTTTTAGATTTTATTAAATTTGCATACCTCTAGTAGGGATCAATTTCTTATATATCTTGTTCAAAAAATATCGGTCTCCTTGGTTTAGGGCTTAGAGACTTACATTCTCCATAAACTTATCGCAGTGGGGTTTTAATTTTTTTTCCACTACAACTATGAAGAGAATAGCTAAATAATGATTTGTTCTTTTTAATTCTATTTCTCTTAAGATGTTTCATGTCTTTTCTTCGATGGTTTCGATCTTTCTGTAGGATGTTTGTTTCTTCCATTTTTGTCAAAGAAAGAAAAATAGTTCATTTGGGTTTTCTATGAATTTTCACATGCTTTTGTTATTAACTTATCATGTATCTAGGTCAACATTTTAGCATATTGCTACCTCAAAGTGGTTCAGTTTCTCCTTATGTCTTTGCGTACAGATATTGGATTTGATAAAAGCAATGATGATGTTAAAAGTAGAGTCCTCAAAGAAACATACTAATTTTTGTCCATCGAATCAAACATTTTTGTCACTTGACTTATTATATTGGATCCTTTTGTTATTGATCTACCATGTATTCAGGGCATTAAACATTTAAGCCCATGCTTCATGTTGAAACCATAAAGTACATCAACTTTCTTCCTTTAGATTTGCTTATAGATATCTACATTTGTTGTAACTGATGATGATGCCGAAAGAAGAGTCTTTAGAAAAGTGTATTGATTATTCTGTATGAAATTAATCATTTTTGTCATTTGAGTTATTTGATTGTAATAGGGACAAAGAAGGGCATTTATTTTTGAACTGCACATATATGATTGTTTTCATATAATATGCTACAACATGATAAAATTATTACAATTATCTTCCTATTGTTTCAGAACTCTATTTAATCTATTGTATCATTCTCTACATATAAGTACAAAACCTTTTGCAGGTCAATGAGAGGTCATACACTATGCCAATACATTGAACTACTATTTCATCACACATCTAATGGAATTAGTTGTCTAATTTACATGAAAATACCAACTAGTTGCTGATAGTAGTGACTGGGCGCTATTTAAAAACCTTCAATAGATACCTTTGCAGGAAAGAGCAAGAGTACACCATTTTTTATTTGGCTAGCATTAATGTTTTTACCAAGACCTAGAAATCTGATTAAAGGCTGGCAATTCAAATTCTACTTGTAGATGATGGAAGCTACTTATGGTCCTATACACCTTAGTACATGCACTGATGTCTTACATCTTTACCAGTTGCTCTATCCTAACAACACAAGTAATCTATAGGCCAAATCAATAGTTAGAGTTCTCTCCATAAGCACACTGTGGTCCTCCCCCTATACAACCCAACATTGTTACTTTCATGGTCTAGTATATTCTATTATTGTGGTCTTTTATACCTCAAATACAGTAATTTTTGGAACTTTGACTTAATTTATGCTATTATAGGTTGACATTGAGTTCGTACAAAATATGTTGCTATTGAAATTTTGTCAATAGTAACCATCTAGCTATCATTTATGTACTATGAAGTATGCTTTGTACAATGCAATGTAATCAATGATATGGATAGAAACAACAAATCTTATTATCTATGATGCATGGGTTAAGCTCTCTATATCTCTACACTATGTAAACATGCTTAACTTTCCAAAAAAAAGAGTAGTTTAATTCACTAGTGGGCTAAAGTAGACATTCTATATCTCTACACTATGTAAACATGCTTAACTTTCCAAAAAAAAGAGTAGTTTAATTCACTGGTGGGCTAAAGTAGACATTCCAACCCTTAGCCACAGTTCTATTCTTTGATGCAATCTGTAGTTTAATTCACTAGTGGGCTTAAGTAGACATCCCATGCCCTAGTCAGAGTTCTAATCTTTGATGCAGTCTACTCCACCTTAAAAATATGTAATGTAAAGCAATGAGGTCAAATAAAAGCACTTGATCAACTTAGGCACACCAAATACCTCCGAAGTGTAGTATGTGTCTTCGATGTTACTTGTTTGGGGATGTTTATAAAGGGTCCCAGCCAAAACAATAAACAAATCACCAAAAATCCATTATATTTTAAATGGGTAAGTCTAGGCTTACTATGGCATGATATTAGCTTGGGTCGTAATACTTAAAAATAAGTAATCTCAGACCAAATGAGCTTAGAAACCAAGAATAAAACTACTACCCTAGCATGTCCAAAATAATTTCTCATGCACCAAAAGAGCATGAGGGTATTTATCTTATTACCACTATGAAAACCCAACCTTTTATGCACAAAAGGTTCAGTGCAAGTCTAGAGTAACTTTTGGAGGAATTGAAACCTCTATAGAACTAAGCCAAAAGGTATTCCAAGCATATGTACTAAATGCTGAGTGTTTTTGCTGAGTGCTCCAAAACCATCCATTTCATGCCTTCATCTGTACACAATGTCCAAAACCATCTCTCTAATTATTACATATATATAAATTTGTTATGGATGTATATTTATTGTATATAATCTTGATTTATTACTATTACTATATGTGTATATAAATGACAACATATCAGTTCTTCACCCACCATAGAATTCAGATATAATATTTGTAATTTAGTATTGATTTAGATTACATAGAGCATATTAGTATGCTGTCATACCATACTTTTTCAGCCATATAATATAATATGTATTTTCTTTTGATGTGTGCAGATGATATTTATTCAATACCAAATATAAGTAACTATGTCCTTATTGGCCCTTCCATGTGATCAATATGAAATATATTTAATAATCACTAGTAAATTAGGCCTCAATTTTTGACCAAATTTTTGACCATCAATGAATTTGTTTAGGTTTGGTCAGATTTTAGAGGCAAAATTTTCTTTTTTTTGAAACTTATGCCCATGTTGGTCGAAATTTCAACCAACATGGGGGCCTATGTTGGTCAAAATTTTGACCAACACGGGAGCCTATGTTTTAAAATGAAATACTATTCACATATGTTCATAGTTTCCATATGTTTTAAACTAAGTGCAGACTTCAGGCAATTTGTGAGGGGTTCTCAGAGAGTGATGGGCTTACATCCTCTGTAACAATTGGGGCATGGATTTGATTGAAGCAACTGCAGAAGAGCTGAGCATTGCAGATTTCATCATAGCACAAGTTATGATAATTGGGGAAGAACTACTTGTCCTCGACGGAGCCATCAATTTTGAAGGCTAGCATCTTCCATTGCTCAGAATACAGGTATATTATTAAATGTATAATTATGATCTCCAACCGTAATAGTTTATTACAAATAATGGCTATTGTAAATATGGCCACAAATTTTTTTAATTCAACATTTTAGTTTATTGTCCAAGCATTTTTAGGGTTTCAGTAGTTAATCCTTGATATGATCATAATTTTTAGGTAAATTAGCTGAGAGATGGTGTTGCCCTAAATTCTAGTGTCGAGCAACAACACACATGAGGAGGTGTCAGATTCCCTGAATCGATATCCAAACAATAAACGATAAGGAAGCTATCATTTCTAGGTTTAACACTGCATTTTAATAGCTAGAGCTTGTATCAAAGGTTTTCATTCAAACCTTATATGAAAACTTTTGCAGAATTTGAAATTATGAACTAGCTGAATGCATGTATTTAGTTGATCAATTTTTAGATTAATGCATGTCTTCGTTGGTCTATTTTATGTTTGAGTACTTATCATATACTTCATTAGTGTTCTTTTTGTAAAGGTTTAGAGGTTCCCTTCCACATATCACTTCCTTATTTGAGTTTTTCTCTCATGTAAAGATTTTTTCCAAGAATATGGTATTTAGTTTTCCTAAACCCCTCAATTTTGGCTAGGTGCTCCTATTTTTGGTTTAGACTCTTCTTCTTACTAGTTTTTGGCACTAAGAGAAAGGTGACCACATATTTCAGGATGCTACAATGATGGCTAATCCATGCCAAACAAGTGATTTTTTGGTATATAGATCTTGCAAAATACAATGGTTATATTGGGTTTATCCACAACACATTTTTCTTCATGATGCACCTATTTGAAGATCACCTATGTGCATTATATGTTTCATATAATAATCACATTTTGAGCCAACCTAATTAATGTATTGACATTTTGTCAAGGATATAAATAGGATAAATTATTTGTGAAGGAGTGTGTTCTATAAGTGTTAGATCTCTAAGTATGAAGCCTATAAAATAAGCTAGATGCATCAATCACTGCAATTCATAATCTTGTTGTTCATTGCAAACCTCGTGCATATTGTTGGTTGATAGCATATTGCTTCAAAGAATACATATAACTTTGTATCATGCTCAACAAGTCCACCAAGGAACAATGTGCCTCCTTAAGCAATGAGACTTAAAATAAATATTGTAATCCATATTTCATATAATTTGAGTTAACTTTCGATGTTCTTTCCTTCATTGGGTTTTTGGCATAATTTTTTTAATCTTTGTGTTGTGACCTATGGTACATGTTTATGTCTTTTTGTGGTAACCTATGCTACATGTTTTTCTTTCATGCTCTTCAATCTATTATGGTTTGATGTTAAAATTACTTTATTATATGTTGATTCATAATACACTTATTTCAAGTCATAGTTCATTTATCTTCATGATGCACCTATTTGAAGCCAACCTATGTCACATTTCATTTTTCATCCAACGGTCACTTTTGGAGCTAACTTACTTGATTCATTGAAGTGAGGATGTAAACAAAAATACAAATCATTTGTAAAAGAGTATGTTGTATAAGTGTTTGATATGTTAGTATGAAGTGTGTAAAATCAATTCAATGAAGTACTTATGCAAAAAGGGACTATCAAATCTACATAAGCCAGATGCATCTATAATTTTAGTTCATAATCATGTTTTTCATTGTAAATTTCATGTGTCTTGCTATTTGATGGTACATTTCTTCAACAAATCTTGTGTAAGTTTTTTATCTTTCTTAGCAAATCCATCAAAGAGAAGTTTGGTTCCTAAGCTAAAGGGCCTTAAAACAAGTATTACAATATGTATAGTAAGAGTTAATGTATGCCATGGCCATTCTTGATTATATGAATTGCAGGATTGTATGCCTTCTTTGCAACTAAATCATTTGATGAAAACCAATGAAATAAATGTTCTAACTAGTAGCAAACTATAGGATCCATGTGCTATGAAGATGCATGCCATTAAGGCTCATGGCTATTTGAAAAGGAAACTACTAAAGGGCTCACTTGGATTAGTTAGATCATGGCCCTTGTCATACCAGCTAAGATTTCTATAAGATAGAATATATGCATTTGAACTCCCAAAATATTTTGGAGTATCATGTGTTTGGTTATGAGATAGAGTTATTAGGTGACACTCTTGTTATGTTTATGGTTGCAAGATAGAACCATTTCCATGATAGAATTTATGTTTGAGGCTCTCATGCCCAAAATATTTTGGTAAATCATGTCTACAATTGCAAGATAGAACCACTAGATGACACTTAGTTATAATTGCACATATTGTTTCATCACACAATCACACATTTTGTTTGGAGTATCATGCTTATAGTTTAGTTTCAATTGGAAACTTCATGCTTACAGTTGATTGTTAGCATTGACAAATATATATTCTTTGGGATTGCTTTCACATTGGCATTCTATTTTTAAATAGATTTCTCATTTAGCGATATCAGATTTCCACAATTCATATCAATGAATTATTTTTTCTAGGTTTGATTGTACAATGGTAATGTTTTAGATAACACTATATGATCCAAAATATGATAGTGTACATTTTGACTAATGGTAATATTAAAGTTTATCATTTTTTATTAGGACTTGAAATAATCATTGTAGTTGATTTTATTCATTGACAAATATATTCTCTAGGATCTCTTTGTCATAAGGCATTTGCTTGGCATCCCATTCTTATATAATATTGAAATATGACTATTATATAATATTAAAATATGACTGATAGTTTGGCTAATAGTATTTGATAGTTTGCCATTGAGCTAGATCTGGGTATTTCTTATTTCACCTATTTTTCTCTTTGCTAGTTGAGGCTCCATTATGATTATTTTCCATTTGATTATTTGATTAATTTCTCAAACTATGTTTCCCAAGCTTTACCATTTGCTCTTGTTGAACATATGGTTGATGAGATCTTTCCTTTATTTCAAACATGATCAATATAAGATCTGAAGCATATTCTTTTGATTATTTTCTATGTAGCATCTCGCGTCCACTTTTGCACATATTGCTTCTATTTCTTCTTGAAATAATCAAATTGATAGTCTCAGATGCATTCACATAGCTTTTGTTTCTCTCTTTAAAAGCTGAAAATAGATGTGACTTTCAATATGTGGCACCAACATAGTCTTCATTACATTTTATAATACCTAAATGGTAATCTTTAAGATATGCACCATATGAAACCTTGTTTCTATTTATTGTCATGCCACGTGATCCCTGTACAATATAACATTGTTTAGAAATGGCCTCAACTTTTACACACATATTTGCCTTTTCCACCTTGTGATTGCTACATCGATCTAAAATACCTTTTTCATTATGATGGCTGAATTGAGAAACCAAGTATCAACAACACCTCCGTCATTATTGTCTCTGATCCAAGTAGCTTCTTATTGCTGAAATTTCCATCCCAACCACTACAAGGATCCATTTTTTTCTTATTTGTCTTGGAATCTTTATTCAAGTTAGTTACCTCATCAGACTTGGCTTTAAGGTTCATTGGTATTTTGTCTGCTTCTGTGATACAATGTAATGTTAATGTTATGTCTAGTTCTATAGTACTGGTATTTTGTGTGCCTACACAATTTTTTCCATTACCAACAATGATTTGTGCTAGTCTAGTGCAATTAATCATCTAATTACTTTTATCTTTGTGTTGTCTATATGCAGTCATATAGTCTTGTTGAGGTAGAAAGGGACTTTGCATCTTAGTAAATGTTATTCAAGGCTTTATGTAGCCCCATATTTTTCAAAGGTTGGACTATTTTTTTCTATTTTCAATGCATAATTGAATTCCAATATTTTCTTGAGCATTCCAAGCTTCATTTTGGTTGTGTTTTTGACCTCTTGATCTCTATTTCATGTTTGTAGTTAGTTGTCAATTGGTTAAAAGAAGAGCTCAACATCTCTTATAATATGCCAATTAGGTATTTTGCATTTGCATTTTTACATGCTATGAACTTGGTAGACTTTTTTATTAGCCTTATTTCAAGTTGCAGTATTCTGATTCAATTTGCATGAACATTAAATATTTAGAGTGTGGAAAGTGGGAACTAATAGATATGGTGTTGTTTTAAGTTGTTAGAAGACTAAATTCTTGGAGTGCCTTTGTGTTTTAGTGAGAACCAAAGTTGGCCAAGAGGATTTGATTTTGTTTTGTATGATTTACATTTTCTTAGCTAGCATTGAAAGTGCTAGGTCTTTTTGCAGCTTGACCTTGCATATGAGCATATTTGTTTAAGCTGATTAAATGACTGAATAATAAGAACTAAGGACTTGATGTAGTCACTATATAATAATCTGATCACTGAATCTTGTTTTAGAATCTCCTTCAAATATAATCTTTTGTTTACTAAAAGGAACTTTGTGCCTTTTTACACAAAATCTTCTATTTACATTATTAGTTAAATGTTGCAAGTTTAGTTTCTATTGACACTTACACCTCAAAAACTTCTGCTCCATCCTCAACTATGATGAGCAATATCTTGATAGGTGCTTGACCCTTGATAAATGAGACATTGATCTCCAAGATGTCCTCAACAAACACACCATACTCTGCTATTACCTACTGTTGTTCTAATTTGCAAGCTTCATACACAAACTCATGTGCTAATGGTTGTCTTAGGCTTTTTCTTCATCCTTTTCTGAGAACCTGGGTTTGCTAGGTTTTTGCATGGGACTAACAATTTGTTTGTTGTTTGAAGATGAGCTTCCCTCTTTCTATGATGTTCTAACTAGATTTGAATTTTACATCACTCTGAAGCTACAATATTATTTTAAATAGTTTGATCATTTTATGTTGGCTCCTTGGTATTTCAATTAGCTTCTAAAAAAGATCCACCCTATTTTGTTTTGTCAGATGTCTTAAACTTTTCTGCATTATTCACTATTTGAAGGGATCACAACTCTGATACCACTGTGAATGCCTTAACTAATAACTTGCAAACTATCACTTAGAGGATAATGTTATGTCAATTTACATTGTAAAATTTTATGTACATATGTAGAGGATAATGTTTTTTAATTTAATAAGGTCATATTGTTGTCTGCATTAATCAATGGAATGCTCTAATTTCAAAGATACCCTTCCTTGTGTTTCTTTCAAAATTTAATTGTATCTTTCTTGTTGGATGCACGTGCCTTCAATGGACAAATACATAGAAACATTGTGTCAACTATAAATTTGGATTGCAAATTGGATCTCAAGGCTATAGCTCTTCAGGCTAGGAATGCTGGATACAATCCCAAGGTAAGTGGCTTGGATATTATTTCTATTTTCTGTAAAAGTGTTATCACTTTACTATTCATGGTCACTCAAAATTAAATCTCTCTCCATAGAGAAACACACAAGCAAGAGATGCATAACTACAGTAGTATATTGTATGGAGGATTTGAAAATTTAAAAATTACTATAAAATGCTTATGGAAGGAAATTGTTATAAAAACGTTTCTATCAACTTTGTGTTCTCCAATAAGGATAAGATTGAAAACTAAGAAAAGATGACAACTAAAAGAATAAAGAATATTCTTGAAGTCTATCGTAATAGCTTAGTTGACCATTATAAATTTATAAATAAAATTGCAATATTATTTTACTAATGGGGATGAGAATGAAAAGTCCCCTTCCCATTGTGCCTAGCTTGTAAAATGATTAGGACATGCCCAACCTGATGCCCTCAAATAGTAATATCTATAAAATCAAAGTTACACATTTCATATATGTAAAAACTGACAGCTACCACCATATTCTAAAAAAAGCTTAGTATTGAAACATAATTATTGTGGACTTACAAATTATGCAAGGCCCCTCTTAAACACCAATCCTTAATAAAGAAAGCTATGTGTGGCCCCATTGTCTATAAGAAAAGTGATGCCCTGTCCCAGAAAGACTTCATGAACTTTGAGAGAGTATGGAACTTGTCCCTTGGGTGGTCTTCAAAGTACAACCAAGATGCTATAGTTAGTTCCTCCTCTCACTATTTTAGGTTCCTATTCTTCTTTATGAGCTTTAGCTCTTCTGTCTTAGCCTCATCATCATAGGAAGCCTCAATACAATATGGATTTAATAATTGGGTTCCCATAACTCCTAGTAATCAAAGCACAATAGACTTACTTCTCAATTCAATAGTGAAATTCACATACCCTTTTATTATAGGATTAGATTCTACACTTCTTTTTAAAATTAACATTGTATTGATTCAAACGAGGTGCTACAGAAATGAATTTTTTCCTTGGCTCTAAAGATTCCAGATCTAGGGACTTTTTGACTACATCTAAAATTACACAGTTAAATCCTGATATTCATATGAACTGTAGATAAGTTGAAAAGTTGAGTCTTAAATTTATCAAGTTAGTTTTAATCAGTAGGTTTTTAATTGTGGCTATTTTTAAATTCAGATAGCTGTATGTATCTTTATAAGGAAGCAGAATGATTTTGATGTTATCGAAGAACATTAATGGAAACTATAAGGCAAAATTTATGTTCGGTCAAGATTGTGTCAATTACTTTAGAACTCTTACTATTACATTTTATCGGTAGATCCATACTATAGATTGGCTTTCTCACACAAGGAAAAGCTTGAATGTAAAATATAGTCAATGGTGTGTATTTGTGATAGTGATAGCAGATGCATTGATGATTATCCTTAGCTATAATTTGAATCCTACAGTTTGAAATCCATCAAGCATCTACAACCCATTTTGCATGTTGATAGCAATTTAACTTTCCTGCATATAGTAATTATTCAAGAAACATCCTTCAAAATCTAATTTATGAATGTCTAATCTGCTTCACTTAAGCTTTTCCTAAAACTTACATGTAAATCATTGATGCAAAAAACTAATTTTGTTACCTCTCTCTTGATTGGTAGGTTTTCCTATCATCCTAGTTTTTAAATTCAACTTACTTTTTGGATCTTTATGTCTAATGAGTATTGGGTCAGTGGTTGTCCAACTACTTCCATGATCCATCCTAGGTATTTGCTCACATAGAAAAAATCAGTGCTTAATTTGTCTATAATGTATTTGGCCTTATTAGTGTCTTAACATCATTTGGTAGAATTAGAATGCATGGATGAACTTCAAGTTATGAGCTCTAAATTAGGAATCGGTAACTATTTATAATGGGTTAGGAGCTTTGAGTTTTAGCAATCTAGATAGGTAAGTTGAAAATAAAGAAAATAGTTTGGAATGGATGTCTCCACAACTAAAATCTGCCTGTTCATGCTCTACAAGACAATTTAAGCACCCTTACTTTCATACCCCACCCCTTTTTCAGAAAGCCCAAAAGTAATAGTATTTTTTTGTTACTTGCGACTTGGCACTGTAGTAAAAGTTACCCAACCATAGCCTATAGTTCTAATCTTCATTTAGTGTTTTGAAGATGTGTTTTTGAGTTGTAAGCCAATAGTTCCAATTTAAGCCAAGTGGATTTGCATATTTTATTTTTAGTTTTATATTTCACAAGACTATCTCCATATTGTAATGTGCACACCACGTGTGATCATTCATTTCATCCTTGATCAAATATCTCCTTGAAGCAATCTAATCAAACATGGTGTTGCATGTTATATTTCATAATTGAATTGTGATGGAAGTATGATACTTGGGACTTTGTTAAATGAATTGGTATCCTTTATTTTCCTTTTATATAGACCCATTGACACCAATTTCATGAATGCCTTCAGTCAAACAATTCATGTTCTTTGTACATGTTTTGACCATTTGGATTAAAACATTTCATAGCAAGCTGATTGTGTAGAGAAGTTGCAAGTGTATCTCATGCACTGAGCCAATAGAATCAAAGCCATTTTTGACATAAAACATTACATATCATGCTTTCCCATATGCATGTCCATCAATTAGCATTCCAAGCTCTGTTTTGGGAATTCTATCAAAAAATTTGATATCTTACTAATCCCATTGCACTATGCATTTCAAGTGCCAAGCTTTGTCTTTACTAAGGCCATTGAACTATTAACAATCTTTTTGATGTTTCTTGCATTTTCCTTGTACATCTGTGGACTATCTCCATGACTCCATGTTTGGTCCTTAGCCTCTCTGCAATAACCACATGATTGATGATTGCCAAATAGTGCCAACATACTATGTGGAAAGGCCCTTTCTAGATCATATTTCAATGCAACAATTTATCATCTTCAACCGTGTGAATTTGGCTCATTGCTTCAAATTTCTTAGAGGATATAGAAACTTACTAACTATAAACAGCATGTATGTTCTTAAAAAAAAACCCATAGCCACTATAAATAGTATGTATGGACTTAATGCATATTTTATGAGTTGTGGTTCATAAAAACCCATACTCATCAGCTTGAATTGTTTGTTTGATACCCAATGCATTGAGGTGACACTTACAATTTGAATTCATAATAACTATTTCTCATCAACTTAAATAGTTTGTTTAGTACCCATTGCATTGAGGTGACACTTACAAGGTTGAAGTATTGGAACTTCCTAGAAGGTCTACCTACTCAATTCCGTGATGATCCAACTTTCCTTGACCATAAACTTTTCCCCAAGATTAAGCCTTCTTAGCTTTCCATGCCATTTGAAAAACCTTCAACAAGTTATGTGCCTTATTGCAAAATTGCAAGGTTATTCTATGGGTGATGATGGTGCAGACCATGTGAATATCATGATAATAGTTGAAGGATGGAACACATGGCATAAATCTAAGATATTTATTTGCAGGTACATGAGGACAAAGAGTAGAGGGTACAATCTAGTTGCAGGGTCTGCTGATGGAGTACTTAAAGACTGGAAGAAAAGGAAGAAGACTACAAATACAAAGGGACTTAGATTGCTTTGATCCTTGGGAGAATGATGCAAGAGCATCAAGGTCAAGTTTGAAGGCATGAGAAGACATTAAGGTCTCAAGATAACCAACATGACCATGTTAGAACATTTGATGTAATAAGACCCTATGAAGGTCCTTTTTGATATGTTTGTAATCATTAAAGTTCAAGTTGTAAGCCATTCTTGGCATAAAGATGAAAGGACAAGGGTCATTTATGTAATTTAGTAAAATGTCATGGGCAAAGGGAGTCCTAGAATGTACTAGGTTGATAAATGGGGTCAAAGAGTCATAAAATGCATATCAAATGCAAATAAATGCAATGTAATTGGAAAATATGTCAAAATGTTGCCAAACAAGCCACATATGGCACTATGGTAGATTCAAGGGATTAAGTGAAGGTTTATGAGTCTTTTAAGCATTAGAAAGGTCAATTAGTCTCAAAAATTTCACAAGATTTGAGTCATAAAGCCCAAGGTTATCATAAAGGACTATTATTAAAGATATTAAAAATTGTTCTAAACTATCCCAAGACAGTTAAAGGGATTTTGGTCAGTTTTAGGGAGTTAGGCAATTTGAAAAAGGAAAAAAAGAAGCTTATATGAACATGATAGATGAATGTGTAAAGGTGTTGAGGAGGTTTCAATGTGATAGCCCTAAAAAGTCAATAAAAAAACTCTATATTTTGCTACTAAAATTGTCACAGAACAGTGACTATGCAATTTGGTTGTTTTTAATTGGTGCAAGCTTTATTTCACTTCAAATATTTTATTTGAATATGAAGATGATTGAGAAGGTTATTTTGTAAGTTGATTTTATTTGTGAATAGTCATTTGTAAATGATTTTGCATAGGTAATAAGAGACTGTCACTATCACGTGACAGAACTTGACTATCTGAGGCAAACTCAATGAATTTGACCCCTCCCACTGCTGTATTGTATATGTAACTTGTGGAAGGGGGGTTGATAATGTATTATGCACCTATTTGATATGATTTTGTGCAGAGATATGCAGGGAGATTAGAGACAAAGATCTTTGAATGTGATAGGGTGTTGTTTGAGGGTCACTAGGTGAATGGGACAGTTATGAGTTGGGAGATTTCATCCACATGAGGGGTATATTTTCTTGCATAGAAGGTCAAGATTTGACCAAGAGAAGGTGTTGGATCCATTGTAAGGATCAAGAAGTGCTTGGAAGGGTTGATGTTCCAAAGAATTTCAACATCCAACCTTTATAGACATTTGAGTCCTAAATTTACGTCCCTTGATGTTAGGCGCAAATGGTCTAAGGATTAACTTTTTTTTAATTGTACAACCACCATGAGGCCAAACTTGCATAAGCTAATTGATTTGTAATTAAGTGAAATCTGAATTCTTCTTTTGACCCTTAGGCCAACCCACTTAGGCCTATTTTTCAACAAATTATGATCTTAGGCTCACGAGTTTTTGAGATTTACCCATCTTTTGAGCTCACATGTTCTTGATTGAAGATTGCATTAATATGTTTCAATATTTTAGTCATCTTCATTAGTTGATGTATTAATCAGATTAGTCATTGCTATTAGGATTAGTCATGGCATGCTGCTATTAGCACCTAAGTAACTTTCAGCTTGTGACATCTCTTTGAGGAATTTTGAAAATCACTAAGATACATTGTCTATAAATCCAC